>OU343223.1:112714661-112846708 GCA_910596185.1 Chrysanthemum makinoi
AAAACATGCTAGAAATTAAGCACAAAGGTTGAGTGAGTTCATAGAGTTTGAGTTGAGAATGAAAAGCCGTTGAAATGCGTTTATCACGGCAAAGGCATTTAAATCGTTGAAATGTAAAGACTTTTAAAATGCGTTTATGCAGCAAAGGCATTGTAAATCCACTCGAGTTCCAAGTCGCCCATACAAACTTGCTGTGTATTTCACAACCCATTGCCAGAATGTATATAGTTTATGATCAAGTGCATGATGTCAAATGAATTCACAATATAGTACCTAACTCGGCGTAGAACAATAGCACATAATCAATAGTACTTAACTCGACGTAGAACAATAGCACATAATCAATAGCACTAACTTTCGATTTATGTTAGTCAACTGATTTAGAGCGTTATCTGACGTAGTGCCGTAATACGCATAAACAAGAACAATTTATATAGTATAACCTTTGATTTAGAAACAATGTAATCGGATAGATTTTAGCCTTAAAATCTAAAGTACTTGTGAAAATAATTGAGCATGTATCTCCCCAAAAGTTGAAAACAAGTAAAAGCAGAGCTTCTGAAACTCTCTTGGTAAGTAGCCCAAAAAATGACAAAGTGAGTACAGGGAGGTATAATGTGATCATGTTATCCGGTACCTAATACCAATGATATGATCTGATATGAGTTGCAATGTAATGTTATGCATGCATTTAGTATGTTATTTATATACCATTTATGAGTTTGAAAATATTACAAATGCGTCGAAAAATACTCTTTTACGTCTTGACCTTCAAAAATGACTTTACATGTTTTACATTAAAATGTCATCCTATAATGGTTTTATAATAATTTTTGGTGAAATTTACACTTTTCGGTGCAAAACAATGTAAATCGAGGAAATATCATGAAATTAACAAAAATGGCTCCGGAAAAATAGTAGTAAAGCGGTGTCTGCGTCGGCCAGTTAGAAGAGCTTGAACTTCGACGGTTTTGGAAGTTTGTATGAAATCTAGAAGTTTCAGTTCATGAGTTTTAGTCATAAAGGTCTCGAACATAAAGATAATAAGGGTTAAAGATGGTGATTTTAGTTACGTAACACTTATCTAAGTAAAAATAATATAGTTTTGAGAAATAATAATTCGGCAATTTTGTAAGCGTGCATATCTTAGTCGTTTCAAATCGTTTTCGTATTATACGTCCTTAGCCAGTATCAAAGTATACTAATATATTTTTGATAAGTGAAATAATTTGTGAAGCTTAAGGCCCGTTTTGACTTCGAATAAAACAATAATAGTGTCTTTGAAATTTTGAAATTATATATTTAGATGCGTCAAACTTGTAAAATTCATAACTTCTTAAATTATAACTCCGTTTTAATCTGTTCAGCCGCCAGCGGATTAGATTTTAAAGTATATTTTCTAAATATCAAGGCCAAAATTTCGTGGCTATAGTCGGATTTTCCAGAAAATCAAAACAAGGACAGAACACATTTTATAACTTATGAAAATAGTTTTCTCGTCTAAACCTATTCAATCCTTCAAATCAACTCCATAGCTAATCTAATCCTACCATACACCTTCTTAGGGTGTCATGGGTTCCTACACATCATCAAGACCAAAAGTATACCAAGGGATAATTATAGGATGACTCTTATATATCAAACTCTTAAAATCAATACAAAATGGTATAAATATACACAAGTCTTGCATACTTGCTAAAAATTGATGAAATACATATGAAATGAAAGTGAAAGATGTAAATGAAAATGAAATGCTTACTAGCTTATTATGATGAGGTTACAGACCAAGGATTTAACTTAAACACCCTAGGTTTTTATTTCAAAACCTAAATAAAGAGTGTAACTAGATTGTATTTGTGCTTGAACTTGCAAAAATTGATGATCCCTTGAAATCTCAGTATGGTGGGTTTGATGAAGAAGAAACAAAGGGGAGAAAAGTTTACTTGACTACTTGATGAATTATTGATGAAATGAAGTGAAATGGAGATGAAGTGTGGTTTTATACAATCAAAGAAGAAAAGTGACCCACATTAAATGCATACTCTCCTAGAACGGTTTTGGGGAGGTATGTCCCACATATATTTTTTTTCTAAAATGTGTAAATATGTATACTTGTGTAATATTTTGTGCAATTTGTAAGAAAATGTAAAGAAAGTGTAGATAGTAGTAGCTTTTTGGTACAAATAAGTTTTTAGTAAATCAAAATAGAATGTAATGAGATGATAAAAATTGTAAAATACATTCGCTTGTAAATTTGGGTGATAAAATAATTATCGTACAATTTTTAAGAAAAACTGCGTAATAATTAAACTTTAGCGATTAATGTCTGAAATAAATTTGAAAAACTAGGAAAACTAAAAATATAGTTTTTATGAACTAAATGTAAGTATAAAAATACGTGGGATCATTTTGAAAATACTAGATTTAAATATACAAATAATAACTCACTGCGATAAAGATTATTAAACATAAAATTAGCGTTGAAGAGTGAAACAAAATGTCATGAATAAACTAATGAGATGCAAATGATGTCAATGAAATGTAGACTACTCATAGTCCATATGAAATATGCGTGATGTCATGATCATGAATTTACGCTAAACCTCAGGTTCGAATTTGAACACATAAACCAAGTTTCGATAAATGTTGAAATAATGAGACATGAATCGTGTCAAAAATGACCAAAGTGGATTGTCACATTAAGCCCATCCAAAAGGAATTGATCCACAAATGATTCGTGATAGTCTATCGGGTTTAGGGTTTGATGTGGCAAACTTTCCCATTCGAAAGCAAAACCCTCAAAAGACTTTTTGGTAACCGATTTTACTTAATCCCACACTCATCAAACAAGGCGTCATACGATTAGGCTAAATCGGTTTAGGTAACAACTTGTTTCTAGCTCGATCTTTGTAACTCATCAAACAAGAGCATCCGCGCGATCAAAGCGAAACAAGTGGTTTGAAGAAAATCTTTTGAAAATTTGGCTCGATTATGGAATGCTTACACATATAAGCCTACTACTACCTTCATTGCATGATTCTTCCTGAATTAGACATAGGTGATCGGGCTATGTATAATTTAGGAGTAACTATGCAATGCTTGGACTAATCGACTCATATGATGTTTGGTGTTGAGTCAGCTGATGTTAAAATTGTGATGAACATCGAGGGGAGAAGACATGGAGAAGTGTCGTTAAAATGATAGTTAAAGTAAAAGAATTAAAATCCTCGTAAATGATAACAAATCGGAAAGAAAATAAAGTACAATAGATGAGAATATTTTACAACGAGTAGTTTAGCAAAAGTAGTACATCTTAGGTTATAAAGATTCGGATACGATGGAAAACATAAACTTAGTGCGACATGATACATAAGGAGAAATAAAGGTACATTAGTTTCGAATTTCTTGATCTTTAGCGTTGTTTGTGACCATGACGAGCTCCTCCTCCTCCTTCTAACATATATACATTCCCATGAGGCACCTTGACTTGTTGACCTTGGTTTTGAGGACATTGATTGAGATAGTGTCCTTGCTCCCCATCCGAAAGCGCGTGACTCTGGCTTTGCCCTTCGATCCTTAGAAGGTGTCCTACTTTGTGCGGCTAAAACATATACCACATGGACCATTATGATGTAGTGTGCATTGGCGGCATCGTGGTAAGTTTCCTGCATAAGCTCTTCCCACGGTTGGTGCAACAACAAAGACCCTGGCGACTTCTTGTCTTCTATTCAGTTGTTGGTGATGGTTAGTGTTATGGTTTTGGTTGTCGTTATCATAACCTCCTTGGTGCGTCTTCCATTTTCTTTTATTTGTTGTTGATTTGGTTATCGTCGTTGTTGTTGTTTTGGTTGGTGTTGGTGTACTTGCCTCTCTTCACTACCTGAGCCATGAGCTTTTGAGTCAGAAGTGAATAGCTTCCTCAATGGTTTAGGTCGGGGAAAGTCGCGTCTCCTTGAATAATTTGGAAGTCCTTCAATGAAAGCCTCGGTAGCTTCTCATTATACGAAACCATAGATGGGCATAACACGGCCAATTCTTGGAATCTCTGAATATAAGTGTCGATATCATACCCATAGTTTTAGTTCATAGAACTCCGTTTCCAACTTTTCACCCGTTCGAGGATAAAACTTCTTAGTCACCAAACCCCAGAATTCCTCCCAAGTAAGCGTGAAAGCATTCTCCATTCCAATCGGTTGAGCATAAGAATTCCACCAAGACAATGCTCCATCGAGTAATGTGTAAGTAGCAAACTTAACCTTCATCATCGGACCATCCACAAAGCAAAAACACGATTCCATTTTCAAACCATCGAACCATGGTGTAGCTCCCCGGTACCTCGAAACTTAGTGGGATCTCCACTCTTGAAATCCTTGTAAAGCGACTCTTAACTCGGGTCCTCCTGCATTTCCAGTGATAGCGGCAAGCCTAGCGGCCAGCGTGGCAGCGGTCTCGGCGTGGCGACCCTTTGCACCCTTTCAATCCTTAATGCCTCTACTACACTATCCGCTACCAACTTTTGAATAGCGCAGGTCATTCGAGGTGTGGCTTTCTTGGCATACATAATTCTTCAAAATAAGAGGAAAGGGTGAGGCGTGTAAAATCCAGATGTTAATAATAAGCGGCTCGAGAAATCGATAAGAAATGATAAATTTGAGGTTATTTTTCAAAATAATCGGCGGGTTCGAAAAGATGGGTTATGAGGTGTTGTAGTGCTTCAATGTATGATGGTTTTAGGGCAATGTGTGAATAAAGTGTAACTTCGACATGTTAGTGGTGAAACAAAGGAATGAGAGACTTCTCCTATATAAAAGTTTATCTCGGCATTAGATTGCTCGATGATGAATGGTGATATAAAAAATTGTGATAGGGAATGACAAGGAATTCTCCACGTTAGAGTATGGGGAAAAGATAATGGAATGGGCATTTAAGGGCATCCATGTGACAATCGTTTTGAAATGAAAGTAAATAACTTCGAAAATATATGCGTATAAATGCATGCAAAGTGAACATGCACTTGTAAAGAAATGATGAGATGCTATGATGATGTAGTTATAGTCTAGGGTCAATGATGCAACTAGTTCTCTATAAGCTGAAGCTCGATGCCAATCTGTCACACCCAAATTACTGTTTTCGTGGATGGAATTCACGGGGATTGGCTATCATAGCATCACAATCACAGTTATATTGAGCGACCTAAAGTGTCGTTTGGAAAATACATCGTTTGATTTAATAAAATAATCGGAGTTTACAAAGTATAGGTCCCAAATGAAAATCAACTTGTGCTGAAATAAGTTTGTACAATTCAAGCGATGTTTTAAAGTCATTAAAACCCATGTGAGGCAGCGTCGTCGCTGGCGACTCCATGATGTGTCCATATGCATGCCATGAAGTGAATGCCTTAGATACATGAGATAAAACATGCTAAAAGTGTCAACACAAAGGTTGAGTGAGTTCATAGAGTTTGAGTTGAAATGAAAAGCCGTTGAAATCGTTTATGCTGACAAAGGCATTGTAAATCGTTGAAATGTAAGACTTTCAAAATCGTTTATGTAGCAAAGGCATTGTAAATCCACTGATTCCAAGTCCCGCCATACAAAACTTGCATTTTGTGTGTTTGCAACCCATTGCCAAAATGTGTAGTTTATGATCAAGTGCATGATGTCAAATGAATTCACAATATAGTACCTAACTCGGCGTAGAACAATAGCACATAATCAATAGTACTTAACTCGACGTAGAACAATAGCACATAATCAATAGCACTTAACTTCGATTTATGGTAGTCAAGCTGATTTAGAGCGTTATCTGACGTAGTACCGTAACGCATAAACAAGAACAATTTATATAGTATAACCTTTGATTTAGAAACAATGGTATCGGGATAGATTTTAGCCTTAAAAATCTAAAGTACTTGTGAAAAATAATTGAGCATGTATCTCCCCAAGCAGTTATGAAAACAAGTAAGCGGGGAGCTCTGAAACTTCACTTGGTAAAGCGGCGAAATGACAAGAGTGAGTACAGCGAGGTATAATGTGATCGTTATCCGGTACCTAGTACCAATGATATGATCGATATGAGTTTACAATGTAATGTTATGCATGCATTTAGGATATGTTATTTATACCATTTATGAGTTTTGAAAATATTACTCGTCGTCGAAAAATACTCTTTTGGCGTCTTGACCCTTCAAAAATGACTTTACATGTTTTTACATTAAAATGTCATCCTATAATGGTTTTATAATAATTTTTGGTGAAATTTACACTTTTAAATTAGCAAAACAATGTAAATGGAAATATCATGAAATTAACAAAAATGGCTCCGGAAAAATAATTAGTAAAAGCGGTGTATGCGTCGACCGTTAGAGAGCGAATTTCAGCGGTTTTGGAAAGTTTGTATCGAAATCTAGAAGTTTCGGTTCAGGAGTTTTCGTCATAAAGGTCTCGAACATAAAGATAATAAGGGTTAAAGATGGTGATTTTTGTTACCGTAACACTTATCTAAGTAAAAATAATATAGTTTTGAGAAAATAATTCTTCGCAATTTTGTAAGCGTGCATATCTTAGTCGTTTCAAATCCGTTTTCTCTCATTATTATCGTCCTTAACCGTATCAAAGTATACTAATAGATTTTTTATAAGTCGAAATAATTTGTAAAGCTTAAGGCTCGTTTTTGACTCGAATAAAACAATAATAGTGTGCTGAAATTTTCAGAAATTATATATTTCGTAGTGAAACTTGTAAAATTCATAACTTCTTCGTTATAACTCCGTTTTAATCCGTTCAAGCTGACCCGGATTAGTTTTTAAGTATATTTTCTAAATATCAAGGCCAAAATTTCGTAGCTATAGTCGGATTTTTCAGAAAATCAAAACAAGGACAGAACACATTTTATAACTTGTGAGAAATAGTTTTCTCGTACTAAACCTATTCCAATCCCTTCAAATCAACTCCAAGCTAATCTAATCCTACCATACACCTTCTTGGGTGTCATGGGTTCTACATCATCCAAGACCAGTATACCAGGGGAGAATTATAGGATGACTATATATATATCAAACTCTTAAAATCAATGTAAAAATGGTATAAATATACACAAGTCTTGCATACTTGCTAAAAATGATGAGATACATATGAAATGAAAGTGAAAGATGTAAATGAAAATGAAATGCTTACTAGCTTATTATGATGAGGTGCAAAGAACCAAGGATTTAACTTAAACACCCTAGGTTTTTATTTCAAAACCTAAATAAAGAGTGTAACTAGATTGTATTTGTGCTTGAACTTGCAAAAATTGATGATCCCTTGAAATCTCCTTGTATGGTCGGTTTGATGAAGAAGAAACAAAGGGGAGAAAAGTTTACTTGACTACTTGATGAATTATTGATGAAATGAAGTGAAATGGAGATGAAGTGTGGTTTTATACAATCAAAGAAGAAAAGTGACCCACATTAAATGCATACTCTCCCCCTAGAACCGGTTTTGGGGGAGGTATGTCCACACATATATTTTTTTTTTTCTAAAATGTGTAAATATGTATACTTGTGTAATATTTTGTGCAATTTGTAAGAAAATGTAAAGAAAGTGTAGATAGTAGTAGCTTTTTGGTACAAATAAGTTTTTAGTAAATCAAAATAGAATGTAATGAGATGATAAAAATTGTAAAAATACATTCCTTGTAAAATTTGGGTGATAAAATAATTATCGTACAATTTTAAGAAAAACGACGTAATAATTAAACTTTAACGATTAATGTACGAAATAAATTTGAAACACTAGGAAAACTAAAAATATAGTTTTTATGAACTAAATGTAAGTATAAAAATACCTCGGGATCATTTTTGAAAGTAACGGTTTAAATATACAAAATAAAAACTCACGCGATAAAGATTATTAAACATAAAATTACGCGTTGAATGTGAAACAAAATGTCATGAATAAACTAATGAGATGCAAATGATGTCAATGAAATGTAGACTACTCATAGTCCATATGAAATGTACGTGATGTCATGATCATGAATTCGCCGCTAAACCTCCAAGGTTACGCGAATTTGAAACACGTAAACCAAGTTTACGATAAATGTTGAAATAATGAGACATGAATCGTGTCAAGAAATGACCCGAAAGTACGGATTGTCACATACAGTGGGTAAAGACCCGTCCGTCCTCCACGGTGTTACTAAACTAAATTCTACTTAACATAACAGTACTATGGATACGAGCTTTCTAACGATTACATATACTTGAGGTGACCGACTCTTTAATACCTGGAATTTCTAATTCCTAACAGTTTTTGAAGACTACTGATGTTTAAGCTGTTAAACCACATCTCCCACGAACTTGGATCAGCAAGAGAAGGGATTTGGAGATTCCGCCAACGACCAAACTTCCTAAGCAACTCCGATGGCAGCGAGCAACCAAAAAATAAATGATCACGAGATTCCACATCAGAATCCCAGAACGGGCACAACGAACATGGAATGTCTATACCTATATTGTAGAGGTTTTCTCTAGTAGGAAGTTTGTCAAGAAACATGCGCCACACAAAAAAATTAAGTTTAATTGGAAGAACCTTACACCATCTCGTAGGGGAGGACGAAGCAACGAGCACATGATTGTCGATCAACTCTCTAGCCGATTTTACAGAAAATTCACCAAGGCTATTTGAAGTCCAAGACCAGCGATCATTAGCAGATGATAAGACCACCGAAGATAGTAACTGCAAAAGCTCCAAATATTGACTTTCTTCGACACCTGATCTAGGATGCCTTCTAAAAGAGAATGCGAAATCAGAACTTTGGAATTTGTAGGCTACAGTTGCATCTTTATGGGTCTCCAAATTGTATATCCTTGGGAATTTTTCTTTAAAACAAACATCACCATACCATTTATCAAGCCAGAATTTTGAGATATTCCCATTGCCAGTCACAAGCTTGCAGAAATCCATAAGATCGACACCTTTAGCTTTAAGCTTGACAATGGCTTTAACCACCCCAATCCAAACTGAGCCACGAAATCGAGACGTAAAGGGCTGATCAATGGAACTGTTGTTGCCATGAATAGCCTTAATGACGTTAATCTAAAGACCATATTGGGACGATAAGAATCTCCAAATCCACTTGAACAACATAGCAAGATTAAGAGCAAGTAAACTACTAATCCCAAGCCCTCCGTGTTGCTTTTGCGCCATCACTTTTCGCCAACAAACCCATGTAATTTTCCTTTCATCCGTATCTGCTCCTAAGAAAAAAGCATTGCGAAGCCCTTCCAATTGAGATAAAATACCTTCTGGAACTTTAAACAATGACATATAGTACGTCGGGATGGCACCTAAAACCGATTTAATAAGAGTAACTCTACCTCCTACAAATAACGTTTTAGCTTTCCAAGAGGAGGGTTTGCTCTTTACCTTAAGGATGGCCTCACTCCAAGCATTAATCCGTGACATATTGGAATCAACTTTGATACCAAGATAAGTGAAAGGGAGAGTGTTAGCTAAGCAACCACAACTAGAGGCCATATGATGAATATAAGAGGAACGAACTCCCACACCATAAAGGCTGCTTTTGTGCACATTGATTTTCAAACCCGAGGCCAAGAAAAAGCAATGAAGCATCATCATCAGGACGCTAATATTTGAACAAGACCACTTTCCAATAAAAATAGTGTCATCAACGTAGAATAGGTGTGAGATAGGCACTAAATTATCTTTACCGACCATAATAGGGACAAACATACCTCTATCAATAAGTCTCTGAAAAGAGACGTGAAGGCTTTCCATGACGAGAATGAAAAGGAAAGGGGATAGAGGATCTCCTTGCCTAAGTCCTCTATGAAAGGAGAACTCATCCGTTGGAGAACCATTAACCAAGACCGATGCTTTAGAGGAAATAAGGCAGCCGCGAATCCATCCACGCCATTTAGAGCCAAAACCAAACTTACCAAAGATGTCATCAAGATGATCCCATCTAACCGAATCAAATGCCTTTTGGAAATCAACTTTGAACATTAAGGATTGTTCATTTCTTTACTTACACTAGGAGATGAGCTCATTAAGAATAAGAGGCCCGTCCATAATTTGACAACCCTTGATAAACGCCGACTGCTCTTGGCTAACAATTTCACTTATCACAAAGCTAAGGCGATTAGCTAGAACTTTTCCAATAATTTTATATTGGCAACCAATAAGACTAATAGGCCGAAAATCATTAAGGTGTTTGGCATCAAGCACCTTAGGGATTAAAGCAATAAACGAGGGGTTACATCCGTTAGGAAAATTACTAGAACTGAAAAATTCCTTAATGGCATTGGTCACGTCATTGCCAACAATAAGCCAAAATTTCTTAAAAAACTCAAACGTGAATCCATCAGGACCGGGAGATTTGTCAGAGCCGCAATCCCAAATAGCCTTTTTAATTTCCTCGGTAGTAACCTCACTTTCTAAGTCGAAAGATTGTGCATTATTGAGGAAATTAGGGAATTGATTCTCAAAAGGAGCACGAGTCCAATCCGGGGCAGAAAACCTATTCGCGAAGTGATTATAAAACTCTGATTTTACCCGAGACGGGTTGTCAACCCACTCACCATCGATCAGAACACCTTTTATAGCGAGATGCCTTCTTTTTTTGTTCACAATTCCATGAAAGAATTTGGAATTTTCGTCTCCCTCAATGGCCCATTTAATCTTTGCCTTTTGAGCCAGATCAGAAGAAACTTTTTTGTCTATGAGCTGCAAATCATGAACAAGCTGAGTACGTGTTGACAAGTCATCAGGTTGTCCCTCTCCTTTATCAAGACACAGATCCAGATCAATAAGAGAATCAAGGAGAGCTTTATGGTCATGTTCCATGGTGGTCTTCTTATCTTTACTCCACGTTTTCAATCTTTGTTTCAAGCATTTTAGTTTATTTTTAAGCAAAACCATAGCGTTGGAGTCATAAATGCCATCATTATTCCAAGAGTCTTCAACGACAGTAGAGAAGTCCTGCTCCAAGAACCAGGAATGAAACAAGCGAAACGAAGTTGGACCATAATCCACATGAGATTCTTTGAGGAGAATTGGTCTATGATCTGAGATAGTGCGATGAAGAATCAGCCCTGACAAGTTAGGAAAAAGGTCTAGGGTACCTTGAGAAACAAGAAATCTATCTAGTTTGCTCATCTTACTCGCATGTTTATCCGACCAAGTAAAAGACTAACCACCTAAAGAAATATCAATTAGATAGGAGTTGGCAATGAATCTATTGAATTCACTAGCATTTAAAGAGTGGAAAAAAGAGCCATGGCATTCCGAAGCATTTCGCACCTCATTAAAATCCCCCATAACAATTACCTCGCCTTGCCAACAATTAATAATTCCAGTCATATAGTTCCACAATTCCCTTTTAAGGGACACCTCTTGAGGAGAGTAAACCAACATAAACAACAAATCCGAATTAGTGGGTAACCAAGTTCCTTCAACACAAAGACAAGAATCTGTAGAAAAAATCCTCTTCATCTGAAACAAAGTTTTGTCCCCAATCGCACAAGATGTCACCTGATCTACCACGGGCCGAACTAGTAGCAAAATCAAATAACATGTTACCCCAAAAAGCTCTAACTACAGAAACATCAAAGGACACCATTTTTGTTTCCTGAAGAGATAAAAAATTTACTTGATTAGAATGACAAAGCGCCTTTATCCATTGCTTTTTCTCCTTTCCACCGAGCCCTTGAACATTAACGGATAGGCAAATCATTTAAAACAATTGTGATCTCCCATGCTAGTGATAATTCGCTGATAATCTTTTTCACACCCTTTCATGCCATAACCCATAGCTTGCCCTATATTAATGAATTCTTGAAACCGTTCTAGGATGGAGAAACCATTGATTGGTTTAGTAGGGCGAGCCATGGAGTCAAAGTGATCTTGCTTGGAGCCACCAGAAGATTTGCTCTTAACTTCAACATTTGTGCTACGCTCGTCCGCCAAGTTAAAAGGGGATTTTTTTGATTTATGTGTAGGAGATTGAGCATTCATAGCTTCCTTTGAGACAGGTGAGGGACAACCCTCAAGGTTCACCTTTGTAACCACATTCTCTGAATGATTCGAATTTTGAGGAGTAAACCCCGGTCGAAACTTAGGTTCACTGCTAGTATTCTCATGTACTACCTTGGTGCATCTTTTAGAGGATTTAAGGATGAGATCTTCTAAACTAAAAGGATCCTCAGATGGAGCAGTTGGTTGCTCTTGGGTTTTCTCTACAAAGATAGCATCATTATCCTTAGCATCCCTCTTCACATTAGAATCTTCATTGACATGAGATTGGAAGGAGTCTGGGATTACTTCATCCTCAACGTCATCATTTTCAGAGCCCACCCAATTATGAAAGCCAACCGAGTTATTATCACTATCCTCCTCGGATTGAGTTAAATTCTCCTCCCTAAAATTAGGGACCCAACCTGTAACTTCCTTAGCCCAGATAACAGAAACTTTACCTTTCAAAGTCACTTTAAAGGATTCCGCAGTTAGTTGTTGAAACCTAGTCTTAACACAAAGACGTATACTGTATTTATTCGAAACGTTGGAATCATCCATGTGAACAAGCTCTCCCCATTTACTTGCTATCTTGCTAAAAGTAGATTGTGACCACGCTCGCAAAGGTGTACCTTCTACATCGATCCAAACAACTCTATCATGCACTTCAAAATGTGGCGAGCAATGACAAATACTAGAGAACCATGAATTTGTACCATCATGAGTGCGAATTTTTTCACATGTTTGATGAGAGTCGAATTCCAATAGTACCAAAAAACCACCAAGGTAGTTTATTTTGACATCATTGAAACCTTCACTAGCACATACATTGTGAATATTGGGGAGTGTTTTAAAGACTTTAACACATCCTACAAGAGCCGGTTCCCCCTCAAAATTTATAGAGCCTTCTTCAAGGACCATCACAGGAACATCATGGTTCTGTATAACACCTTTACCTTTTAAAACCTTAGCAAAAGAAGCTTTGGAAGTATTCAAAGGCTCATAAGAATCGAAGTACGGGAGGTTGAAGGTTTTGTGTCTCTATTAAATCGAGCCACATTAGCATACATGTGAAAATTCCCCATCCAAACTGATCTAAGGTTTCTAATCAACAAGAAGTTCTAAATAGTAAATACTAAGTTACTAACCATAAAAATATATGCATCCAACCTAGAGGTGCATGCCTGATGCAGGTTTTACTGACCAGGTTCTAATATTTATAAAGTCTCGTTATACCTATGGTCTACCCTAGTGCACTAACGGGCAGTGTACCCGGTCGTGTGTAGTGTAGTAATCGGTAAAGCCGAGGTCGTCCCAAGAGCTATGTGTGCTGGATTATTACTAAGTCTAGGTGTCACAGATTAATAATGGTTTCGATAAGGAATTAATTATTTAAACTACTAAAGCAGAATAAAGCAAATAAAGACAGATAAAAGGTAAAGGGTAAATCAATAGAGGAGAGTGGTGCTAACCTAGTTAACCCACCTAGCTAGTTATGTCTACATCTACTTACTTCCAATTACTTCAGGTGGGGTCAAAGTCGAGAGGACAACATTTGGTCAATTCGACCTAACCTATCAGCAAAAATGCCACCACAGGAGAAGTCAGGTGTCCCCTCATAAGTCATGTTGTTCCTGGTCCCCTAAGCCAAGTCATTAAGTACCGCTACATGCTAGATTTATAATAGTGAGTGCCGGGCGTTAGCAACTTAAACATTCACCCCCTAATTCTTAAGTTCATCCAAACGGTAGGTGATCAGTTGGTCAAATCGCACAAGTAGAAAGGGTCGTCAGTTGGTTATATCTTACCCTTCCCGTCTCAGTCCGCTCACCTAGGGTCAGTTGGTCATATCTCCTAGGCAATTGGCCTCCACCACCATTCAAAACTACCGAACCAAGGGTGGCTACCAATAAAATATTCATGCATACACTTAGAAATAATTGTACGGAAGTAATGTAAATGCAAACAAAACAATTAAGGAATCATAACTAGGCCAGCACCAAGAGGTGCATAGCCGCTCATATTAATCATACAAACCAATTCAATATTCAAAGGTACGAAATACATGAATTGAAAGTAAAGAAAATATAAAATGCTAATGCTTATCGTAGAGGGGTGATTTCTCCTTGGAGACAGCTCCGTATGCTCCTCTAGACCTACTTGAGCTTTTTCCCACGTTCTCAGTTGTTGTGTGTGGAATGGGATGATTAGAAATGCGGAATTCGTGGGGTATTTATAGGCAGATCGGGTTACGGCGTAACTATAACAAGAGTTACGCGTAACCTTCAATCCTTCGTATTTTGCACTAGATCTGCTAGTTACGGCGTAACCTTATTAGTGGTTACACCGTAGTCTTCAATAAACTTGGTTACGCCGTAGTTGATGGAATAGTTACGGCGTAGTTATCAACGTCGTAGCCTTTGGGAAGAGTTACACCGTAACCTTCTGATGAGTTGGTTCTCTGAGTCACGCAATAGTTACGGCGTAATGTGAGAGACGAGTTACGCCGTAACTTCTTCAAAATCAGCATACTATCATAAATCTTTAGATAATTCTCCAATTCCGCGTCTCTTTAGCTCCAATGCTCGTAATTTACCTGAAAGTGGAAAACAATGGAAAACAAGCGTAAATCCATATGAATGATATAAATTACAAGCATTATCGGGGGAAATTGACACTTAATATTCAGGTCTATTTGATGTTATCAAATATCCCCCCACTTGAACTCTACTTGCCCTCAAGTAGACCTTATTAGAAAGATTCCTAAAAAGATATCTCCCAAAACCTGAAAAATATAAGTTTATAAATCCATTATGCTAGAATAAAACAAAGCCGAACACCTCACGAAATGGGAACGAAACACTCAAATCTCTCAACTATTCGAAGTGTCAATTTCGGGGTGATCACTCAATCGCACAGTCATAGCATGTATTCCATCATAAGCTTGGCGGTTACACAAATCTCCACCACTAGAGTTAAGGGCTAAATAATTCTCGAAGGCAATATGGGTAGACACGACAAAGGTCAAGGGGTGACTCGTCATTACTAACATGTCACGGCGAAGTGGACAAAATCAACGATACATGACCAAATCCATGGCCAAGACACCAAAGATTACTCGTTGCATCACCTAGACATGCTTCATGACTAAAGGGTAGGATAAGACATGGGATATATAAATGGTGTAAAATAAAAAACAAGCATGTAGTCTAAATCTATAACCAAGTCGTCACCACTTACCGTCCGCCCAAAGTTCAAGCTTTGAAGTCAAGAAACCGGATCATGAAATACAAGGTAGATGTATCATTAGAGGACGTCGTGATGGGCACACTACCTTTTCTCCAACTGTTGGCATAATTACCAACTCCAATATTCAAATGTGACCGAGGTGGCATCCTCGATACTAAATCTATAAAGCTCATAACATAGTGCTTATAACATCGAACTTTACAATAACTAAATCATAACAACTTTTTTTTTTTGAATCATAACTATAATAACTAAACATATAATCCTCCCACTTGAGATGAACAATGGGAATTCGGGGGGTCTTCAATGATCTTCAGGAATGTTGTCGATGAAAGCGTGATTTCCGAACCTTTCCACTTGAACCTTGAACTTAGGCAAATGATGACTTCCCAATCACAAATAAAGACTACAGGGTAGGCTAAGGTGTATAGGTGTATCGAAACAATATACCGGGTTAACAAAATGAAAGGAATGGCTCAGATGGGTGTATCTAGGGGTATCTTGCACTAAAGGTGAGTGCAACAAAAGGGTTTCACATGGGGGTCGAGAAGTCGAGGTGACTAATCGATAGACACACAATGGTAGGCTATTTGGGTGATAATCCTATAATATTGCCTTCTAAAACTGAAAAGTCCAAATACATCGAGCTAACTCAACATACCTCGTCCATGGTCTCGAAATGATGCAAAGGCCAAGTTCTAAAGTTTACAAGCTACCGACACACTCATAATTTGGTGGATTTGGGGTAAAATATTGGAAACGGATAAGGCTAATCTCACCATAATAAATCAAGGGTTGTATGTGCTCGGCTAAGGTCTAATCTAGTTAGGTTAAGAAAAATATGTCAAAATTTTAAAAATGGCATAATTTTTCAAAATAAACTAGAAAAACGAGGGCAAAATAATGTTCAAAAGATAATTCTACTCTCGTCCCCCCACTTGAATTGTACAAAGTCCCTTTTGTACTAAGCATTAAATAAAGGTGAAGAGAAAAGTAGAATTAGAGCGAAAGCTTCCCTGAAATTTGCTCCATAAAGAAAGAAGGCCCACGAAAGAGACGTGCCTTCGTATAAGCATCATGAACAAACTTCAATCCCTGAAATCACACTACCAACAAGCATAATTCTAAAAATAAAAAATGAAAAATGAAAAACAAACCTAACTCACTTTCGTAGGAATCACGGTTGCATTTAGCATATGCAACAAACCTTTTAAACCACTTGGTGTCCCAAGTGGACGAGTGAAGTCTCATGAGGGTTTACAGGGAACACACCCACAAAGTTCATTTAAAATACTAATACAAGGTTATTGCGCTTTAAAATGAAAGAATTAAATCAGAGGAAGGTTACGTCGTAACTCTTTTGAGGGAGTTACGCCGTAACTTGAAAAACCTCGCATAAGTTGCAAAGCGAGTGGTTACGGCGTAACCACAGAGATGGTATTACATCGTAATTAGTAATGCGTCAAGAATTCTGCTGCAAAAAGTTGGTTACGGCATAATCACATAGATGAGTTACGCCATAACTCTGGTCAGATCAGCAAACTGCAGCAGCAATTACTTCCTCGTTTCCTGCAAAAATGGTTAGAAAACACAAAACCCAACAGAAATGGAAATAAAATAAAAGAAAGGGATAATTGGGTTGTCCCGAAAGAGCACTTTTCTTAATTCGAGTCTTTAAGTTAGACTCGAGCCGCGGGCTATCAGTGCTTGTTGGTCATTTCGTGGATATGGCAATCTCCACGTTGGATCCAACTTACCAAATTCTCATCCCGTTTGTAGTCATCCCCTAATTCTAAACAGCCCGAGTAGAAACTCTTGATTTTCTGGTAAGGGTGGTCAATACCTTTTTCTTTTTCTTCCTCACTGATATCGAGTAGTGGTTGGGCTTGGCTCAACTGCCTTTTGGTCCAATTTTTAAAGTTCTTGATCATTCTCGGCATTTTGAAAATAGTCTTATCGTCATTTATCTTCAACCATACTAACCATTCTTTTTCAGTTTTATCTAACCCCGACATTTCCTGAAAAGGCTTTCCTAAAATTACTCCCGTAAGTCCATCTTCCACAAATTCGCTTACGTCGTCTAAAACCATAAAGTCCACCAAAAATGAATGAGTTCCAACGAAGACATGGATGTTAGTCGCAAACCCAAGAAAGTTATTTCCTTTAAATTCAAATTCTTTCTTCAAAACTCGGTTGTAGCATTCTTTCGACATGATGTTGACTGGGGAAGTAGTGTCAATAAATGGGTGGAAGTCGATGAACCCGATTTTGCATGAGATCTTTAGATAATAAGGGTTTCTATGATGTATGCGGGTTCCTACCTCAAGAAATCTAGGTTAATTGGTTTGCGAAAAAGCCTTTACAGAGTTATCTTGCCAATGGGCCATTTCGACGTCACTTGAGAGGTCTTCAGCACCGATTCCTAAATTATCCTGTTCCTCAAAGTTGACGAAAACATCAAAATCTTTTCCCGAATCAACCTCGCCAGGATCCGGGGGGTCGCTAAGAAATTCTTCTAAGGCGTCACCAAAACTGCCTACTGGGTCAATTGCACATACCTTTTGCGGGGTAAACAGGAGTTCATTAGGTCTGAACGTTGCAATTTCTCCATTAGCTTCAAGAGTTAACTTTCCAGCAAAGACATCCACCTTAGTATGGGCAGTGGCAAGCATAGGCCTACCTAAAATGACAGGTATTCTGTTGTCTTCCAGAATGTCAAGAATCAAAAATCTACTGGGAAAAAGAATTTTTTAATCTTCACCAACACATTTTCAACGATGCCCAATGGCGATTGCATAGATCGATCTGCCATTTCAATTTTCATCTTGGCCGGCTTTAGGTCACCAATCCCCATACGCAAAAACATTGAACGAGGCATTATGCTAATACTAGCTCCAAGATCAGCTAGGGCATTACACATATTGAGACTCCTGATCAAGCAAGGGAGAGTGAAACATCCCGGATCTTTTTCCTTTTGTGGTAGCTCGTTTCTCAAAACCGCTGAACATCTTTCGTTGAGGTGAACTGTCTCTTCATTGCTTAATTCCTGCGGAATATCAGTTTGATTAGTTTTAACGGAATTATTGATAGGGAAGTTTACCGGAGAAGCTTGGTTCAAAAGTGATTGTCTTTCCATGCTGATTCGTCGCTTAACTTTTTCCGCAAAGGTCATTGGTTCTTCAAGGATAGTTTCTACAGTGTGGAAAACTTCCTCCTCCCGAGCTGCTAGGTAATCAGAGATGGCTTCTGAACATGAGCTAACACTTTTCTCCAATCTCTTAATCCTATCATCGTGAATTTTGAGAGAATATACTGTATTATCCACGAATGTTTTCATCATCTTTTCAATCCTATCATCATGCTCTCTTGATTCCTTGATGTGGTCAAAAATATTTTTATCAAGATTGCTCCCGGTTTTGGTCCCAAACACACTCTTAACCTTCTCAATCCTGCATGCTTCAGCTTCTCTTTCTAACCTTCGTTTTTTGAAAATTTCCCCACAATTGTATTCTTGTTTTGTTATCGTCTTCATAACCTTATGATCAAAATTGTCTCTTGGTCCGTACCCTATATCCATATGCCACTTGTAGCAATGTTTAGAAATCTGTTGAATACATTCCAAGGCTTGGTCAGGAGTCATGCTAGGAATAGGTCTCGGGGAATCGAGAAGTTCTCGTGTTAGCGCATTAATCCCACGATGGAAGACGTAGACGATTTGATGTTTGTTTAAATCATTGGTAGGGCATCGATAGAGTAGCTCATTAAATCTTTCCCATGCTTGGTAAAATGTTTCTTCTCTAACCTGAACGAATTGATAGATTTTCCCAAGAAGCTTGGCCATTTTTTAAGGAGGGCAAAATTGTTGGACGAACTCTTTTCTTAGTTTATCCCATGCTCCTTTACATTCGTTAGGGAGTTTGTTATACCATCTTTTTGCTGTCCCAGTAAGAGTCATAGGAAAAATTCTTGCAGTGACAGAATAGCTCGGAGTACCTCTGATGTTGAAAAGAGAGGATAAGTGGAGAACTTCTTCTACATGATCCTGAACGTTCTCATCTTCATCTCCAGAAAACTTAAGTTCGTGTAACTCTCGAATAATATGATCAGGAATAGAGTGTTTTTCAGTATTATAATCTTGTGTGAAGCTTCGTTGGCAGTTCTCATTTGGTCGCTCCAAATACTGCTCCATAGTTAGGTCATCGATATTATTTTCATTCATGACCTCCGGTTCTGCGTCAGACTGGTCCGATTCGTAAAATGAGAAGATGTTGTGAATAGGAACCGGAGAGTAAACTTTCCTTGTCCGAAATTGCTTCTTCGGATTATCGAATGGGGTGGCCAAAAAAGGCCTCGAGCTACGAGTGTATATGACATTTAAGAAAGAAAATTAAAAATAGACTTAATACGAAATCCTAAAATAGCTCCCCGGCAGCGGCGCCAAAAACTTGATGCAGGTTTTACTGATCAGGTTTTAATATTTATAAAGTCTCGTTATACCTATGGTCTACCCTAGTGCACTAATGGGCAGTGTACCCGGGCGTGTGTAGTGTAGTAATCGGTAAAGTCGAGGTCGTCCCAAGAGCTATGTGTGCTGGATTATTACTAAGTCTAGGTGTCACAGATTAATAATGGTTTCGATAAGGAATTAATTATTTAAACTAATAAAGCAGAATAAAGCAAATAAAGGCAGATAAAAGGTAAAGGGTAAATCAATAGAGGAGAGTGGTGCTAACCTAGTTAATCCACCTAGCTATTTATGTCTACGTCTACTTACTTCCAATTACTTCAGGTGGGGTCAAAGTCGAGAGGACAGCATTTGGTCAATTCGCCCTAACCTATCAGCAAAGATGCCACCACAGGAGAAGTCAGGTGTCCCCTCATAAGTCCTGTTGTTCCTGGTCCCCTAAGCCAAGTCATTAAGTACCGCTACATGCTAGATTTATAATAGTGAGTGCCCGGGCGTTAGCAACTTAAACATTCACCCCCTAATTCTTAAGTTCATCAAAACGGTAGGTGATTAGTTGGTCAAATCGCACAAGTAGAAAGGGTCGTCAGTTGGTCATATCTTACCCTTCCCGTCTCAGTCCGCTCACCTAGGGTCAGTTGGTCATATCTCCTAGGCAATTGGCCTCTACCGCCATTCAAAACTACCGAACCAAGGGTGGCTACCAATAAACTATGCATGCATACACTTAGAAATAATTGTACGGAAGTAATGTAAACGCAAACAAAACAATTAAGGAATCATAACTAGGCCAGCACCAAGAGGTGCTTAGCCGCTCATATTAATCATACAAACCAATTCAATATTCAAAGGTACGAAATACATGAATTGAAAGTAAAGAAAATATAAAATGCTAATGCTTATTGAAGGGGAGTGAAGTATCCCTTGGAGACGGCTCCGTATGCTCCTCTAGACCTGCCTTGAGCTTTTTCCCACGTTCTCTGGTTGTTTTGTGTGGAATGGGATGATTAGAAATGCTGGAATTCATGGGGTATTTATAGGCCAGATCTGGGTTACGGCGTAACTATAACAAGAGTTACGCCGTAACCTTCAATTCTTTCGTATTTTGCACTAGATCTGCTAGTTACGGCGTAACCTTATTAGTGGTTACGCCGTAGTCTTCAATAAACTTGGTTATGCCGTAGTTGATGGAATAGTTACGGCCGTAGTTATCAGCGGCGTGGAACCTCATTTGACCTAATATAGTTACGTCGTAGCCTTTGGGAAGAGTTACGCCGTAACCTTCTGATGAGTTGGTTTTCTGAGTCACGCAATAGTTACGGCGTAATGTGAGAGACGAGTTACGCCGTTACTTCTTCAAAATCAACATACTATGATAAATCTTTAGATAATTCTCCAATTCCGCGTCTCTTTAGCTCCAATGCTCGTAATTTACCTAAAAGTGGAAAACAATAGAAAAAAAGCGTAAATCCATATAAATGATTTAAATTACAAGCATTATCGGGGGAAAGTGACACTTAATATTTAGGACTATTTGATGTTATCAATGCCGAAACCGGCCCATTAAACCGGAACCGGTTTTTTCTTAACCGGAACCGGTTTTTTATAACTGAACCGGTTCTACCGGTTTTCAGTTTCTTCCTCCGACCGGTTTTTTACCGGTTCTGAACCCGGTTTAAACCGGTTTTTTCAAAAAACCGGTTTAACCGGGTTTATTCTTTTTCTTTTTTTTTTCTTGGTCGAACTAGCCGTTGGATTCAAAACCGGAAATGCCAGTTAGAACCGGTTTTAACCAGTTTTAAAAACTGGTCAACCATAAGTCAATATAGCCGTTGGATTTGAAAACCGGATTTTAAAACTGGTCAACAATAAGTCAATATAGCCGTTGGATTTGAAAAACCGAAAAAACCGGTTTAAAAAAACCGTTTTTTTTTACTGTTACCGTTGGAAGTAAAAATGAAGCCGTTTTTTTTTTTTTTTTTTTGAGGTTTTTGAGCCATGAACTTGTAGTATAAATATGTGTATTGGGTTGAGGTTGAAAACACATAAAAAACTATCAAATCTCTCTTTAATCTCTCTAATTTCTTTATAATGGAAAACTCACAATCACAATCACAAGCTTCCACTAATCCCTTCGTTGGATCTTCCCGGTCACAAAAACAATACACAAATAATGATGTTGCTCTTGTTAAACCAACTACATGAAAATGCGATGTTTGGTCTAATATGGATTTGTGTATTATGAAGGATGAGACGGAAAAGGCGCGTTGCAAGAAATGTGGGGGCTTTTATGCTTCTGCGGCTAACACTACACCAAGGAATCATTTAAACAAATGTACCGCGGTTTGCCAAACGTCGGAAGGTACTATTAGTGCGGATGGTCAAGTTTTTATATATGATAATGATGCGCTTCAAAGAGATTTTGCAGCGTGGATCATTCAACATACGCTTCCATTCAACCACTTCGACAACGCCAAGCTTACGGAGATCATCAAAAAGAGGCTACACCCGCGGTATAAACAAGTAAGTCGTACTAAACTTAGAAGTGATGCTTTTAAATTATGGGAAACGGCTAAAAAAGATATTATTGATGGTTTTCGTGAATATAAATATGGTGTTTCTATAACTACGGATGTTTGGACCGCACCACATGGTACGGAAAATTCTTATCTCGCCGTTACGGCTCATTGGTTTAATCCCGAATCTTGGTTATTAATGAAACGGACAATTGCTTTTAAACTATTTGGTTATCCTCATATGGGATCTAATTTAAGAAAAAATTTACATGACACTTTAATTGAATATAATTTAGATGATAAAGTTTTTACGATTTCACTAGATAATGCATCTAATAATACTAGAGCTATGGAATTGTTAAAATTACGTATAAAACCCATTTTAAATGGTGCTTTTTTTCATTCCCGTTGTGTTGCTCATGTTATAAATTTATCCGTCCAAGCGGCATTAAAAATATGTGAGAGTTTATGTATGAGATTTAGGGGTATATTAACAACTATATATAGTGCGAGCAATGAATGACAATTGAACTATAGACGTTTTCGTAAACAATGTGGGGAAGAACCCCTAGGACCGGCCTTTGATAATAATACTAGGTGGAATTATATTTGCATTATGTTGGAAAATATATTACGACAACGTAATACTTTAAATGCTTTTAATGAATTACTTGTTCATAAAAACCATTCCATTTCGATAGATGATCAAGATTGGGATCGATTATTTTTTTACAAGTTTTTAAGAGGCAAGGACTATACTATCGGGTGTTTATTACCCAACTAGCTCATTAGTTTTAAATCAAATTTATGCTATGACGAAAAAATTAGACGAATTAAAAGACTCACATACTCAAATGTTTAGAAAAATGGTTAAAATTATAAAAAAGAAATTTATAAAATATTTTGCTAGTTTACCTTTGGTTTTTACTTGTTCCGCCACACTTAATCCATGTTTAAATGTTGGAGGCGAAGAACTTTTAATAAGAAGAATAACCGAAAATTTAGACTTATCCTTTGGGTTAGACGGTGAAGATCCCAACTATATAGAATCTCAAATTTTAAATTTAACGATTTTTTTGAAAATTTATTTGCAATTTATGCAACAAAATATGGTCAACAACAAAACCCAATTCTTAACCCAATGCGGGCCGGATCGTCTCGAATAACAAGAGACATTAACATAAACCTTTATAATAGTTTACGTGAAGACGCTACAAAGCGTCAACGAACATCGGCCCCAACAAGCGAGTTGGGACAATATATGGCTACAAACTTTTTAATAACTTTAAGTCCCGAAGAGTTTGCAAACTTTGAAATTTTGGCTTGGTGGAAAGAAAGGGAAATCCAATTTCCAATTTTATCCGCTATGGCTCGTGACTTATTAGCGGTCCAAGCTTCGACGGTACCTTCCGAATCGGCCTTTTCTACTAGCGGTAGAATTATATCGGAAAGAAGATCAAAACTAAGCCCCAAATCCGTGGAAGTATGTGTATGTTTGAAAGATTATTTGAACGGAGTAGATAGGATACAACATGTAAGATCGTTGAAAGGTTCGATTGAAAGAGAAGTTGAAGAAACTATTGCAAATGAAGAAGTTGAAATAGGGATATCACATCCGACTACCGAATTAGATGAAGGTGAATTTGAAGCATTTAATGTTGAAGACATAGATGTAGAAGAAGTTTGGGAGGATTTAATTTCTTGAGTATAAACGGGTGATGGAAATGCCGAAGCTTGATATACTTGAGTACATTAATATGTTTTTGGGTGATGGCCATGCTGAAGCTCGAAATGTATTAGTATTTATATATTTTTAGTTCTATAATTGTATTGTTTAAATAAAATTTATGATTGTATTCGAAATGTATTAGTATTTATATAGTTTTAGTTGTATAATTGTATTGTTTAAATAAAATTCTTGATTGTATTCGAAATGTATTAGTATTTATATAGTTTTAGTTGTATAATTGTATTGTTAAAATAAAAGTTATGATTGTATTCGAAATGTATTAGTATTAAATGTTTTATATTTAACATGTTTATTAAATAAATGTTCGAATAGTAAAATTCCGAAAAAAACCGAACCGGTAAAAAAATGATAAAAAAACGGATCCGAACATTAAAACCGAACTGGTAAAAAACCGATTCCGAACATTTAAAACCGAAAAAACCGATTCCGAACATTTAAAACCGAAAAAACCGATTCCGGAAAAACCGAAAAAACCGAAACCGATTTTTGGAAAAACCGGTTTTTTGAAAACCGGTTTTCCAAAAACCGCTAAAAACCGGTTTATTTGCATAGATAATTTATGAAATCAATTGTTATCTGGTGAGAACATATATAGAAATATAGATGGTAAAATGAAAGGGATTCGCTAACAATAAGGTGTTGTTTAAGCATTACACATATAAAAAAACATATTTAACGAACTCATGTATTTCGTAATTATACATTTTTAATTATTTTAAACATGAAAAGTGATGTTAAATATAAAATGTTTAGAAATTATTAAATGCTAATATTTATAAATATGGAATTCTTAAATAATACCTAGTGGATTGTTGTTAGCAAATCCCTAAATGAAATACTCCGATAATTTAAAAAGTTGAAATTGATAGCTGAAATACTTTAAGTAGTAACCTACATATCTAAAATGGTTGATTTAGTTTATTGTTTATTGAGAGTTCTAAATAGTAATCCGTTTAGGGGGTTGCGGCACAACTTGTTGCCCGTTTGCCTGCCATCTTATTGTAATCCGTTATTATGTTAAATCATTCAGTGTATTAAAAAAAAAAAAAAAAAATTGTTAATTGATAAAATAGTAAATACTAAGTTACTAACCATAAAAATCTATGCATCCAACCCAAAAGAATCGAGCAAAATAATCTTTACATTGCATACTTTGGGCTTTAGGGAAGCACGTCATCGGTCATTCAGGACAAAAACCTCTAAAGGCCAACTTGATATCCTCTTCGTAGAGGCCCAATACAAAATGCCAGTTACAAATCTTACCAAGTTAGTAGATAGATGTAAGTAGTAAGAATCACAAAATAATTTTTTTATTAGATAATTAGCTTGTTTAGTAAATTCATGTTTCACTAAGAAAAAATAATGTCGATCACAACCTAGTACTTCATATTCATATAACTTAACAAAATAAAGGATGATTGGTAAACAAGTACGAAAAATGCACCTTTGAACACAAACATATTATTTGCTCAAAAAAAGAACACAAAGATATTAGCGAAGATCGACATACGTTTTAACCAGAACCTGTATGAATAAAAGTTGTTTAAGTAAATAGATATGCAAGAATACTAATCTTGTGCGATATAAGTTGATCGACCTTTTTTGAGTTTTTTAGTTTTTTCTCAATAGTTTACTACAGTGTTACCGATTCCCTCAGACGAAAACTTTTCTATAATTTATACCAACTTTTATAGCCCGTTAGCTCGTAAATTTTGCAATAGTTTTTTCATCATTTTCTAGTCCAACTCTGGTCCCATATTTCATTGATATTCATTTTTGTAAACTAGATGCACGATCGTTAAAACTTACATGATGCATAACTTACATGATGCATAACTTACATGATCGTTAAAACATAACATGGCTGAAAGATATTTTGATCAAATACACAAATCTCTTAAATATGAGTTACAAAAACTGGAAAAAGAATGTTGTAACACTCAATTAGACAAATGGAAGTGCACCATTCTACTTATATGGAAAAATTAAACATTCCTATTAGCTAATTGAAAATCAAAATTGACTTTAATTTGGTCAAACTTATCTAAATTCAAATCTAACATATTAAAAAACATCCACTTCCACCATATATATATATATATATATATATATAGGGAAGGGATCGGGTGCGGATTACATTTTAAGTAGCGATGGTGCGGATAATATCACAGTAACATTAAAAAAAAAAATTAATTCAAAAAAATCTGAAAAAATTAAAAAAAGAAAGAGGACAACAATTTATTAAGAATCGCTGAAAAAAAATTCAGAAAAAAAAATCATTTTCATGGTTAAAAGGTACAATGATATTATGAATTTTGTTAATATCACCGTAATTATCAAGCTTTCTTAATATCACTACTAACTAAGGCTAGCAGTAGTTTCACTAAGGCTAGCAGTAGTTTCTAAACTAGCAGTGATATTAAGTTTTTTTCTAATATCAAAGTAACTTTTTAAGTAAAATTGTTAATATCCCAGTTACTTTTTACATGTTTTCTTAATATCAAAGTTAATTTTTTTAATATCACCGTAAGTTTTCTTAATATCGTAATAAAAAAGGCAGTGATATTAAGTAAAATTGTTAATATCACAGTAGGACTCATAATATCGTTAATATCACGATAGAACTCATAATCAAAAAAACAAAAATTGCTCAGAAAAATCTGAAAAAATTAAAAAATGAAAGAAGATAACAATAGTAACGATCCCTCAAAAGGAAAAAAATTAAAAAAATCGTTTACATGGTCAATTGCTACCGTGAAATTAGCGCAGATCTTGACTTTTTTACAAAAAGTCAAGATCAGATCTGGAATGGGCGGTCCAGATCCATCCGCACATCCGCACGAATTAAAAAAATCCGCACCTGATCCTCACTATATATATATATATATATATTTAACTCAATTTCACCATCTTTTATAAAAACTATGTATCTCAAGAACCGTAAACTGTTAACCTACGTAAATTACACTATCGTGACAAACATTTAATTATCTTTAAATAGAGGAGCACTTTCATATACTTTCGAAAACTTTTTTTGGTATTTTTTTGTTTTTTCTCAGTGCAATATTTTGCTTGATATATCACGTGTGATATAATACTAATTTGTAAGTTTACATATATTTAGTATAAGTATTTGTGAAGAACTCCAAATGATTTACCATTTTTTGCATTTAAAATTTCAAATTTGCAGCTTTCCAGCCATATATCACACATAATTTTTTTCCAAAGGGCCTCTGGTCTAGCGGTATGGATGTTTTACCCTCTTAGGTAAGGTCTCAAGTTCGAGTCTTGTCTAGATCGATAGGGGTTTCCTCCCGCGTGCGTAAAGGGAAGAGTGCCATTGCCTTCTGGGCTGGACCCAACCTGGTTGTGTGGGCTCGCTACGCCTTCTGGGCTAGGAGCCATGTAGCCACAATTGCCGTTCAAAAAAAAAAATATATCACACATAATTTTTGAACTTTCAAATCATTACAGTTTATTTATAAAAGTTGAAAAAAATATATGAATTTTTTTCTTTATATTCATACACGTTTGATATATCACATGTGATATAACAATAATTTTTAAATTCGAATACAGAAGATATTGACATAGATGCAAAAAGTAGTGAATCTTTTGGAGTTGTATATGATAGTGTATAGGGCCTTCAACCCAATAAGCTAAGGCCCACACTCTCAAACCAGTCCCAACATCGGTCAAAACCCATCATATTACATCTGGGAAACGAACTCCCATGCAAGGCTCAAATGCCTGACAAAAATCTCTCTAGACAACGACAGTCCTGGGAACGTTTCCCAGGACCGTTGCAACCGTCAGACACATCTAAATACCTCATTCGCTATTAGGTAGTATGCAAAGATCTTTCCACGTATCTAGTGAGGCCAAGGACGGCATGCCACGTGTAACACATTGTCTCCACCATTGGATGTCCACCATGTGGACCATTCTAGAAACTTGGATGGACACCCGGGCGAGGTGTGAAACCCTAGGGTCACCCCTATAAATAGAATGCTCATTTCCAAAAATAAGCCAACTTAGCTTCACCACACTTACATCGAGTGGATTCTCACAATCCACTCCAGCTACTCCGATAAGTGATACCCCAACTCGTGACTCCGGTCACACCTCGGGGTCCTTACCAACCGAGGGAAACCAAATCAGATAGCATCCTCAACCCTCCAATACGTAACATACGTAAACATGGCGTCATATGTGCTATACGTAACATCATAGCCATAAAACCACACCTTCATTTCATTGGAAACATTTTCCGATCAACCGAAAAGTTTTTCTGGTCACTAGAAAAACCTTATTTCGTCGAAAACTCACACAGTTTTTGACACAAAAACTCCCAAGAAACCTTCTCAAAACTAAAACTCACACTCCGTCGCCGGAAAACTCCAGATCCAAAACATACATCCGTTTTGAAAAAACACGAATTTTATCATTTCAAATCAACAAAAACTCAATTCCAAACATCAAAAAATACATATGACGTCACAAATTCCACCACCACCAGCTCCACTTGATGTAACCGGTCCTGAGGACATCACAAACACGGACGAAGGAAGTGAAAGTTTAACATAAAAAAATCACAACGTTACATCTCAACCAACTCCGATGAATATAATGTCATTTCCAGACAATCCACCACAAAACACCGTCAATATCTCAGTACAAAACAAAAATTCCACTACACCACATACAGTAAGTCGACTTCTAGGATGGCACCTGAAGCCAACAATAACAACACTTAGCTAAATCAGGAATGCATGCCTTTTCTAGACATGCTAATGCGCGAAAATTGGTAATCAGGCCAGGAAAGACAACAAACACTATTAGAAATTATTTAAACAATGTAATAGTTTTTGGTTTATGCTGGTACCTTTAGTGGTTCCTGCTGATAGTTTCATTCCTGCGGATAGTAGAAATCCGTATTATTAGTAGTTTGTTAGACGAATGGATATGTATGAGTTATATTAGGAAGAGACAATGCATATTTTCTTCACACGTTTTCTTGTAATGGGTTGTATTAGGGTTTCTTGTAGTATAAAAGAAACTCACGGCCATGAACATTGTATGACCTTAGAAACAATTTCTAGTGATTAATATAGATCCATAGAGGATCAAAGTGTTTATTAGTATTTTGTCTTCTTTAACTCTTGTGTTTACTTTTCGCATAATCATAAGTTTATTAGAGATTCTCCTATAGTTTACTTGTGATTACATAAGTATTCTATCCATTTCCAAAGGCTCAAAGATCTATCTAGGACTGATCCAACAAACGCACAATATAAACTCAAACTCACAACAACCTAACAGTCAAACGATACCTCAAACAACACAACTGACGAGTTACAACACCGCTCCATCACAAAATATACCACAGACAACTTTCCAGGTACCTCAAAACATGCAAACTGAATACCATCACCAAAAACTTTACCCATGTGGTCCTACACATCATATACCTAGATTCTAACACACTCAGAAAGCCATATCATTGATGTCCACCCATGCACAAAGTTCAAAACGAAAAGCCTCATCAATAGACATGTTTAACACACTAATGACTTGAGTCCTAGACAAAAGTGAACATCGCAACTACAAAACAGTTGGTGACGGTGTACCTAAGCACCTTCGTGGAGAGACCAATTCGTGAAATGGATTACGTACTATCAGTTACCAGTAGGCCTGAAGCTCCCAGCTGACCTACACATGTATAACGGAGTCACGGATCCCGATTCACACATCTGGAAATTTGAATGTGCAATAAAAACAAATGTTTGGAACAGTCCAATGGTTTGTCACTTATTCTAACGCACCTTAACAGGACAAGCAGTTTCCTGTTTCAAAGGCCTAGAGAAAGGTAACATCAAGGGATGGGAAGATCTCATGGAAAAGTTCATAAAAAATTTCCAGCCTAGAAGAGAATACACAGGCGATTACATTAACATGCAATTCATTAAACAAGTCTAAGATGAACACTTCATCGATTTCACTGAAAGGTTTAAAGATGAAGCAAGAAAAATTCCAGGAGTCAGGGACGACCAGAAGATTTCAGCTTTCATTGGCAACATCATCAAAGGACAATTCTACATTAAACTCATCTGTAAAACACCAAAAACATGGCAAGAGCTACTGGATCATTCCAGGGAGTTCCCAAACACAAGAAAAAAGAATATCACAAAAATTGAAGACTAAAATATTAACAATAGTGGAAGACAACTTGTGCCAAGTTATCAGGCCAGAAGAGATATAAGAGAACGCACCAAGTACGGAAATAGCATCGTCATAATCCCATGATTGATGCACAAGAAGCTCTCCGGAGAACATTAACAAAGACAACAGCTGAAATCCTTGCAACAGAGAAAGAAGTAGTGGGAAAGTAACAATGGCCTCCACTGTTAACAGAAGAAATTAAGATAAACACGAGACAATTTTGTAAGTTTCATGTTGATCATGGCCATGACAGAAATCAATGCAGAGAACTAAAGAAAGGGATTGAGAAAGCAATCCAGGCTGGCGAACTTGAGCATATGTTCAAGGCAACCAAGAAAAGGATAAACGACATAAAAGCTAAACTACCTCACATTCACATGATAAGCACCTGGAACTGTTTCCATGAACAACAGTTAAGAACAAAGATAGGCAAGCTAGGATGAAGAATTCACACCCTCAGCTGATATTGTGGTCATAGCGACACTAATTGCTTCGCACGTAGTAAGCAGGATATACCTGGATGAGGGAAGTCAGTCAACATAATCTATGCCAACTTCTTTGAACAACTTCCTGAAAACCTAAGGAATATGCTACATCCTCCAACAACTCTGTTACTCGTATTCCTATCTGAAGGATAAATGCCTAAAGGAACGATCTACCTAGAAAAGATAACAGGAAAACATACGTTGAAATGGACAACAATCATCGAATTCCATGTGATCAAGGCATATACAACATACAATGTCCTATTATGTAGAAAATCAATACAACAGTTGCATGTAGAAGTTTCCAGTATTCTGATAAGGATTTAAAACAGACACTTTTAAGGGGTCATTTAAGCCCTTAATCGCACACTTTTATATCCGTTACAGCTTAATTTCGTTCCTTTTCACTTTTTAGGTCAGAAGCAAAATGCTGGAATGATGCATTTTTGGACGAAAAGGAGTGAATATATGAAGAAAATGGCTAAGTCAAGATCAAAGACTCTCAAGCTGATGGCGTCACAATCCATGGGCGACGCCGTCCCTCTGTAGTGCGACGACTCAGTAGCCTTTTTGCTAATTTACACCTGACGGCGTCAGGATTTGAAGAGTAAGGGCGTCACGAAGACTTTTCTTCTCAGACGGTCTAGATCTAGATTCAGACGACGTCACTACTGAAGACTGACGGCGTCACAACCACAACGTGACGCCGTCCTAATGATGACTTGGCCAAGACGAAACCCTAATGACGGCGATCTGACGGCATCCCAAATATAAGGTGACGCCGTCGCAATTGTAAAACTATATATAGAAATCGAATTTTCAGGATTTTAAGAGGTAGACTTGTGGAGTAAAAACCTAAAACGATTATAGTCCGGTTTGGACAGTATCTTAGGGTTCTCATACCCTATTTTACATCAAGATAAGTAATTTACTTCATTGATTTCATTATGTCTTCGATTGTATGTGTGTATGCTTGCATGTTTAACATGTCCGGCTAAATTTATTGTGTGTTTGCTTAGATCTATGAAACCTAGTTATTAATTATTGATTGGTTGTCTTTTATCTTAATTGTAATTGGCTTAGGAGTGCATTAGGCCAACGTTGTGTTTTTAATGCTTGAGTAAATATGAGTTCATTATGTCTTCGAAAAATATGAGTTCACTCAATACCCTTGTTTCGGTAGTTTTGAATGGCGGTAGAGGCTAGTTGCTTAGGAGATATGACCAACTGACCCTAAGTGAGTAGACTGAGACGGGAAGGGTAAGATATAACCAATTGACGACCGTTTCTACTTGTGCGATTTGACCAACTGATCACCTACCGTTTAGATGAACTTAAGAATTAGGGGGTGAGTGTTTAAGTTGCTAACGCCCGAGCACTCACTATTATAAGTCTAGCATGTAGCGGTACTTAATGACTCAGCTTAGGGGACCAAGAACAACTAGACTTATGAGGGGACACCTGACTTCTCCAGTGGTGGCATATTTGCTGATAGGTTAGGGAGAATTGACCAAATGCTGTCCTCCCGACTTTAATTAGACGTAGACATTACTAGCTAGGATGAATAACTAGGTTAGCACCACTCTCCTCTATTGATTACACCTTTGCCTTTACTTGCTTCATTTAATTAATTAATTCCTTAATCATATTAAAATCTGTGACACCTAAACTTAGTAATAATCCAACACACGTAGCTCTTGGGATGACCTCGGCTTTACCGAATACTACACTACACACGACCGGGTACATTGCCCGTTAGTGCATTAGGGTAGACCATAGGTACGAGATTTATAAATATTAAAACCTGGTCAGTAAAACTTGCATCAACTTTCAATGATGCCCGAGAAGCATGGAGGGGCAAACCCGACTACAATTGGGGACAAACCAAAGAATTCACCTCTAATGATTCCCCATGGTCCCACGGCCCTAGCCAACAAAACATAGAAGGGATGTTGCAGCACCTAGTTACATCTCAAGAAGCTCAAATAGCCAAGCTTTCGAACCGCTTTAACCAACAACAAGCCGAGATGGATAGGAAGATAGATAACCTTTTGAAAGCCATGACCAATAGTGATAGGAAGACCAGCGAAAAGGTTAATGCCATCTCGACTTATTCTCCCGAAGCTTCCGGTGTGAAAATTAAGGACCCAAGTAAGTTATCCAAGCATGTTCAATTCATCAACACCATCACCTTAGTGAGACCAAATAGGACTAGTGACGAAGCGAACCATGAGACGACACTTGAGGTTAGTGAAACTCCTAAGGAAGGATCGACCAACGAAGTAGACAAAGTAGGTGATGAATACTTCAATAAGTTTCCTACGGAAGAAGAACTCTCTCGCCACCCACACTTAGTACGCGACCTTCGTCATGTGTTTGTTAGGAAAAGCCCTCGGATCAAATTTGGGAATCCTTGGAATCTCAACATACCATGTTGCATAGGACATCTTTTCGTGGCAAATGCCTACATTGATCGCAAGTCCCCAATAAACATCATGACTAGCACCTACTATAAATGGGTAATGAAGAAACCTATCCCAAATAGGTAAGACCCCGATGATCCTAGGGTTAGTTGTAATTTTTTTGGTAGAGTTAAGGGATTGCCCGTCTATGTAGGTAGTTTCACGTACCCTACGGATTTCATAATTGTGTAGGTTATTAGTATGGCCATAGATCCTAGCTTGTCCCACGTAATTCTAGGAAAGCCTTTCATAGAAAACACCGGGATGACTTATGATCCATCGTTAGGGATAGTTAGATTCAAAAATGAGACCGATGACGTAGCTTACCAAATGCCATTTAAGATTGAGAAATTTTCGTCACTATCCAATGATGAAAAGGAACTTAAGCTATCGGTCTACTATAGGAATGAGGAGGATAAGGAGAAAGGAGTTGATTGTGTTATGAATAAGTTTTTAGGTTCTAAAAGGATTGTTTGAAACTAGGACCGGAATATAGAACCGATTGGGGAGAAGATGACTTCTTAGAAAGATGCATAATAGGCCATTATTATAACATGGAAAACCCCAATAGAGACCGTCATGAGGAAGAAGGTGACGACAATGAAGTTACGTAGGAGCACGACTTCGAGTATAGCTACAAGACTCATAAATAAAGAAAAGCGCTTGGTGGGAGGCAACCCATGCTTAATTGTTTGCTTGTTTGTGTGTCATATATCTTTTCATTATTGTTTGTTCTCATGTTTGAATTTGTGAAAATGCTTTATTTTGTCTTTAACCTCGTCTTAATTACATATAAAGGAATTTTACAAAAAGGATAAGTGTAGGGAGGATTACACACACGATTAATGAAAATGATATATATGTGTGTTTGTTAGAGTCAAATGCTTGTATCGAGTCATAATGGATGTTTTGCAGAAATTTTTCCAGATTCTAAAGGTGTAATTTTTCCAGAAAAACGCAGCAGACCAGTTTCTGTCAGGATAACCTGACTGCGTCAGGATCATAACCTGACGATGTCAGGAGGAGCAGAAACAACTTATTACTTTCTCTCGTTTTCTGTTCTAATTATAAATTTTTGGAAATTCTCAGGTCTTAATTTTCCAGAAAATCTGCAAACATCAATTCCACAAGCATTATATCCTAGTTTAGTAGAGTCATATATAGTTTTACCCCCGATTTTACGTGAAGGTTTCGTCTATTTTCTTAAAAGTGTGCAGGTTTTATTTATCAAGAAGAAGAAACATAATGATTGGATGGAGCTTATCACGCATACATTCTTCTTGGAAATAATTTAACCACTACTTCACACAGATCCTACCGAGCTAATCAGGAGAGTACTAGTTTCTTTCTCTTTTAATTACCTTCCATTATCATAACTTTGATACTTTCGGGGAACATTAGGGACAATGTTCAGTTTAAGTGTAGGGAGGGAGAAGAAAACGGGAACTTTGAAACTATGTTTATCCTTGATCATTTCTCTTGTCCTATTTCATTTGTGTAATAAGCTATGAGAAATATTTGTTAGGGCAATTTTAGCGCCAAATTTAAAATTTTTCATGACATGTACGGGTGGGACTTTAGTCTTAATAAAGCGTCTCATGGATAGGAGTTATATGACTAGCACAAAAAACCCTTTACCACTCAAATTCCACCCCAAAATGTGAGGTTCGCTCCTAGATCTATAGGAATTAAAGCATTCACCTTTAATGCTTCGAGAGTGTACCGGTAGTATAATAGATTCTAAAACTTGTTTTGTGATGCATTCCAAGATCGCTAGTGAGACTACACTTGTGTAGTTAGGAATAACTAAATGATAAGAGGCATTAGGATAACCCTTGTTTGATACCTGTATTATAATTACTTCTTCCACATTGGTCGAGTAATTCCCCCACACCCTTGCGATGTACTCATCTTTAGTACATGATACCCCTAGTTAACCCCTCAGAGCCTATCCTTTTCACGGTTCTCGTGATGTTTTGGTTTTCCGGAATATCAATGAAGAGCATTGTTTACAATCCACCCCCAAATATACACCAAAATCGCCTTAGCCTACCTTGTATGCACTCACCTTTAGTGCATTATTGTTATCATACTAAACCCTTAGTTCAATTATCTAGTTACTTGCATGGTTGCTAAGTCGAGTCATATCTTTTGTACACAGTTTTGGGATGATTGGGACTCATGGGTAAAGTTAAATTTTATGGAGTGAAGGGAAAGAATGTTAAATTCAAAGTCCCTTTATTTACGTAATAAAGTACTCCAAGTGTTTTGATCTTTTCAATTCGGGTCAAATTAGTGTTAGAGTAATAAAAGCTCAAGTGTAGGGATGCTCCTATAAATCCCTTATATTTTGATGTTATCGTAAAGGATGGTAGAGTAAAAGTGTATGCTAAAAAAAATCGAAAAAAAAGAAAAAAAAGAGTGTCGAAAAAAAAAAAAAAAACATACGGGCTACCTTCCTACATCTATCTTCATATTTAAGTTTGTTTGTTTCAAAGTTATCTATAGTTTAGAGAGTCGAGTCTTGGCTTAGCAACGCCATTCTTTTCATGCTTGTAACATAAGATTTTTGACTTGCCACCACTAAATCGCCTATCCAACCAAACCCTTTGTTTCCCTACCGTAAGCCTAACGTTACAACCCTTTAAAAGACCTCTAAGATAGTTGTTCCTAGGTGCTTACGCCAAAGCGGTGGAGGTTTGATCTAGTCTCAAGTCTATGGTAATCTATGTACTATGACCGGTTAATGAGTGTTTATCTTCCATTTCCATTTACTATATTTCATATACACCCGAGAGATGAGATAATCCAAACACCCCTTGTGAGGTGGTAGTATATAATTTTCGTGCTTGTTATGACTATTGCGGTGCTTTTACTGGTTGTGAATTATGTTAAACCAATACTTTATGCCCCCTAACTTATAAATTGACTGGCCAAAAGCACATTTGCTTGAGGACAAGCAAATACCAAGTGTAGGGATATTTGATAAAGATTTAAAACATACACTTTTTAAGGGTCATTTAAGCCCTTAATCGCCCATTTTTATATCCGTTACTGTTTAATTTCGTTCCTTTTCACTTTTTAGGTCTCATGGAAGCAAAATGCTGGAATGATGCATTTTTGAACGAAAAGAAGTGAATACATGAAGAAAATTGCTTAGTCAAGATCAAAGACTCTCAAGCTGCTAGAATTGAAGCTGAAGGCGTCACAATCCATGGGCGACGCCGTCCCTCTCTACGTAATTAATTTTGCGACGACTCAGTAGCCTTTTTCCTAATTTACACCTGACGGCTTCAGGCTTTGAAGAGTAAGGGCGTCACGAAGACTTTTCTTCTCAGACGGCCTAGATCCAGATTCAGACGACGTCACTACTGAAGACTGACGGCGTCACAACGACAACGTGACGCCGTCCCAATGATGACTTGGCCAAGACGAAACCCTAATGACGGCGTCCCAACTATAAGGTGACACCGTCGCAATTGTAAAACTACATATAGAAATTGAATTTTCAGAATTTTAAGAGGTAGACTTGTGGAGTAAAAACCTAAAATGATTATAGTCCGGTTTGGACAGTATCTTAAGGTTCTCATACCCTATTTTACATCAAGATAAGTAATTTACTTCATTGATTTCATTATGTCTTCGATTGTATGTGTGTATGCTTGCATGTTTAACATGTCCGGCTAAATTTCTTGTGTGTTTTCTTAGATCTATGAAACCTAGTTATTAATTATTGATTGGTTGTCTCTTATCTTAATTGTAATTTTCTTAGGAGTGCATTAGGTCATCGTTGTGTTTTTAATGCTTGAGTAATCTTTGTGAACCTTAGTTTATAGTCACTTAGCGGAATTGTAGACTAAACATCCAAAGATAACCTTAGAGTTAGTTTATGAATCCTAGATATTTCGTAGGCAATAACCTTAAGGTAGTCTCAAAGATTTAGGGATAAAAGCATACCCTACGACCTTAGAAAACACAACGCGTTAAGAATAAGGACGTGACAATTCAACCACCAATAAAAGATAACTAGGGAGTAATAGTATCTAGGTAGACACATTTTTAATCATCATACAAGCACACATCAATAGACATAAGACTACCCTTAGTTTAGATAATTAGATAGTAGAGTAATCGGTAGAAGTACCAAACCCCCAAATCTAAACCCAAAGATTTTACACTTAGCTTTAGACTATCCTCAACCTAAACCTTAGACAACTCTCACTAGCATTCCTATTCTTCTAGAGAACGCAATACCCGAGGCTTACCCACTACACTATAACGATTAGGTTCATGCCTATTTGAAAAACTTGCTCGACGAAAAGGAAGTTCCTTTGACCCCGAACGCGTTATACGCGCATCATATTCGCTCTTAACATTCAGTTTCAAACAAAGGATAGGATAGCAACAATCATGTCACACCCCCTGATAAGGATTTAAAACGTATGTTTTTTAGAGGATCATGTAAGTCCTAAACTAATGTGTTTATGATCATATATTGCCTAAATTCATTCCTTTTCACTTTTTAGGTACTTTGGAAGCAAAACCTGGAAATCATGCATATTTGGATGAAAATGTGAAGAAAACAACCAAGTCATGAAAAGTCTGGAAAAGGGCACCAGACGGCGGTACAACGCATAAGGTGATGCTGCGACTTGCAAATAAAAATACCAAAACAAACCAGATTTTACTAGAGACGGCTCAATAAAAAGTTGAAGAAATAACAAGGGACACCGTAACTTATTAAGGGAGTTGGAATTCTCTATGGAACGTATAACGAGATGGATTGGAAAAATCAAAGAGCGACGGCGTCAGAGTATTATGGACGACGTCTGAAGGAATAAAGCGACCCCGTCACAAGGCTTACTTGGAAGAGACAAAACCCTAATGGCGGCGACTTGACGGTGTCACAATTATAAAGTGACTTCTTCGCATCTGTAATCCTATATATAGTTTTAGAATTTTTTGCGTTTAGTGTGCACACTTAAAGGGGTAATTGTGGTGTATGAATTTTATTAGGTTTTTACAGTAACTTTAGGGTTTTAACACCCTCATTCATTAAGAGATAAGTCTTTTAATTCATTCTATCATTATGTTTAATTCATGCTTAATTATGATTACTTGTTTTTTTTATCTTTTACATGTCTAGCTAATTTAATATAGTGTTTGCTTAGATCTAATGAAACCTAGTTGTTAACTAATGATTGTCGTCTCTTGTTTAAGTGGTTGTTACACGTTAGGTTAGGAAAACTTGATTCTTCCTTTAGTGTTGCGAGCTTGAACGTCCTAAACAACGTATTCATGTCCTAGAGTGCACTGACTTTTCGTTGTGTTTATTGCGTGAATTGCGATTGTTGATAATAGGAGATTTGGGGGAGATAACTTAGGTTACTTGGCGATCTCGGTTTCTTAGAGGAGATCAATACATTCATAGAGTTAGGGTATTTGGCACCTCCTTACGGATAATCCTAATACAACGCGCTAATTAAACAAGGATGTGACAATTCGACTAATTAATATGAGAAAACTAGGGAGTAGTGAAATCTAAGTAAAAACGATTTTACCTATCATTTGAATCTCTCATTTAGTTTATTTACCATTTAGTTTAATTCTAATTTTAATTAGTTTAATTAGTAATTTTAAGAAGTTGATAATAAACCCCAAATCCAATACCGAGATTTTACTTGATTTCATATAAGATATAAAAAGATAAAAAGAATCGTCCCTCGCCTAAGACCTATTCGTCATACATCTCGACCTTCCCAACACTATTCCCCTAGAGAATGGTCAATCATATACTACACTATAATGGTTAGGTACACTGCCTAGGAGGATTGTAAAACTTCTTTAGAAGGTTACATCCACTGCATCAAGTTTTTGGCGCCGCTATCGGGGAATAGTTTAGGTTCGTTTTCTATCTCGTCTAGGTCTACTCACTAGATCCTATCGAGTGAGATTTTGTTTTTCTTTATAGCTTTCTAGTAGTCTATCTCTTTCTTTGTGTTTTTGTTCATAAAACCATATCAATTGCCATTATGGTGGATGATAATATCCAAAACCAACCACTTGATCGAGCCTCATTCGACCTATTACGTGACCGAATTTATGGAGAGATTAGTGAACTAAGAGAATTGAATAGGTTGATTGATAATGAGCTTGATAATGCACTTAATGCTTTGGATACCGCTTCTACCATAAGCAAATATTCAGATAATGACTTAGGGCCCGAGGATTTCACGGTTATTGAAATTATAGAAGATAGTGAGGAAGAGGAATTAGGTGATGAATACTTTAAAAATGTCACAGCGAAAAATAACAAAGCGTGACGTTCGTGGAAACAAAGTTTCAAGCTATAGTGAACGACCTCTAAATGAGTCGTTTTAACAATGCATGTTCGATATGGTTTAAACAAAGTTTTGAGATCACACAATGCAAGAGTTTACAAAAATAATCAAATAAGTTTTCCAAATGATATTGAACAATAGAAAAATGCATAAGTCCTCCAAATGATGAGTGCGGGATGGAACCCGAATGCCTATGCTCCATGCCATGGCAATAATTCTATCACGAAACTGAGAAATATATGCTAAAAAGGTCAACATAAAGTTGGTGAGATCATAGGTTTTATGTAATAGTATAACTGGACCACAAGATTTTATAGCGTGTGCGACCATTGTAACACATACAATGACACCAAAAATGCATTTACTACTGCCTAAGATTATGACACTGAAGTGCTAACGATAATATAATGAGAGTTTCCAATGAAGGTGTCTAACCCAATAACACCTGGTTGATACTCAAATGGGGTTGCGTCCGTTTGACGTGTAACTGAGTCAACCCGAACGAGGAGTGTCAATCCCAATAGATCTATTCAAAATATCCGTTCTTACCAATGTAATTACTAGTTCATGATAAAGGGAAATAATAAAATACGGGTTAACGATCACTTAGGCCAGTATGTAACGGGTAATGTACTTGTGTTCAAAATATAAAAACGAGCAATGAATTCTCACCCAAAAGCAAGTGAAATCAAGTAAAAATACGGGGTTGTAAAACTCACGTAAATGTTTTAAATAGTTGCATTCATAAGTAAAACGAGTAATGCATTTAAATAGACGAGCATGTATTCTCACCCGAAGTAGTTAAAACGAGTATTAAAACAAGTAAGGTAGGGGCCATGAAACTCACCTTCTAAACACGACCTGAATTGACGCCTAAACAATGCCAACATCAAAAGATCTCCTACACACGTCGCGAATCTAGAACAAAGCCCCAAGAGATGCTCGTGAAGAGGAAAAGAGAGAACCGCCAAAATGATTATCTAAAATATGCTCTTGTTGAGTTCTTATTACCCTGACTTGTGAAGTCTTTATAGCAAAATGGGTAATGGTGAAAAGTTAAAAGGAAAAGTCATGTGATGCTCTCTAGCTTTAAGGGTACTGTTTTTTTGGTTATGCAAATTCCACTTTCCAGCTTACGTTCTTTGACTAAATATAACTAGCCTTAATAAAAGATAAACTAAACATACTAATGACTTTTCTAGTGTAGATGCATGTGATAAATATGTTGGATTCAACTTGTGGAAAAGTTTAATAGTTTCATTATTACTTAAGAAGTGATTGACATACATAACAAAAACACCATAACTTAAATTAATAATTGCACAAATTATTAATGTTTGATTCTGATTCGGGCCAACGATGGAGTCTTGTATGCATGCATGAGTTTAAAATGCAAAATGTAAGCGTTTTACGTAAAACTTGAAAAATAAAATGTGTATACTTATAAAACATGATTGTAAAAGTCATATAACATGTGTTTGACGTATAAAACATGATTGTAAAAGTCATATAACATGTGTTTGACGTAGACTTATAAAACATGAGTTGATAACGCTCAGATTGTACATGTTTCTAGTAGCGTTATGTGTGCTTTTGTATATGTTATTTGGTTATATTTGCGTGATTTCAGTGCTTAATCGCATCAAAAGATGTTTGTCTAGTGTTTATAACCAAGTGCAGGGAAACGGAAGGAAAAGTAAAGTAATGTTCAACAAATAGAAGATTCCCGTTTCAGTGAAGCATGTCAAGCACAAATCAGTATCTCAAGTACCTTTGAAGACCATAGTGATTGAAGAACCAAGTTCTACAAGACAAAAGAAGTAAAAGATCAATTTTCTGTAATTCAGGAAATCCAACCGGATCGGTTGCCATTGCAACCGGATCGGTTGGAAACTGACCAAAAAGTGCCAAAGACGCCGTCCCAACCGTTCGGTCGCTGCCCGCAACCGGAAACGGTTGGTTCCTTGTAGAAGACCAACCGGATCGGTTGGTCATGTAACCGATCCGGTTGGAAGACCTTGCCAAATCTTCATCACTAAGTTTCCCGTTTGCATCCAAACGATTCTAGGTCCTTCTCTTGGTGTATTCTAGTCCCTTCCTAACTCCTTGGAGGCCAAGTTCAGCAATTAATACCCTAGGCTTTGGAACTAGTATAAATAGAGGCCTTTTGTGAGCATATGAGATACACACTTCAATACAAATCTCTCTACTCATCAAACAAAGCTCTTAAGCTCTCAAATTCGTCCTTAGAAGTCCAGGAAAGTAAAGTTCCACATTTGGAGTTCCAGAAGTTCCACATTTGGAGGCCAAATCACGAAGAAGTCTACCCCAATACTTTGGGAATCATTATTTCACCATTTGTAATCTTATTCCAAGCATTGTAAGATTTTTAATCATGTTTTCTAATGTTCAAAGTTCTGAGTTTATGTTCATGTTTGCTATGAGTGGCTAGTTCTTTATACACTTGCTTAAATGATGTTGGTTATCATATGATTAGTTAGTGATTGTGTTAACATGTTTAATTCAATTTCAAGTTGATTCTAAGATCTAATTGTGCTAAAGTTTCATAGTGACATTTTTTAATCAAGTTTGACTAGTTGATAGTAATCGTAGAGGTCGAAAGAACTTATTGTTATTCAACTAGTTATAATCATTTTGTCTATGGATAATTATTTTTACCCATTATTCTTGATTAAACAAAGGAACTAAGGTATGGTTGTAATAAAAATGCTTTTTGATTATCAAATTGGATTGATTGGAAACATCTAAAAGGTCGTAAGATTAGTTGTTGAGAATCAATTGTAGCCTTTTGTCTATAATCTGTTACCTTTTGTATTGACCATTTCTTAAGCAATTTGATGAAACAAGTGAATGTTTTTGTGTTTAAGTTTATGAAAATGAACTTATGAAACTTGAATTGATCTTGAATTGATTGGTTAAACATAATGCTTGTTTTTATAAACTAAAATCTTGACGAATGTTTAACTTGTAAGAACAATAGATTAGTACACCAACTAATTATCACAACCAACATGTTAAGAGGTTAACACAATCACATTAATCTAGGATATGAAACTAGTTTAAGCAAGTGTAGTTTTTTTTAATCATCTGAATTTCATTATATCTATTTGCGTTGTTATATGTTTTGGATAGACTCTGTTGATTCAAACTTGTTAATTAGATTCACTCAAATCCCTGTAAACGATCTTGACTTACCTTAATAATCTTGCTATAATGGACGAGTACACTTGCTCGTATGTGTTATTGGTAATTTTGGTAATTCACCTTTTATAAATTTAAAAATTGTACACACGTAGCACATCAAGTTTTTGGCGCCGCTGCCGGGGATTTGATTGTGTTTCAACAAGTTTTGAATCCCCATCAGTCGATTCACTTAAATTTTTTTCTCTCAGAAGCTTCAACCGATCCGGTTGCCTTACAACCGAACCGGTTACGCCTTTAAACCACACCAAACTGATCTAACCGATCGGTCGCACCTTGCAACCGATCTGGTTACCCCTTCTGTCCCAGAAAACTGTTTTTGTTGTTTTTCCGTGTGTTTAGATATTTCCTGGATTCTCTAGGACATTGTATGAACACTCGTGCAGCGGGAATAGAACCAATTACACCTCTTACCAACCCCGAACGTTTGATTTGAAGAAGAAGAAGAACACTTTTCATACCTTTGGAAAATCGTGTACCAAGAGTACCAAACCCAACATTTGATAACCTCGTAGAAGCCAAAGTTGTTTACAACCCTTTCACCAATTTACCTTTTCCCATGGCGGAAGATCAACCCATGTGGGGAACCAACCGAGCCGTATCACCAACCCCCGGGAGTGCTATTGTTGCTGTCAACCTTGGTGACAACTTCACTGTGAAGGGTCATCATCTTTCCATGATCAAAGACCGTCAATTCGATGGCCGTGCGAGGGCCGATCCGCATAAGCACATTGCCGAATTCATCAAAATTTGCGGCATGTTCCGTTATGGCGACACCGATGTCAATGCCATCAAACTCAAGCTTTTTCCATCATCACTCGCCGGAGATGCTAAAGTATGGTACAATGAATTAACCCCATGAATTATCAATACTTGGGAGGAGATGAGGCAAGCCTTTGTAAGCCGATTATTTCCACCTTCCATGTTTGATCGATTAATGGGAGAAATTCGTGCTTTCACACAAAATCCCAACGAATCACTTGTCGAAGCTTGGCTTCGGATGAAAGATTTACTTCGTAGTTGTCATGGACATGGATTATCCAAAGGAACCATTATCCAAATATTTTACCATGGACTAGATGAAATCTCTCAAGGCATTCTTGATGCTGGAGGAATCTTTCTCTATAAGACTCCTAACGATGCACACCAATTACTCGAAGATCGAGTACTTCTCAAACTCGATTGGTCTACAGAACCCAAAACCAAACCTCTTCGAAAAACCGTTGCTTTTGTCGAAAACGCCGATACCTCAAAACTCATGGAGAAAATGGAAGCCTTGACCTCATAAATCGACTCGCAATACAAAGATATCAAGGATGAAATGAAGGAAATGCGAGACGAATGCAACAATTGTGGAGGAAATCATCCATCGTCCGAGTGCGACGATAAGCCTATGGGTGGACCTAAAGAAGGAGAAGCGAATTATGCCCAAGGAGGATATCGTAGTAACTATTACGGTCGAAATGCTGGAAATTGGCAAGATCGCCGACCAATGGATGACAACCGTGATTCTCAACCACGAACTGACAATCCACCACCACAAAACTCCGACAAAAAGATGGAAGAAACCGAATTCGAGAAAACCATGAGAGAATTCGTGGCTAATCAAAAATCTTCAAATGATTTTATCAAAAATCAATTTTTCAATCTCAAAGGAGCAAGGACAGAAAAATCATCAATCATCTATCCATGATCTTGAAAACAAGTTTGGCAGACTTTCTGACCAACATTCCTCTCGACCATCTGGTTCGTTGCCAAGTAACACCCAATCCAACCCAAAACCATCAAATGATAAGACTTACCGTCCACCATAAACAAGAAACGAGCATATCAATGCTGTCTTCACAAGAAGTGGTCTCTCGTACGATCCACCACCGAACCCCAATGAAAATACTCCTATCACCGAAGATAGTGAGGATGAAGTCGAGGAAACTTGATGCAGGTTTTACTGACCAGGTCTTAATATTTATAGTGTCTCGCTATACCTGTGGTCTACCCTAGTGCACTAACGGGCAGTGTACCCGGTCGCGTGTAGTGTAGTAAATGGTAAAGCCGAGGTCGTCCCAAGAGCTATGTGTGTTGGATTATTACTAAGTCTAGTGTCACAGAATAATAATTGTTTCGATAGGGAATTAATTAATTAAACTACTAATGCAGAATGAAATAAAAGCAGATAAATGGATAAAGGGAAATCAATAGAGGAATAGTTATGCTAACCTAGTCAATCCTCCTAGCTAGTTATGTCTACGTCTACTTACTTCCAATTACTTCAGGTGGGGTCAAATTCGAGAGGACAACATTTGGTCAATTCTCCCTAACCTATCAGTAAAGATGCCACCACAGAGAAATCAGCGCACCGTCATAAGTCCTGTTGTTCCTGGTCCCCTAAGCCAAGTCATTAAGTACCGCTACATTCTAGATTCAAAATAGTGAGTGCCCGGCCGTTAGGAACTTAGACACTACACCCCCCAATTCTTAAGTTCATCCAAACGATAGGTGATCAGTTGGTCAAATCGCACAAGTAGAAAGGGTCGTTAGTTGGTCATATCTTACCCTTCCCGTCTCAGTCCGCTCACCTAGGGTCAGTGGTCATATCTCCTAGGCAATTGGCCTCTACCGCCATTCAAAACTACCGAACCAAGGGTAACTACCAAAGAATTATGCATGCATACACTTAGAAATAATTGTACGGAAGTAAAGGTAAACGCAAACAAAACAATTAAGGAATCATAACTAGGCTAGCACCAAAGGGTGCTTAGCCGCTCATATTAATCATGCAAATCAATTCAATATTCAAAGGTACGAAATACATGAATTGAAAGTAAAAGAAATATAAAACGCTAATGCTTATCGTAATGGAGTGACTTCTCCCTTGGAAACAGCTCCGTATGCTCCCTAGACTGCTTGAGCTTTTTCCCACGTTCTCAGAGTGTTGTGTGTGGAATGGGATGATTAGAAATGCCGGAATTCGTGGGGTATTTATAGGGCAGATTTGGGTTACGGCGTAACCAATATAGGAGTTACGCCGTAACCTTCTATTTCTTCATAAATGCACTAGATTCGCTAGTTACGGCGAACCTTATTAGTGGTTACGCCGTAGTCTTCAATAAACTCGGTTACGTTGTAAGTGATGTAGTAGTTACGGCGTAAGAATCAGCGGCGTAGAACCTCATTTGACCTAATGGAGTTACGTCGTAACCTTTGGGAAGAGTTACGCAGTAACCTCTTGATAAGTTGGTATTCTGGGTCACGCAATAGTTATGGCTTAATGTGCGAGAGGAGTTACGCCGTAACTTCTTCAAAATTAGCATACTGTGATAAATCTTTAGTTATGTTTCCATTTCCGCGTTTGTTTAGCTCCAATGCTCGTAATTTACCTGAAAGTGGAAAACAATGGAAAACAAGCGTAAATCCATATAAATGATATAAATAACGAGCATTATCGGGGGAAATTGACACTTAATATTTAGGACTATTTGATGTTATCAAATATCCCCCCACTTAAACTCTACTTGCCCTCAAGTAGACCTTATTAGATAGATTCCTAAAAAGATATTTCCCAAAACCTGGAAAATATGAGTTTACAAATCCCTTATGCTAGAATAAAACAAAGCCGAACACCTCACGAAAGGGGAACAAACACTCAAATCTCTCAACTATTCTAAGTGTCAATTTCGGGGTGATCACTCAATCGCACAGTCATAGCATGTATTCTATCAAAGCTTGGCGGTTACACAAATCTCCACCACTAGAGTTAAGGGCTAAACAATTCTCGAAGGCAATATGGGTAGACACGACAAAGGTTAAGGGGTGACTCTTCATTACTAACATGTCACGGCGAAGTGGACAAAATCAATGATACATGACCAAATCCATGGCAAAGACACCAAAGATTGCTCGCTGCATCACCTAGACACGCTTCATGACTAAAGGGTAGGATAAGACATGTGATATATAATTGGTGTAAAATGAAAAACAAGAAGGTAGTCTAAATCTATAACCAATTCATCACCACTTACCGTCCGCCCAAAGTTCAAGCTTAGAAGTCTAGAAACCGGATCATGAAATGCAAGGTAGATGTGTCATTAGAGGACGTCGTGATGGGCACACTACCTTTTCTTCTTCTGTTGGCATAACTACCAACTCCAATCTTTAAATGTGACCGAGGTGGCCTCCTCGATACTAATCAATAAAGTTCATACTATAGTGCTTATAACATCGCACTTTACAATATCATAACTCAATCAACTTCTTATTTTTTTATTTTTTATTTTTTTTTCAACATAATATAATAACATAACATCCCCCCCACTTGAGATGAACAATGGGAATTCGGGGGGTCTTCAATGATCTTCATAAATGTTGTCGATGAAAGCGTGATTTCCAAACCTTTCCACTCGAACCTTGAACTTAGGCAAATGATGACTTCCCAATCACAAATAAAGACTACATGGTAGGCTAAGGTGTATAGGTGTAACGAAACAATATATTGGGTTGACAAAATGAAAGGAATGGCTCAGAAGGGTGTATCTAGGGGTATCTTGCACTAAAGGTAAGTGCAACAAAAGGGTTTCACATGGGGTTGAAAAGTCGAGGTGACTAATCGATACACTCACAATGGTAGGCTGTTTGGGTGATAATCCTATAATATTGCCTTCTAAAACTGAAAAGTCCAAATACATCGAGCTAACTCAACATACCTCGTCTATGGTCTCGAAATGATGCAAAGGCCAAGTTCTAAAGTTTACAAGCTACCGGCACACTCATAATTTGGTGGATTTGTGGTAAAATATTGGAAACGGATAAGGCTAATCTCACCATGTAATGTCAAGGGTTGTATGTGCTCGGCTAAGGTCTAATCTAGTTAGGTTAGGAAAAACATGTCAAAATTTTAAAAATGGCATAATTTTTCAAAATAAACTAGAAAAATGAGGGCGAAATAAAGATCAAGAGATAATTCTACTCCCGTCCCCCCACTTGAAATGTACAAAGTCCCTTTTGTACTAGGTATTAAAATAAAGGTGAAGAGAAAGGTAGAATTATAGCGAGAACTTCTCTAAAATTTGCTCCATAAAGAAGAAGGCCCACGAAAAAGTACCGTGCCTTCGTTTAAGCGTCATGAACAAACTTCAATCCCTGAAATCACAATACCAACAAGCATAATTCTAAAAACAAAAAAAAAACGAAAAATAAACCTAACTCACTTTCATGGGAATCACGGTTGCATTTAGCGTATGCAACAAGCCTTTTAAACCACTTGGTGTCCCAAGTGGACGAGTGAAGTCTCGTGAGGGTTTACAGGGAACACACCCACAAAGTTGAATTAAAAACTAATACAAAGTTACTGTGTTTTAAAATGAAAGAATTAAAGCAGAGGAAGTTACGTCGAACTCCTATGAGGGAGTTACGCCGTGCCGAAAACCTCGTATGAGCCGTAAAGCGAGTAGTTACGGCGTAACCACGAGATGGTATTACCGTAATTGGTAATGCATCAAGAATTCGTTGCTCAAATGTTTGTTACTGCGGCGTATCACCAAGATGAGTTACGCCGTAACTCGTTCGACATCGAAGCGCAAAGCAGCAATTAGTTCCTCGTTTCCTGCAAAAATGGTTAGACAACACAAAACCCAACAGAAAAGAAATAAAAACAAAAGAAAGGGATAATTAGGGTTGTCTCCCGAAAGAGCACTTTTCTTTATTAACGAGTCTTTAAGTTAGACTCGAGCCGCGGGACTACCGGTGCTTGTTAGTCATTTCGGGACATGGCGGTCTCCACGCTTTGATCCAACTTACCAAATTCTCATCCCTTTTGTAGTCATTTCCCAATTCTAAATAGCCTAAGTAGAAACTTTTGATTTTCTGGTGGGGGTGATCAATGCCTTTTTCTTTGTCTTCCTCACTGATATCGAGTAAAGGTCGAGCTTGGCTTAACTGCCTCTTGGTCCAGTTTCTAAAGTTCTTGATCGTTCTCGGCATTTTGAATATAGTCTTGTCATCGCTAATCTTCAACCATACTATTCCTTCTTTTTCATTTTTATCTAAACCCGACATTTCCTGAAAAGGCCTTCCTAAAATTACTCCCGTAAGTCCATCCTCCACAAATTCACTTACGTCGTCTAGAACCATAAAGTCCACCAAGAATGAATGGGTCCCAACAAAGACATGGATGTTAGTTGCAAACCCAAGAAAATTATTTCCCTTGTATTCTAATTCTTTCTTCATAACTTGGTTGTAGCATTCCCTTGACATGATATTGACTGGGGAAGTCGTGTCAATAAATGGGTGGAAGTCGATGAACCCAATTTTTCATGAGATCTTAAGATAATAAGGGTTTCGGTGATGTATGCAGGTTCCTACCTCATGAAATCTAGGTTGAATTGGTTGTGAAAAAGTCTTAACAGAGTTATCTTGCCAATGGGTCATCTCAACATCACTTGAGAGGTCTTCAGCACTTAATCCTAAGTTATCCTCTTCCTCAAAATTCACGAAAACATCAAAATCTTTCCCCGAGTCAACCTCTCCAGGATCCGAGGGTCGCTAAGAAATTTTTCTAAAGCTTCACCAAAATTGCCTACGGGGTCAATTGCACATACCTTCTTCGGGGTAGACAAATGTTCATTAGGTCCGAAAGTGGCAATTTCTCCATTAGTTTCAAGAGTCAATTTTCCGGCAAAGACATCCACCTTAGTGTGAGCGAAGGGCACGCATAGGTCTTCCCAAAATGACGGTATCTGTTGTCTTCCGGAATTTCAAGAATCACAAAATCTACTGGGAAAAGGAATTTCTTAATCTTCACCAACACATTTTCAACGATTCCTAACGGCGATTGCATAGATCGATCAGCCATTTCAATTTTCATTTTGGCCGGCTTTAAGTTACCAATTTCCATATGCAAAAACATCGAACGAGGCATTATGCTAATACTAGCTCAAAGATCCGCTAGGGCATTACACATGTTTAGACTCCCTATATAGCAAGGGAGAGTAAAGCATCCTGGATCTTTTTCCTTTTGCGGTAGCTCGTTCCTCAAAACCGCCGAGCATCTTTCGTTCAGGCTAATAGTCTCATCATAACTTAATTCCTGCGAAATATCATAATGATTAGTATTAACAGAATCATTGGTAGGAGGGGTTACCAACAAAGTTTGGTCCAGAAGTGATTGTTTCTCCATGCCGATTCGTCGCTTAACTTTTTCCGAAAAGGTCAAAGGTTCTTCGAGGATAGTTTCTATGTGTAGACAATTTCCTCCTCCGGCGCTAAATAATCGAGATAGCTTCTGAACATGAACTAACACTCTTTTCCAATCTTCTAATCCTATCATCATGCAATTTGAGAGAAGAGATTGTATTGTCCATGAATGTCCTCATCGATTTTTCAATCCTATCATCTCGTTCTCTTGATTCCTTGATGTGGTCGAGAATTTTTCTTTCAAGATCGCTCTCGGTTGTTGTCCCAAACACGCTCTTAACCTTTTCAACTTTTCATGCTTCAGCTTCTCTTTCTAACCTTCGTTTTTTGAAAATTTCCCCGTAATTGTATTCTTGCTTTGTTATCGTTTTCATTACCTTGTGATCAAAATTTTCTCTAGGTCCGTTACACTCAGTATGCATGTGCCACTTGTAGCAATGTTCAGAAATTCACTGAATACATTCTAGGGCTTGATCAGGAGTCATGCAAGGAATAGGTCTTGGTGAATCGAGAAGTTCTCGTGTTCGCGCATTAATCCCACGATAAAAGACGTATACGATCTGATGTTTATTTAAATCATGGGAAGGACATCGATAGAGAAGCTCGTTAAATCTTTCCCATGCTTGGTAAAAGGTTTCTTCTCCAATCTGAACGAATTGATAAATTTTCCCAATAAGCTTGGCCATTTTTGAAGGAGGGCAAAATTGCAGGACGAATTATTTTCTAAGTTTACCCCACTCTCCTTTACAATCATGAGGGAGTTTGTTATACCATCTTTTCGCTCTCCCAGAAAGAGACATAGGAAAAATCCTTGCAGTGACTGAATAGCTCGGAGTACCTCTGATGTTGAAAAGAGAAGACAAGTGGAGAACTTCTTCTACGTGATTTTGAGCGTCCTTATCTTCGATTCCAGAAAACTCAAGTTCATGCAACTCTCGAATAATATGATATGGAATAGAGTATTTTTCAGTGTGAGAGTCTTGAGTGAAGCTTCATTAGCTGCGGTTCTCATTCGGCTTCTAAATATTGCTCCATAGTTAAGTCATCGATATTACTTTCATTGATGACCTCCGGTTCTGCGTCTGACTTGTCTGATTCATAAAATGAGAAGATGTTGTGAATAGAAACCGGAGAATAGATTTTCCTTCTTTGAAATTGCTTCTCCGGGTCATCGAATGGGGTGGCCAGAAAAGGCCTCGAGCTCACGAGTCTTGTATCGACATTATCGAAAGATAATTAAAAAGCAGACTTAATATGAAATCCTAAAGTAGCTCGCAAGCGGCGCAAAAACTTGATGCGTGTTTTACTTGACCGGTCTTAATATTTATAGTATCTCGCTATACCTGGGCTACCCTAGTGCACTAACGGGCAAGATACCCGTGCGTGTAGTGTAGTAATCGGTAAAGCCGAGGTCGTCCCAATAGCTATGTGTGTTGGATTATTACTAAGTTTAGGGTCACAGAATAATAATTGTTTCGATAAGGAATTAATTAATTAAACTACTAATGCAGAATGAAATAAAAGCAGATAAATGGATAAAGGGAAATCAATAGAGGAATAGTGGTGCTAACCTAGTCAATCCTCCTAGCTAGTTATGTCTACGTCTACCTACTTCCAATTACTTCAGGTGGGGTCAATTCGAGAGGACAACATTTGGTCAATTCACCTTAACCTATCAGCAAAGATGCCACCACAGGAGAAATCAGGCGCACCGTCATAAGGCATGTTGTTCCTGTTCCCCTAAGCTAAGTCATTAAGTACCGCTACATGCTAGATTCAAAATAGTGAGTGCCCAACCGTTAGGAACTTAGACACTACACCCCCCAATTCTTAAGTTCATCCAAACGATAGGTGATCAGTTGGTCAATTCGCACAAGTAGAAAGGGTCGTCAGTTGGTCATATCTTACCCTTCCGGTCTCAGTCTGCTCACCTAGGTTCAGTGGTCATATCTCCTAGGCAATTGGCCTATACCGCCATTCAAAACTACCGAACCAAGGGTGACTACCAAAGAACTATGCATGCATACACTTAGAAATAATTGTACGGAAGTAAAGGTAAACGCAAACAAAACAATTAAGGAATCATAACTAGGCTAGCACCAAAGGGTGCTTAGCCGCTCATATTAATCATGCAAATCAATTCAATATTCAAAGGTACGAAATACATGAATTGAAAGTAAAAGAAATATAAAACGCTAATGCTTATCGTAATGGAGTGACTTCTCCATTGGAAACAGATCCGTATGCTCCCCTAGACCTGCCTTGAGCTTTTTCCCACGTTCTCGAGTGTTGTGTGTGTGGAATGGGATGATTAGAAATCTTTGGAATTGTGGGGTATTTATAGGCGAGTGCGGGTTACGGCGTAACAAATAAAGGAGTTACGCCGTAACCTTCTATTTCTTCGTAAATGCACTAGATTTGCTAGTTACGGTGTAACCTTATTAGTGGTTACGCCGTAGTCTTCAATAAACTCGGTTACTTCGTAAGTGATGCAGTAGTTACGGCGTAAGAATCAGCGGCGTAGAACCTCATTTGACCTAATGGAGTTACGTCGTAACCTTTGGGAAGAGTTACGCCGTAACCTCTTGATAAGTTGGTATTCTGGGTCACGCAATAGTTACGGCGTAATGTGCTAGAGGAGTTACGCCGTAACTTCTTCAAAATTAGCATACTGTGATATATCTTTAGTTATGTTTCCATTTCCGCGTCTCTTTAGCTCCAATGCTCATAATTCACCTGAAAGTGGAAAACAATGGAAAACAAGCGTAAATCCATATAAATGATATAAATAACGAGCATTATCGGGGGAAATTGACACTTAATATTCAGGACTATTTGATGTTATCAGAAACCAACACAACTCAAACCACCAAAAAGAAAACCACCCCATCTGTCAAGGCGTATACACCAAAAATTCCTTATCCTCAACGCCTTAAGAAAGAAAAAAATGGAAGAACGTTATAAGAAGTTCATTGAAATAATCAAAGAGGTTAGACTCAATGTTCCTCTAGTTGATGTCTTAGCCGGAATGCCCAATTACGGGAAATTCTTGAAAGAACTTCTTAATAACAAAAGCAAGCTAGAGCAAATATCAGGTACTTTCCTTCACGAAGAATGCTCAGCCATTGTCCAAAACAAAATCCCACCAAAGCTCGGAGATCATGGGATCTTTCTTATTCCATGTACTTTTGGGAATAATATTAAATGCGATGCTTTAGCCGATCTTGGCGCAAGTATCAATTTGATGCCTTATTCGCTGTATTCCAAGTTATTCAATAACAGCCTAAAACCAACAAAAATGAGCATTCGATTAGCAAATCATTCTTATCAATATCCTGTTGGTATTGCCGAGAATATGCTTGTTCAAGTCGGTAAATTCATTTTTCCTGTGGACTTTGTAATCTTAGAAATGGAAGAAGATAGTAAAGTCCCACTCATCTTAGGAAGACCATTCCTAAATACCGCCGATGCAATCATCAAAGTAAAAGGAAAAGAACTCAAACTTGGAGTTGGAGAAGATCAAATCACCTTTCTAATCGATAAAGTGATGCGCTATCCACGTTCCAGTGATGACACTTGTTTCAACATCGATGTTATCGATGAAGTCACTGACGAAGAATTAGATGCATTACTTATCGAATCCTATCCATTCATGACTACTTCTGAAAAAATCAATGAAACAGACTTTGACAAAGAGTTTGATGATTTCATGAAAGTAGAATTCGAAGGAGATAACACGGAAGAGGAAGAAATGGAGGAAGAAAACTTTGAAGAAATAACTTTCAATGAAGAGATGCGAATTAAATCCTCTATCGAGGAACCACCCAAAGATCTCTTACTCAAACCTCTCCCTGATAATCTTGACTATGCTTACTTGGAGGAAAACTCACTTCTTCCAGTAGTCATATCTTCATTGCTCGAGGACAATGAGAAATAAAGTTTAGTTTCTGTCCTCAAAAATCACAACCAAGCTTTTGCTTGGAAAACATCTGATATCTTAGGAATTAGTCCCAATTTCTGCAAACAAAAAATCAATTTCAAAGAAGGGATTAAACCTGTTGTTGAACGTCAGCGTCGACTCAATCCCAACATGAAAGAAGTTGTTAAAAAGGAAATCATAAAACTTCTCGATCTTTGGTATCATTTACCCAATTGAGGATAGCTCTTGGGTAAGTCCCGTTCACTGTGTTCCCAAGAAAGGAGGAATGACGGTAGTGACTAATGAACGGAATGAACTAGTTCCAACTAGAACTGTCACTGGCTGGCCCGTTTGTATTGACTATCGGAAAATAAACAAAGCCACCAGAAAAGATCACTTTCCACTCCCGTTCATGGATAAAATGCTTGAAAGACTTGTAGGAAATAAATTCTTTTGTTTCCTCGATGGATTTTCAGAATTTTTCTAAATTCCAATCGATCATAATGACCAAGAAAAGACCACTTTCACTTGTCCTTTTGGAACCTACGCATATCGGCGTATGCCTTTTGGTCTTTGCAATGCACATGCGACTTTTCAAAGGTGTATGATAGCCATATTCCAAGACATGCTAGAAACCTCCATGGAAGTTTTCATGGATGATTTTTTAGTCTTCGAAGACTCATTTGAAGCTTGTCTTTCCAATCTTGATAAAATGCTCGAAAGATGCAAAGCTGCACATCTTGTCCTTAATTGGGAAAAATGTCACTTCATGGTGACCGAAGGAATTGTGCTTGGCCACAAGATCTCCAGTCACGAGGAATGGAAGTAGACAAAGCAAAAATCGACGTTATCTCGAAACTTCCACCACCAACTAACATCAAAGCCGTTAGAAGTTTTCTAGGACATGCCGGTTTTTACCGCCGCTTTATCAAAGATTTTTCAAAAATATTTCGTCCGATGACAAAACTTTTTGAGAAAGAATCTATCTTTGACTTCAATCTTTGATTGCATAAAAGCTTTCGACACATTGAAATCTCAACTGACTAGTGCTCCGATCATGGTTTCACCTAATTGGTCACTACCTTTCGAACTTATGTGCGATGCCAGCGATTTTCTTTGTTGGAGCCGCCTTAGACCAACGGGAAGGAAAACACTTTCGGCCCATAGATTTTGCTAGCAAGACATGAATAGTGCTCGACAAAATTATCACCGATCACCGAAAAGGAATTACGGCGTAGTTTTTGCATTCGACAAATTCGATCCTACCTTGTGCTCTCAAAGACGGTCGTTTTCGCGATCACTCGGCACTCAAATATCATTCACCAAGCAAGATGCTAAACCGCGTCTTATTCGATGGACTCTGCTACTCCAAGAATTTGACATCGAAATCAAAGATAAAAAGGAGCGAAAATCTAGGTCGATCATTGATCTCGTCTTGAAAACCCCGATCTTGAGGAGTTAAAGGAAGAAGAAATCGATGATTACTTCCCCGATGAGAATCTCATGACCGTCGATGGAACTGACGATCCTTGGTTTGTCGACTTTGCAAACTATCTTCTTTGGAGGAATTCTAAAAGGTTTAACTCAAAGGAGCAAATTCTTTTCGGAACTTAAATACTATTTTTGGGAAGAGCCATATCTTTTCAAAATGTGTCCTGACGGAATGATCCGAAGATGTGTTTCTGGTTTCGAAACCCGTTAGATTCTTGACGAATGTCATCATGGCCCAACTGGGGGACATTATGGTCCTTCCACCACATCTAAAAAATTTTTTGATGCTGGATTCTATTGGCCGACAATATTCAAAGAAGCACATACACTTGTTCAAAATTGTGACGCTTGCCAAAGAACCACAAATCTTTCATGAAGAGATGAAATGCCATTGACAAGCATCCAAGTGTGTGAAATATTCGATATTTGGGGAATAGATTTCATGGGACCTTTTCCTAAATCCTACAAATACGAATACATTCTCGTTGCTATAGATTACGTGTCTAAATGGGCAGAAGCTGAAGCTTTACCAACGAACGATGCTCGTGTTTTTGTTAATTTCCTCAAAAAGCTTTTCGCTCATTATGGAATTCCCAAGGCCTTGATAAGCGATCGAGGAACCCATTTCTGTAACAAAAAAATGGAGAAAACCATGAAAAGATATGGAGTTCATCATCGATTAAGAACGCCTATCATCCACAAACCAGTGAGCAAGTTGAAAACACCAACAGAGCTCTCAAAAGAATACTCGAGAAAAGCGGTGAAGGACAATCCTTGGTGTGGGCAAAAAACTTGACGATGCTCTGTGGGCATTTCGTACGGCTTATAAAACTCCAATTGTCACAACTCCTACAGGACTCGTATGGAAAGACTTATCATTTGTTGTTCGAAGTTGAACATCGTGCTTACTAGGCTCTCAGAAACTGTAACACCGATCTCAAAATAGCTGGAGAAAAGAGATTCTTGCAATTGCGAACTTCGATGAATTAAGACTCCGAGCTTATGAAAATTCCAAATTGTATAAAGCTAGAACAAAAGCTTATCATGACAAAAAGCTAAGAGTTCGAAAAGAATTCAAAGCTGGAGATAAAGTTCTGCTCTTCAACATGAAATTCAAATTCAAAGCTCCTAAATTACAACCAAGATGGTTTGGACCATATATCGTTAAACATGGATATCCATCCGAGTATGTCGAACTTTATGACAAACAGGGCGGAAGTTTCATTGTTAATGGGCACCAAATCAAGTTATATTACGATAAGGAGCAAATGAATGAAGTTTCAGTTGCAACTGTTTCCCCCGAAAATGAATTCGAAACCATCACCTTGGTAGCACCTTTTCCAGGAAGAATCCCACAAATTGTTCCTTGGAAACCATCTGCTGAGTTCGATGCAGGGACGATATTGAAGCTACAGGTGAAGAATTCATGTATATCCCCGAACTTTTCAAAATGTTCAAGGCTGCTTCGTGGCCAAGTGAATTGGGAAGATTCGAGTCGGTGATGACTCGGTAATAAAACAAGCTTCTGGGAGGCAACACGTGTGTTTCGATTTGATTATCTGTGGTCACGCCCCAAAGTTTAAACCTTTGGTTCAACTTAAGTGTGGGGGGGTGCCACCTCTTAATAAAACTCTTTTGTTTGTTTATAAGATTTTGTGCAGGTAATGATTACTCCAGTGGACGCTAGGAATGAAGAAAAATTAAGTCGACAAACTCATTGGAATAAATGGTTTCATCTCTATTTTCCCTATTTCTATACTTTGAAGTTCATTTTTCACATTGAGGACAATGTCTAACTTAAGTGTGGGGGGGGGTGAATAGGAAAAATTAGAGTTTTCATGCTTAAAATTAAAATTTTGTTTGCCCTTGTGATCTAGTTATTTTTCACACTTTTAGGATTATATATTAGAATAACTGGATCAAACCACTGGTAAAACTGGTAATATTTGAAACTTCGAGATGTGTTCCGATTATTATTGCAATCCATTCTGGGATCGATAAACATTTGCTAGCACATATTATAGCCCTTACCACTAAATTGTAAGGATTTGAGCCTGTTCTATAAGAAGCATACATCTTTTATGCTTGGATCTTTTGCTATGAGTGTGCCGGTGATTTTATTCACTCTAGAACTTGTACTTGTAAATCATTACCGAGGCTCAGCAGGAGATCGCATTCGATGATATAAGTGAATTCATGTGATAAAGAGGCACCTTAGGATTTAACCCAAATGGCCTTCCATTTTTCATGTCATGCTATATAGCTAGCCACACCGGTTAGTTAACCACCTACATGGACCCATTTGTAGTGCTCATTTTTAGCACTAGATACCCTTAGTTACACCCTCTAAGCCATCCTGTTCATTTTTGCTTCATCCAGAAAATACAAAAAGATTTTACACTTTAAACCTTAGCCTAACCCTTATCAATGTCTAAACGGTTGGTTGCTAGTCACCTGGAAAGTGAAGATTGTTCAAATAATTATGAGTACCACATCTTTTTAGATTGATTGAGCCATATCATGAGAGTTAAAAAAATGTTGAAAGTATGAATGTATTAGCCAATGTGCTATGTTCGAAGAAAAATTGTCATGGCAAAGCAAAGCGAAGAGCTGTGGATATCCAAAGAAAAGGAAATGAAGCTTTAATCATTTATTGGTTCGCGGATTGTTCGGTAGCTAGCAACACGGGTATTAGACTTGACTTTATTTTTATTTTAACACCAATTTCATAAAAATTCCCATGCCTTATTCATACCCTTAACCCGAAGCCATAACATTATAAACCGAATAAAAGTCCTCTTTAGATGTTTTTTCTTGGTGCTCACGCCACGTCGGTGGAGTTTTGTTTCTTGTACAAGCTTATGGTAATATTCTAATCATGACTGAGCAATGAGTGTGATTTATCTTGTTACTCCACTAAAATTGAGTGATTGAGTGAATTATATTCTGTTCCTTTTTCGTGAGGTGTTTTGAAATGTTAATCATGCAAGAAAATCATTGGATATCATAAAACATCTTGAAAGTTTCACTTTTATAAAACATAATTGATGAATCTGCTCTCCTACTTGTACTTGGTTGATTTGCATCACATCTTTCATAATCATGATCTTGTGCCAGTGGATGTTTTTCCTAGATTTGCTTGAGGGCAAGCAAAGTTAAAATGTGGGGGAATTTGATAACGCTCAGATTGTACATGTTTCTAGTAGCGTTATGTGTGCTTTTGTATATGTTATTTGGTTATATTTGCGTGATTTCAATGCTTAATCGCATCAAAAGATGTTTGTCTAGTGTTTATAACCAAGTGCAGGGAAACGAAAGGAAAAGTAAAGTAATGTTCAACAAATAGAAGATTCCCATTTCAGTGAAGCATGTCAAGCATAAATCAGTAACTCAAGTACCTTTGAAGACCATAGTGATTGAAGAACCAAGTTCTACAAGACAAAAAGACATAAAAGATCAATTTTCTGTAACTCAGGGAATCCAACCAGATCGGTTGCCATTGCAACCGGATCAGTTGGAAACTGACCAAAAAGTGCCAAAGACACCGTCCCAACCGTTCGGTCGACGCCCGCAACCGAAAATGGTTGGTTCCTTGTAGAAGACCAACCGGATCGGTTGGTCATGTAACCGATCCAGTTGGAAGACCTGTATTTGCCAAATCTTCATCACTAAGTTTACCCTTTGCATCCAAACAATTCTAGGTCCTTCTCTTGGTGTATTCTAGTCCCTTCCTAACTCTTTGGAAGCCAAGTTCAGCAATTAATACCCTAGGCTTTGGAACTAGTATAAATATAGGCCTTTTGTGAGCATATGAGACACACATTTCAATACAAATCTCTCTACTCATCAAACAAAGCTCTTAAGCTCTCATATTCGTCCTTAGAAGTACAGGAAAGTTTGGAGTTCCAGAAGTTCCACATTTGGAGGCCAAATCACCAAGAAGTCTACCCCACTACTTTGGGAATCATTACTTCACCATTTGTAATCTTATTCCATGCATTGTAAGATTTTTAATCATGTTTTCTAATGTTCAAAGTTCTGAGTTTATGTTCATGTTTGCTATGAGTGGCTAGTTTCTTTATACACTTGCTTAAATGATGTTGATTATCATATGATTAGTTAGTGATTGTGTTAACATGTTTAATTCAATTTCAAGTTGATTCTAAGATCCAATTGTGCTAAAGTTTCATAGTGACATTTGTTAATCAAGTTTGACTAGTTGATAGTAATCGTAGAGGTCGAAAGAACTTATTGTTATTCAACTAGTTATAATCATTTTGTCTATGGATGATTATTTTTACCCATTATTCTTGATTAAACAAAGGAACTAAGGTATGGTTGTAATAAAAACGCTTTTTGATTATCAAATTGGATTGATTGGAAACATCTAAAAGGTCGTAAGATTAGTTGTTGAGAATCAATTGTAGCCTTTTGTCTATAATCTGTTACCTTTTGTATTGACCATTTCTTAAGAAATTTGATGAAACAAGTGGATGTTTTTGTGTTTAAGTTTATGAAAATGAACTTATGAAACTTGAATTGATTGGTTAAACGTAATGCTTGTTTTTATAAACTAAAATCTTGACGAGTGTTTAACTTGTAAGAAAAATAGATTAGTACACCAACTAATTATCACAACCAACATGTTAAGAGGTTAACACAGTCACATTAATCTAGGATATGAAACTAGTTTAAGCAAGTATAGTTTTTTTTAATCATCTGAATTTCGTTATATCTATTTGCGTTGTTATATGTTTTGGATAGACTCTGTTGATTCAAACTTGTTAATTAGATTCACTCAAATCCCTGCGAACGATCTCGACTTACCTTAATAATCTTGCTATAACGGACGAGTACACTTGCTCGTATGTGTTATTGGTAATTTTGGTAATTCACCTTTTATAAATTTAAAACTTGTACACACATAGCACATCATGAGTGTAGAAGTCATATAAAATGTTGTTTTCCAGTTTACGCGATTTAACTTATTGATTTTACATAACAGTAATTATGTAAAAATTCAAAGTAAATAATTTGAGTTTATAGACAAGTGTTGACCTGAAAAATACGAGTTGTGAAAGCCTTACCCCGTTAAAAGAATTTCATCCAAGAATTTAGTTTGTGTATTTGACGGTGCGATATATGTGAAAAGGTGAGGGTATTTGCGACATATTTGATTTTCATGTTTTGGGTTCTTAAAAATTTTACGATCGGAATCTTACTTCTTCTAAGGTGTTTAATCTTCACTAATGAGAATTTACAAATTTGATAGTGAGGACCTTTCTTAACTTCCTCGATCTTAGTGAGATATATGGTCAAAATTCTGATGACACAAAGTCCTAACCGCTTTGGAGTAAAATGATATAAGGGCATGGTGGTTGGTTTTCAAAATCTGTTCTGGGATTATGTGTCTTTCTCCCTAGGAGTTTGATAAAAATTTGCTCACAATATTTATTTGATTAAATGTTTATAGAGAACAAACAATATTTTAAGCAATGTATTTCTCAATATTTCAAAATTTATAGTTATTCAAGATGATGCGGTTTCAAAAGGTTTATAATTTAATAAACAGGTTTTCAAACATGGTGTGGATAATACTATTTAGTGAAAATTGATATTTAGACATACCTTTACATACATAAGTTTTGATAAAGTTTGAACAGAACAATATAACCTATCAGAATAAGTACTTCAGCCAAATATCACAAGGTGCTTGATTCATTTGAAAAGTTTTGTTTAGTGAGCAATGGTATTTTGATAAGTCTTCTGACCCAATAAGCTTATACTTCCAACGAAGTAGGAAAGGGTTAGACGACTATTCTAGAGATAATGGTTCAAATTACCTCGTAAGATATTCAGACTTCCGTTGGATTATAAGACAACTTATTGTATGTTTATAGACCTTGTTATAAGTTTAGTGGTCCTCTCATTGTTTACTTCGATTGAGGGGTCCTCCATGTAGATCCTATAAAATGTGGTTCCTAGTACGGCTAGTGATGTAACCCGATCCATCGATTGAGAACAAAGTGTGGGGTGAAGGTGATCGTGATATGATAAGACTGTGATGCATAGTGTAAGTTTTGTAGGTTATCAGTTTACGATTTTTGAGATATATAATTTCTTAAAAAATTTGGGTGAAAGTGGGTTATTATTAAAAATAGATGAAGTGAAAGTTAATATTTTTTAATATTTGAGATGGTCCTTTAAATCAAGTGTTTTTGACGGTTGCGATGTTTTCCTCAGAATGTAAGAAAATAAGTTGATCCAAAATAACTCAACTCATTCGAATAACCCTTGGTGACCTACATCATGTGAAACTCAATGTTAACAACTAATAGTGAAAATTTAACGAAAGGATCATTAGTTTTGAAGATTTCGTGTTTGATTTCTTCTTGTATTAGAAAATTTTGCGGACCACTTGTTGAAAGTGATTCAGAAAATAGTGGAATTATATACGAAACTGGATTTTTGCGATCTCGTGTTCATTTACATTCAATTTTCATTTGATTATTTTTTTTGAACGACAACTTTTATTAAAACTAGCCAGGCGCTAGAAACATTACAAAGAAATTAAATAAGGGTTCTTAAACCAAAACTCCTTAGAGATAACTCTAGAACATCGATTAGCACACCAATTATAAGAAAAAGAAACCACATCATCAAAAATCCGAGACTGCCTTGGAGGAGAATCATCAAATAAGTGCCTATTCCGAAACGACCATATTAATCACCAAGTTGTGATGAACACGCCCTCCAATAAGGATTTAAGTGTGGACGACAGCCGGAGCGAAAGAAACCAAGAATCCCATTCTGAAAAAAAACTAACTCGGTCCAAGGAATATTCCACCAACGACATATCATACCCGAAAGGTCTTTAACCAACGAGCAGCCAAAAAATAACTGATGAGCGTCTTCTATAGCCGAATCACGACGGACAAACATGGAGTTAACAAACATACCTCTTTTACTAAGATTAAGCCGAATAGGGAGCCGATCACGACGAGCTCGCCAAGCAAACACGTTAACTTTAATAGGAACACATTTCACCCAACGAGTAGCATCACTCGTCGCAGGGAGGTCCATATCATCTAGGACCAACCAAATATCTTTAACGCAAAACATACCTTCACCATTTAAACCACACACCCATCTGTCAGAAGAAGGAGACAACCTAATGGGATCGAGAGTGGATAAAAGGTCTGTCCATTGTTGTTTCTCGGCCCCATCTCGAATCTGCCTACGAAAAGAAGTGCAAAACGAAGGAGCTCCCATCTTGTCAACAACCAAAACCTCCTTGGAAGAATCTAAAGCAAACACACGAGGAAACCGATCACAAAGAGCCATATCGGATATCCAAGGGTCTAACCAAAACTTGGTCTTAGAACCATCACCCACACGAATTCTACAATGAGAAAGGAACTTAAATCCTTTAACATCCAGAACATGAACCTCACGAAGAATGGAGCTCCAGCAAGAAGACGAACAAGATCTATGATTAGTAATCGAGGTGCCATATAAGGCACGAATGACATGATACCATAAATAACCATCTTGAGATATGAATCGCCACACCCATTTAAGGAGTAAAGCACGGTTTAAAGCAAAGAAACTAGAGACCCCTAAACCCCCACATGATTTGGCAGCCAAAACTTGCTCCCATGTAACCCAGGAGATCTTCCTGTCTGATTGTTTAGCACCAATAAAAAACTTACTTCGAATCCTCTCAAGATCACGCAGGACCCCTAGAGGTACTTTATAAATTGACATAGTGAACAGTGGCATGGCACCAAGGACATATTTCAAGTGTTAATCCGCCTCCCACCGAAAGAGTATTTGCTTTCCATCTTGATAACCGAGACTGGATTTTCTGAATGACACTAGACCACGCAGAGTGCCTAGTCATAAGACCACCAACTTCGACTCCTAGATACTTGAACGGAGTAGTTAAAAATGCACAACCAATAGAGGAGGCACCATGACGTACAAGCTCCTCGGAAACACCTATACCCATGAGTTGACTCTTTTGAATATTAATCTTTAAACCGGAAGTAAGATGAAAGCATTTGAGGATTTTAATAAGATTAGGCAGATTAGCATCGCACCATTCCCTAAGAAAATAACATCATCTCTGCATAAAATAGATGAGATAAGCGTCAATCGATCTTGAAGATGAAGGCCGGTGAAAAGACCATCATTAACCGCCCTAGATACCGAAAGGTGAAGCGAATCCATAACCAAAATAAAAAGCAAAGGCGCCAAAGGATCTCCTTGTTTAAGGCCACAACATATAGGGAACTCTCTAGTAGGGCTGCCATTAATAAGAATCGAGGCCATCTTGGAAGAAAAAATACCTTTGATCCAAGAGCACCATCTAGGACCAAAACCAAATGCGTGAAGCACCTCTAAAAGAAAGTCCCATCTAACGGAATCATACGCCTTAGCAAAGTCTACCTTAAAAATTAAGGATTGTTTCTTCTTCCATTTGCACCAAGAAATAATCTCATTAAGAATGAACGGACCATCAATGATTTGCCGGTTCTTGATAAACGCTGACTGTGTGTTAGATACTAGATCCGCAATAACAGTGCCAAGACGGTTTGCGAGAACCTTAGTAATAACTTTATAAATACTTCCAATTAAGTTGATAGGTCTAAAATCCGAAACAAATTTGGCGCCCGCACTTTAGGAATTAATGCTATGAACGAAGAATTACAGCCGGGAACATACCCGAATCCAACCAATAAGATCCCAAAATGCTTAAAATTCGAATGTAAATCCATCGTGCCCCGGGATTTGTTTGCACCACAGTCCCATACAGCAGCTTTGATTTCATCAAAGGATACGAATCTGTCCAAATCCCCGACCGTCAACAATTGAAGTTCGCGAACATCATATTAAGCTTAAAGCGAGAAGAAATAGGTCGCTTAAAACGGGAAGCAAAATAAGAGACGAACAACTCTTTGACCGAATTCGGATCTGTACACCAAGTCCCATTATTAAAAACACCCCAAATAGTGAGCTGCGCACGCTTTTTGTTAATAACCCCATGAAAAAATTTTAAATTTCCGTCCCCCTCGAAAGCCCACTTAACTTTGGCCTTTTGAGCCGCATCATTTAGATCTGACTGATTAAGATTATGTAACCTTCGAGAAACCTCCAATCGATTCAAAAGAATCACGTCTGTTTTGATACCAATGTCCAACCGCTTTATCAATATCAACCAAATTGCTCCAATAGCTAAGCTTTCATCTCCTTCTTTGACAGATTCTCGCTAAAAAATCCAACCACTAATAATTTTTCGATCTTGAAGCTTCTTCTTAAAACAAATGACGTTATTAGAATCATTATGAGAAAAGAATGCCACGCTGAGTCACCATCGCCAAAACCCTCATAAGAAAACCAAGAATGATATATACGGAAAGGCGCCAGCCATAATCGAAGAAACTTCTTTAAGCACAATCGGTCTATGATCGATAAGTGACGGTCCATACAAACAACTCGACAAGGAGGAAACACCCAGAGAATACCATTAGTAATTAAAACCGATCCAACTTACTCATTTTTAGGCCGACGAAGAGACCAAGTAAACGAATACCCTCAATCTTAACATCAATTAGGCCCAAGACGATATAAATTGGTTGAAATTACGTCGCACAAAGCACATTAAAACTGATCCAAAACGCTCATCTTTGGTACGAACCGCATTAAAGTCCCCCATTACAATAGTCTCACCATCCCAACGATTAATCAAGGAAGAAATATACTCCCACAAGGTGCGCTTGAGGATATAAGATTGAGGAGCATATATCACAATTATGAGAATCTTAGTACTTGTAGGAAGCCAAGTCCCGCATTAATCGCAATAAAATTATCCAAACCGAAGCTCCAATCGTCAAAAATGCATTGTTCCCAAACACATAATATACCGTCAGAATTACCTAGAGAGTCACTAGTAACATATTGAAAATTAGAATTACCCCACATAAACTTTACATCCATATCAGAAATGCACTCCAACTTCGCCTCTCTGAATAGCTAAGAAATTAATCCTATGTTTAAAATTCAACTCCTTGATCCACTCTTTTTTGGTCTTGTAGCCTAGACCTTGAACGCCAGAGAAAGGATCTTCATATAAAACCCACGTCAACTCCTTTTAAACTAATAATGCGTTCAAAATCTTTGGAACAACCTTCCATCACATAACCCATAGATTGTCCAACCTTGATAATATCGTGCAACATATTTGACATAGAACCTCCATGAGAGTTAATGCGAGTGGGAAATTTAGAAGAGAATTCACTTACGGATTCACTGACATTAGTTCCAACATATTTAGCTACATCAGCCCGCGATGCATCCTCCTGAGGTAAGGGTGACTCCTCCCTTGCACAAGAATTCTTAACCGAGTCTCGAATTAAGCCGCTTAGGTGTAAAGCCCGGAGGATGTGACAAGGAGGATCGGGGACGGCATTACTAACAGGCGGTCTATTGAGAATGTCATAGATTTTGAATGGGTCATCTGACTTTTGAATCATGTCTTGTGCCTTATCATCATTAATTAAATCCTCATTATGATCATTAACACCAACATCATTTTGCGATGAGGAACCAGACTCAAAAAGGGTTTCAGAAACCGCCTCTTCATCACTTTTCATCAACTAATCTCTCCAAACCATGTAAAGGCATACCATGTTTAGTATTATCCCCAGCCTGAGGTTCCTCATCCGATGAATATTCGGTCTTATTGAAATCAGAAAAACTAGGAGACCATGTGAACACAAGAATCATTTGATTATTTGTTAATACCAAACACAAGAATCATTTTTCTAACTCATTCCATTACTAGACTTTTGTGCATACACGAAACAATTGAATCTTTTTTATTTCTTAAGCTCATTCTCATTCTTTGTAATTTTATTCTAAGTTTCATTTCTATTATTTGTGATTCACTCGTATCTAACAGCCCCTTAAAGGTAGGACTGCAAACAGGTTAAACTTTTATCAAGCAACTCGAGCTCGAGCTTGAGTGTGATTCTATCTAGTCGAGCTTTTATCGAGCTCAAGCCCAAACCCGAGCCCAATAAACCAGCTCGAAACACATAACAAGCCGAGCTCGACCTTTTAATAGCTCGACCTCAAGATTTAATCGAGCTATTCAAGCCCTCAAAAACATATATTTTTTTATTATGCATATTTATATAAACAATCTAAAGTCCAACATGAATATTGGTATAAAAATTAAATATTTAGAATGACTATTTAAACATTAATTATCCCGAATGTTTTGTATAAGTTTTTTTGTTCTTGAGTTTATCGTGTATTATTTAAATTTATTGATGAGTTTGGTTATCAAATTTAATGTTTATATATTTGTTCAAGCTTTTTAAGCCGAGCTCGAGCCTTACTCGAACCGAGATCAAACTTGAATAATTAAAACTCATCAAAGTATTAAACCAATTTCAAACCTACATTATAATTTTCAAATCGAGCTCAATCCTTGTTAAGCTGAACTCGGCTTGACTCGATTAAAGCCCTAGGGTGTATTTTAAGTGTAGACGGAGTTTGCGGGGTCAGACTATATGGAGGTGGATTGTGAAAAGCGTTCAAAGAATGGCAAAAGTCTCAATGAAACGGCGATGGCTGTAGTACAGCCCCGCCCACAACCATGAGGATCCTAATTTAGAACGTTCAGGGACTGGGCAATCCCTGGACGGTTCATCACCTTCACGAAGTGGTGAAGGAATACAAGCCCTCTATCGTGTTTCTTATGGAGACACGGCTACATGATATAGAAATTGTGGTATTCGTCGATGTTTTTTAGATTTTAACTTTCTTGTTGTCAATCCTGATAGGAGAGCTGGTGGCCTTATGTTATGTTGGAATAAGAACTTGAATGTGCAAATCACGAATTTTTCTAAGCATCATGTTAGTTTTAGTGTTATTGAATATACAGGTAGGGAGTGGAGAGGCTCAGGCATATATGGTTGGCCTACAAATCAAGACAAGTATCGTACATGGATGTTGCTTCGTTCGCTTAAGAGCTCGTCAACGTTACCTTGGGTCTGTTTTGGGGATTTTAACGAAGTGTTGTATAGTTTCGAGAAAGTGGGAGCTCGAGGGTGCAATATGCGAGAATTAGAAGCTTTTGCAGCTTCTTGCCAGGATTGCAACTTATATGATTTAGGTTCTAGAGGAACTAGCATGACGTGGTCAAACGGAAGGAGTGGGGCAACTAATGTACAAAAACGACTTGACAGGTTTTTTACTACGCCAGACTGGTCCATACTCTTCCCTTCCAGCTGGGTCCAAAACCTTCCTCGCATTGCCTCAGACCACTCACCAATTTTACTTTATCAAGAAGTATGTCCTGTAGGAGGTGGAAAGAAAATGGGATTTCGATTTGAACACATGTGGCTTAGTGATAGTAGACTAAGAGGTATCATTGAAGATGCACGGATGAGTGGTGTACGCGAGGGTCTAGGGAGTGATCCTGCTGCGCAGAAATTGACCGAATGGAATGCGACAAGCTTTGGGCATGTTCAATGCTCTATTCGAGCAAAAATTAAAAGGTTGGAAACTCTACAAAAGAAACCAAGAAATGATTCCTATCATGAGCAACATGACTTACAAAATGAGATAAAAGAACTATATGCACGTGAAGAAATTATGTGGCGACAAAGGAGTAGGGTTCAATGGTTGAAAGAAGGTGACAAAAACACACAATTGTTTCATGCTCGAGCAACTAGCAGACGAAAGCGAAACAATTTACTAAGGCTACGAACAGAGGATGGAAGGTGGGTTAATGATACTACTGGACTATGTAACATGGTGTCGTCATATTTCGAAAACTTATTTCATAGTTCTTCTCCATCAGAATGTGAAGAGGTGGTATCATGTCTCGGCAGATATCTATGTGATAGTGACATCGACAGATTAGGGAACCCTGTTACTGAATGTGAAGTATATAATGCAGTTATGAAAATGCATCCCTCGAAGGCTCCCGGACCAGATGGTATGACTGCGTTATTTTATCAAAAGTTCTGGAATATTGTTGGCCCTACGACTGTAAATGTGGTGGCTGAGTTTTTTTGTAGTGGAATCATGCCTCCAAAAATCAATAGAACTCTAATTACCTTGATACCAAAAATTCCATCACCTGAATCTTTAAAAAACTTGCACCCCATCAGCTTATGTAATGTGATCTACAGCATTATCTCAAAGGTCATCGTGAATAGAATTAAAGGGGTACTACCAGGTTTAATTGATGAGACTCAGTCAGCCTTTGTTACAGGATGCATGATTACCGATAATGCTATTGTTGCCTTTGAGGTTTTTCATTGGCTCAAAAATAAAAGAAGTGGTCGAAAGGGTGCAATGGCTCTTAAAGTTGACATGAGTAAAGCGTACGATCTAGTAGAATTGTCTTTTATTAGATCAGTGCTTGAAAGGTTTCGATTTCCCCAAAACTTTATTAATTCCATTATGGCGTGTGTGACGACTGTCTCCTTTTCCTTTAATATTAATGGGGAGGTGTCAGGAAATGTAGTTCCCACGAGAGGTCTTCATCAAGGGGATCCACTTTCACCCTATTTATTTATCATGTGTGCGGAAGTGTTGTCGGGAATGATAAGGAGCGCAGTTTCAACACGGCATATACATGGAGTTAAAGTTTGTCACGGCGCACCAGATGTTAGCCACATGTTTTTTGCAGATGATAGCATTTTCTTTACTAGGGCCTCAATAGAGGAGTGTACACGATTTCATAATATACTCGATAAGTATTGTCGATGCTCAGGCCAAGCTATAAACTTTGAAAAGTCATAAATCTTTTTTAGTCCGAATGTAGCGTCAAGGATGCGAAGTGATATCATAAGTAAACTCGAAGTTCGTGAAGCGCCACAACAAACCACATACCTAGGGTTTCCTTCAATCATTGGAAGAAAGAAGAAAAGCGTCTTTCAAGCTATTATAGACAAGGTACGCAAGAAGATCGCAGGTTGGAAAGAAAGAAATTTGTCAATAGGAGGAAAAGAGGTCATGCTAAAATCTGTGGCGCAAGCAATGCCGATGTATGTAATGAATATTTTCATGTTACCAGACGAAAGCATAAAGGAGATTCATAGAGCTATTAATTGCTATTGGTGGGGAAATGGAAACAAGGATAACTCGATAAGATGGCCCTCTGTTGGGATATAAAAAGACAAAGTACTGAAGAAAGTCAAAGTGCTGAAGAAAGTCAAAGTACTGCTTAATGAAAGTCAAAGTACTGCTCAACATCAAAGTACTGCAAAGCTAAAGAACTGCTATATCGTTTATGGAAAGCTTTGTAATTCTAGAATATTCTTAGTTTAGTTTAGTATTACTTGTCGTACAAGGATTATAATTGTAAACCGACTAGGGTACTCCTTATGCCTATAAAAGGACCCCTAGATTGGCATTAGAGGTACGACTTTAGAAAAAACGAATGCATACGCAATATTAGAGAATATTAGAGTTTATCAAGTTCGATATTAGAGTTGTTAGGGTTGTTTGTGAATCTGTGTATCAAGCAGGTTCAAAGTATTAATAAAATCGTTGAAGTTTAAAGTTATTCTTCTTAGCTTTATTGAAGTAGTTTCCGCATACTTAGTAGAGTAATATCAGTGTTTCATTGTTAGTAACTTAGGATTTATCCGAGGTTGCTAAGCCCTTACAAGCTACATAGTTAGTTTGGTAAGAGTATATCGATCCAACAAGTGGTATTAGAGCTTGTGTGGAAACTCTGATTAAGAAGAAACCCTTAAAACCAATTTAACTACAAACCCTAAAGATGTTGGATTGAAGTCTGCACCACCCCATCCATCACCTCACTCGAATTCCTATCATCAAGAAGGAGAATATGATCTCCGGAGAATGAAGATGAGGCAAGATACATTGCTATTACAAACCATGCACTGTGGAATATAATTGTCAATGGTAATGAAGTTATTGAAGATCCCGTAGAAGTACACGGACAACCTAAACCACCTAAGTCTATCTTGCCAGCCAGCTACGAAAGAAATCAAGAAAAGGCTCTAAACATACTTGTTGTCTATTCCTGATGCTCACCTACTCAAGTTCCATGATGCTAAGGATGCAAAACAATTATGGGCTGCTTTCAAGACAAGATTTGGAGGTAATGATGCTTCCAAGAAGATGCATAGAAATCTGTTGGAGAAACAGTTTGAAACATTCCATGCTGGTGAAAGAGAAGGTCTTGATGTCGCCTATGACCGATTCCAAAATCTCCTTAGTATGCTAGAGTTATACAAAGCGTAAGTATCTCGCTGAAGATGCATACGAAGTTCTTAAGAAGTTTGCCATCCGTATGGCATGTGATTGCTACTATGATCGAGAGGACAACTGGTTTGGACACTATAGACTTTGATGATCTTTACAACCACTTAAAGGTGTATGAGCATGAGATGAATGGCCAAACAAGTTCAAAATCTCACAACATTGCTTTTGTGTCTTCTGAAAATAGAAGCAGTACTTCCACTAAAAGTACTGCTTATCCTGCTAAAAATATTGTTGGTGATAAACAACATATCTACACAACCATGACTACTCCCACCTCATCACCACCAAACACCATCCACTCTGATGAAGTTGTATGTTCATTCTTCGCTCAGCAAGCCACTTTACCTGTTACTTATGAAGAAGATCTGTCACAAATTGAAGAGGATGCTCTTGAAGAAATTGATATGAGGTGGCAAGTTGCTATGATCACTGCTAGGATCAAGAATTTCATGAAGAAAACAGGAAGAGGCATTGATTTCAAACCCAAACAGGGTATAACGTTTGACAAGTCCAAGATTGAATGTTTTAATTGTCAAAGAACTGGACACTTTGCAAGAGAATGCAAGTTTGCTAAATATCAGGAAAATAGAATGATTGAGAAACCCAAGCTTGAACTAAAGGAAATTCCTGTTACTGAAACAAAAGCTTTGGTTTCTCAATAAAATCTATCGAGTTTGACCGAGTCTTGCCAATTTGATGATGAACCAATAACCTACTCTATGGTCGCAGTGGAAGAGTTTGATTGGAGCACAACTTTTGATGAGGAACGGATTTCTGCTTTAGTATCAAGAGATGGTCTTGGAAGCTTTGATTGGAGCATGGAAAGTGAAGAAGAACACGCTTCGCTATGGTAGCTACTTCACCAAGTTCACCCCTATCTCCGAGGTATGCTCTAAGTGTCATGATTTTTATCAAAAAGTGCTTAAAGATTATGTAACTGAAAGAGATAATTGTAGAAGGGCTAGGTGCCGAAGTAGCGGTTATCAAATAACTTTAGAATCAATGGAAGCCAAAATTATAACTCATGAAAATAATGAAATGGCTTGGGTAGAAAAGTATGAGCAACAGGATTATCAATTAAAATTAAGTGAATGGAAGTTAGGATGTAAGGTTTCTGAACTTGAAAAGATAACTAAAGAAAGGGATGAATTGTTAGAAAAATTTGCTTGCTTGGGGAGAATCGGCCTTTCACATGTTAGTTTTGTTGAAAAACATAAAAGAGCACATTAAAAGCCTAGGTTTTGGTATGGACTTTAGTATACTGAGTAAGAGACCTCACCTAGTGATAAGGAACAAATTGATTCAGAGGATATAGTAACTAGTGATGATAAACTCATTAGCTCTAAGAGAACACATCGCTAATGAGGAATCAATTAGTCAAACACCTCCTGAATTTAAGAAAGACAAGGGTTATCATGCGGTTCCTCATCCCACTGGTAGTTTTCAACCACTTAGGACAGATGTTTCTTGTTTTGGAGTACACAATTTAGAGTTTAGGAAAAAGCTTATTGGTCAATCTAATTCAGGTCCATCTAGTTCTGAAACCCCAAAAGAGACAGTTGAAAAACCTAAGGATGATAATGTTAAGAGTCAAGCAGTACCTTCAACTCAAAGTATCTTGCTAAACATTCAAAGTACCTTCAAGAAAAATTTTCAAAATACTGCTAAACCTTTTTGGGATAATTTTGGTCAAAATAATTTTCATAATTCACCAAAAAGTCAGGTTAGGTTTGGTCATAGAACTAAAGGAAGAAATTTTGGGAGTATGGGTCAAAAATTGTGTTTTGTTTGTTATAGTCTTGATCATTTGATTAAGGACTGTGACTTTCACTCAGAATATCTAAGCAAATTCCCAAAGACCAGATCTACCAACCATAAGCCAAGGGACAATAAACCAGTTTGGAATAATTCACATAGGGTTAACCACAACAACTTCTCAAAAGACTATAGGTACCCTCACCAGAGAAGATCTTTTTCAAAATTACCAGTACCTTCAAGCACTTTTCAAGGTACTGATAAGCCAAAAGTTTCTCAAGCAGTACGTTCTCAAAGTACTGCTAGGTTTTCACCCAATCAAGGTACTGCTAGCACTTTTTGGAATGAAAGTCCTAGGAGATCCAATTACTATCAATCTAGAAGGCGTTACACCTCAAAAAGAGTATCTGGATCAAAGAAACCTACACAAAAAGTTAAAACCAACTGGGTTAAGAAAGAAAGTACTGATGGGGAACAAATAGTACTTTCAGCAAGTAAGAGTGAAACAGAGAATTTTGTTGAAAATAATAAAGAGAATTTTGATGAAAAAGAGAGTTTTGTTGAAAAACCAACACAAGTTTTGGAACAACCAAAGATAATTGATCACGTGCTTATAAACAATGGAGATTACATACTTAAAGAATTTAAGTATGTCACTTCACAAGGGGAACACAAGTCAGTAACGGCTTGGGTTCCTAAAATTAACTAACTCTTTCATCTTTGTGCAGGGCAACCCAGAAGAGGAGCTTAAAGATCATTTAATTGTTGATAGTGGTTGCTCTGGAAGCATGACATGAGACAAAGAGATTATGTTAGATTTTAGATCTTATTTTGGAGGAAGAGTTGCTTTTGGGAATGATCCTAGTGGAGGTAGAATTACTGGCAAAGGAACCATCAAGGCAGGAAGCATAGATTTTGAGAATGTTCGTTATATGAAGGAGCTCAAGTTCAACCTTTTGTCAGTCTCTCAGATCTGTGACAAGAAGAACCCTGTGTTATTCACTGCCACATAATGTCTTATTCTTTCCCCTGAGTTCAAGCTTGTTGATGATAACTTGGTGATACTGAGAGTACCAAAAACCAATGATGTGTACAGTCTGGTTATGAAGAGTCTTAACTCTTCTGAAAGAGCAACATGTTTAGTAGCAAAGGCAACACTTGAAGAACCACATCAATGGCATAGAAGATTAGGTCATGTGAATTTCAAGAATATCAACAAGTTGGTTAAAGGAAATTTAGTTAGAGGTTTACCTTCTAAAACATACAAGAATGATCACTCATGTTTGGCATGCAAGAAGGGTATACAACACAAAGCATCATGTAAGAAGATTGAGGAAAGAACAATTAGAGATCCTTTAGAATTGTTGCACATGGATTTGTTTGGACCTGTTTCTATTGCAAGCTTAAACAAGAAGAAGTACTGCTTAGTTATAACAGATGATTGCAGTAGATTTAGTTAGGTCTTTTTCTTGGGATTTAAAGATGAAACCTTTGATGTTATTCATGATCTTATAATAGCACTTGAAAACCAATTGAGACTCAAAGTAAGAGATATTAGATGTGATAATGGGACTGAATTCAAGAACAAGTTTATGGATGAATTTTGTGCCAAGAAAGGAATCAAGAGGGAGTTTAGCATTGCTAGAACTCCACGCATAATGGTGTGGCAGAGAGAAAGAACGAACATTGATAGAAGTAGCCGAACAATGCTTGTAGATTCACAATTACCTATTCAATTTTGGAAATGTAAGTACTGCTTGCTATGTGTTGAATAGAGTATCAGTTACTAAACCTCAGATGAAGACACCTTATGAGTTGCTTATAGGAACCAAACCTAACATACGTTTTATGATACCTTTTGGATGTCCTCTGACTATTTTCAATACTATTGATGATTTGGGCAAATTTGATGGAAAGTCATATGAAGGATATTTATTGGAATATTGCACCAATAGTAAAGGATTTAGAGTGTACGACAGGGTTACCAAAAAGGTTCAAGATTGTCTTCATGTTGAATTTTTAGAAGATCAAGAAAATCAAAAAGGTAAAGGTCCTGATTGGATGTTTGATCTTGATGTTTTGACTCCTTCTATGAACTATGTTCCTGTTAGAGAAGAAAATCAAGTTGTTCACAAAGAAGAAGATTTACAATACATTGTTCATGGAGTCAATATTAGACGATCGTTCACGATGAAGAACCTATAATGTTGATAAGGAGAAAAGTTACGATGAACCAAAATCAACTTTGTCTGCTGAAGATCAAGCTATTCAAGATGAGCTTAATAGGATGCTTTTACAAGAAACGATAGCACAATCTTATGAGGATGAACAAAGAAGAGCTTATGAGGAAACAAAGAAAAAGGGTAAGTCTACAGATTACCCTCACAGTACTTTGGATCACAGTACTTTGGATCACATTACTTTGGATCAAAGTACCGCCGCACCAATTGATACCGATGATTTGAATGATCCTAACATGCCTGGATTAAAAGACACTGATGATGAATTAGATGATGAAGGTATTTTCTCAAATTCTAATGAAGGAGCTGATTTCACAAATTTGAATGATGACTTTGAAGTTCCACAGACTCCTACATTAAGAATTCATAAAGATCATCCTACTGGTCAAATCATTGGACCTTCTACATCAGGGGTGCTCACAAGAACTAAAGCTAAAGGTTTCTCTAAACCACATAATTCTTTACTTAGCTTTGTGTATAAACAAAACAGGATGAATCAAAAGAATCAAAAAATGTGTTTATTCACTTGTTTTATCTCTCAAGAAGAACCCAAGAATATAGCTCAAGCATTAACTAAAGAGAGTTGGGTTGAAGCCATGCAAGAAGAACTTCTTCAATTCAAACTTCAAGAAGTTTGGGTACTATGTGATCTACCAGATGGAAAGAAAGTCATTTGTACAAGATGGGTTTTCAGAGTTAAGAGAGATGAAAGAGGGAATGTCATCAAGAACAAAGCAAGGTTAGTTGCACAAGGTTATAGACAAGAAGAAGGAGTGTACTATGATGAAGTGTTTGCTCCTGTAGCAAGGATTGAAGCCATTAGAATATTCCTGGCTTTTGCATCTTATATGGGCTTTCTTGTTTATCAAATGGATGTCAAGAGTGCCTTTCTTTATGGCAAGATTACAGAGGAAGTATATGTTAAACAACCTCCTGGTTTTGAGGATCCTGCACATCCAAACAAAGTCTAAAAAGTTGTTAAGGCTCTGTATGGCCTTCATCAGGCACCTAGAGCTTGGTATGAAAGACTCTCCACTTTCTTATTACAACATGGGTACAGGAGAGGAGCAATTGATAAGACTCTGTTTATCAAGAGAGACAAGAAGGATATCATGCTTGTTCAAGTCTATGTAGATGATATCATCTTTGGAGCTACAAAACAGTCTATGGTGAAAGAATTTGAGAAGCTCATGCAACAAGAATTTCAAATAAGTTCCATGGGTGAATTAACTTTCTTTTTGAGGCATCAAGTTAAACAATCAAAGGCTGGAATTTTGATTAGTCAAGACAAGTATGTCACTGACATTCTTAAGAAGTTTAACTTTGATGCTATGAAGCCTATCACCACACCCATAAAAGCTATCAACTCATTAGGAAAGGATGAAGATGGACAAGGTGTGGAAGTCAAGCTTTACAGATTAATGATTGGTTGTCTTATGTACTTAACTGCATCTAGACCTGATATCATGTTTCTTTGTCTGTTTGTGTGCAAGATATCAAGTCTCACCCAAGGTCTCTCATCTGAATGCAGTCAAGAGGATTTTTAGTCATTTGAAGCAACAACCTAAGTTAGGGTTGTGGTATCCAAAGGATTCACCTTTTCACTTGGAAGCTTTTTCACACAGTGACAATGCAGGTGATAATTATGATAGAAGATCAACCACTGGAGGATGCTAGTATCTTGGAAGAAGATTAGTTTCATGGCAATGTAAGAAACAAACCATTGCAGCAACATCATCCACTGAAGCATAATATGTTGCTGCTGCAAGCTGTTGTGGACAAGTACTGAGGATGCAGAATCAACTCTTGGATTATGGGTTCAACTTTAAGAATACTCCTATCAACATTGACAATGAGAGTACAATTTGCCTTCTGAAGAATCCATTTATCACTCCAAGACCAAGCATATTCAGATTAGGCATCACTTTATTAGAGATTGTTATGAGCATAGGCTCATTAATGTTGTCAAGGTCCACACAGATGACAATGTAGCTGATCTACTCACAAAGGGATTTGATGTTTCAAGATTCAATCATTTGGTGGTGAGTATTGGTATGATTAACTATTAAGCTACAATTAAGGGGAGGACTTATTAGTTAGCTAGTAAAGTCCTATGCATTGTTTAAGGGGAGGCAATGCAATGCTTTTTGATGTTTGTGAAGAAGATGATGGAAAAGTACTGCTTATTGTTTATCTGAAAGTACTGCTTTGGAAAGTCGCTACGTGGAAAGCACTGCTTGTCTTGTCAACGTACTGTTCCAACGGTCAAAAGATGGGGTAAAATTCAAACAACGGTAACTATATTAATTGGGCTGTGATTTTTTAAATCTTACCTATAAATAACTACCCTCCGATTTTCCCTCTCACTTTATATTTATCCATCTATATCTCTCTTCTCTTATTCACATTCACTATTCATCGCATCATTTTCTCTTATAACAACATTCAATGGCGAATCGTAACACAGTTAGTTAGCATAACATGGTGGCTAACTTAGACAAGACACCATCCAATGTCGCTTTTCATGACATAATTGATTTTCTCCTTTGGATCAACAATCAATTATGCTCTTTTGGTCGAACCTGACATTATTGAGCCCTGGATTTAACAATTTAGGGAAACTGCTAGATCTCATATGGAAGATGATGAATCCTACATTCAGGCTAAGGTTGCTGGAAAGATCGTTAGAGTTAGTGAAGCTTCGATTAGGGGAGATTTATTTTTTGATGATGCAGAAGGGGCCATTCATTTTGACAAACAAGTTCTTTGGGATACATTAAAGGATATTGGTTATGAAGGGACTCTCACTGAAACAACTTTCAAGAAACCCTTGTTTAGTCCACAATGGAAGTATCTTGTTCATGTATTACTTCATTGCATAAGTTCCAAGAGTACTTCATGGGAACAATTTGGTTTAAATATAGCATCTGATTTAGTGGGATTAGCTACCAATCACATATTTAACTTTTCCAGAATGATTCTTGATGGTATGCTATCTCATATATCCAATGGTTCACCCTTCCTCATGTACCCAAGATTTGTTCAAGTCTTCTTGAACAAATAGCTTAAGGATGTACCAAAACCTTCTAGCTTGCTACCAGCTGTAGTACTTCCACCTAAGGTGTTCACCTTCATGGCTAGAAAAAGTGAAAAATTCTCTGGGAGGGCTACACCATTAACAGCTCACATGATGGAGATAGTGCAAGCAGTTAGAGAAGAAGCTGCTGAAAGTGAAGATCATGAGCCTTCTGTTTCTAGGGAAGGTACTACTTCTCCACGTACTGCTTCACCACAAGGTACTGCATCTCAATAAGATATAGCTCATGCTGATTCAGAACCAGAGGTAAACCCACCATCATCTCCCAATGATTATACTTCCACAGATGGGTCTCACACATCTAGAGGAGATGAGGGAGATATGGCTTCTGAGGGTCAAGTTCTGGATAACTATGCTTTGACAAGGGAGCTATTGAGGTTAAAGAAAGACTATGAAGCTCAAGCTGCAAAACTGATGAAGTTGAACAACAAGTTTAGAAGATTGAAGCACTTTGGCTGGCCATTAGTTCAACATCACAGATTGTGGGTTAAGTCTCAGAAGAAGAAAGGAAAGAAGTTTAAGATGACTTCAAAGGGCAAGAAGGTTCACAAGCAGTCTTCATTCCAATTGTGGAGGAAATTGGAGCAAGAAAATTTGAATAAAGATGTTGAACATTATGAAGAACCAGAGGTTAAACTTCAAAGTACTGAACCTCAAGGTACTGAAGCTCAAGTTAATATTCAAAGTACTGGGCCTTCTAAACTTCAAGGTACTGGTGTACAAAGTGTTGGAGATCAAGGTACTGATGATCAAGGTGCTGGTGATCAAGGTGATGCTCTTCAAGGAACATATAGACAAGAGCTAATTACACCAAGGACCCTAAATTTTGAAGAAGAAGATGGTCCTTCAACAGTCTTACATGAAGAAGAAGCTGGTCCTTCTAGTCCAATCCGAAAAGGAGCACACTTTGCTAGTGATGATGAGGCTATTTGCTCGATATTGCAAAACTTGTCAAGACTAAGAGGTGTTAGTATTCCTGGTGTTGAAGAACAACCTCAAGCTTCTCAACCTGCTTTAGATCCAAAGGATAAAGGAAAAGGTAAACTGGTTGAATTAAAGAAAAAGAAGAAGCTGACTTTGGCATAACTAAGAGCTATTGAAGTGGCTAAGAATGAAGAAGCTGCTAGGAAGCTACAAGCTGAATTGAATGCTGAAGTTGCTATACCAGAAAAGCCAGCAGTTATACCACAAAGACCACCTAGTATTGATAAGGAAAGAAATGCCATGATGGCGTATCTGAAAGGTCAAGGATATACTGGATTACAGAAGCTGAAATATTTAGAGATGAAAGATTTGTATGATGCTGTTAGAGAAGCATATCAAAAGCAAGTTGAAAGTGTTAATACAAATATCGTCATTAAACGTTATTTATATTTTTGATCTTTACCTAAGTTTTGTTAACGACAAAAGTAAATTTAATTTATATAAAAGCTTAAAGCTTGTCAAGTTTAATAGATATTAAAACAAGCTTTTTCAAACAATATCTTCATCATTTAAGCATTTACACTTATGATTAGTCATATCTTAATATGACTCTAATCATTATGTATGATAGTAGTTTTAGAATGTGTTAGGTTCTTAAAACCAAACACTACTTAAGTACTTGCATATTTCTAAAAATAGAAATACAACATATGACATCATGTGATGCATCATGGAAATCATTGGAAGATTTCATTAGATATTTTGTGTGGATTTGTACTCTTCATATCTTGCACAATCTTAAATAGATATGGTTGACTTTGGTAAGATTTTGATATCTTGTCACCTACGGTACCAAAATGGTACACGGAACCCTTTAAGGGTTCCGTGGTCCGTGGACGCTCCTGTCAATTTTGGCTATAAATAGCAATGCCAAACCAAGTAGTTTCTCATCCCTTCCTACTATACTCTCATACATATCTTCTCTCTAACCTTTCTAACTCAGTTTCATATCATATTAGTGATCTCTTTTGTAGCAAAGAAGATCAAGTCACATTCAAGCTTCAAACGAGAAGTTGGAAGTCTTGTTTGTTTAGTGTTGTATGATCTTGTGTTGATCCATACTTCATTGTTGTATTAAACTATCATAATCTTGTGAGTGTGAGTGGTTAGTATTTTAGTCCTCAAAATACATTGTGTGTGGGAGTGGTTCTACCCTTGGAAAGAACTTGACATCTAGCTTAGTGTCGGAAATAGTGTAAGCGAAGTGTAAAGGTTTTCTCCGCCGGTGAAAGGAGCTTGTTGACTAGTGAAGTTAAACTCTCGAGTGTGAGACTCGAGGAGTGGAGTAAGGCAAGGAAAAAGTGTCCTTGTAGACCGAACCACTATAAACAACTTGTTGTGGTTTGATCATTTCTTTCCTTATTTACTCTTTACATATTGCTTGCATATTTCATTAACATATCTAAGATCAATATCAATTGATCTTTCAATAAGTTTCAAAACAAAGTTTTTAATTGGTAAACTATTCAACCCCCTTCTAGTTTTCTACAATTGGTACAAGAGCCTCGTTGCTCAAGAATTTCTAAAATAACTTGTATTTTATAAACTTGAAACGATCCATGGATTCGAAAACTTTAAAGAAGGGCAATCTATGCAAAGACCACCACTCTTTGAAACCAATGGATTTATCTATTGGAAAAACCGTTTTGAAACATATGTAAAATCAAAAGATATAGATCTTTGGTTTGTTATTGTTAAAGGGATTTTAGTTCTACAACAAAGGATATTTCTATTGATGAACAAAAGAAATTAGTTGCTAAAAATAATGAAGCTAAAATGATGCTTTATAATGCTTTACCTAGAAAAGAATATGAAAGAATTTTTATGTGTGAAACCGCCAAAGATATTTGGGAATCTTTGATTGTTACACATCAAGGTAATTCACAAGTCAAGGATAACAAAATTGATCTTCTTGTTCAACAATATGAACAATTTGTTATCCTGAAGATGAAACCATTGATTGTGGCTTTGCTCGCTTTAATACTATTATTACATCACTTAAAGCACTTGATGAATCTTTTCGTAGTAAGAACTTTGTCGGGAAATTTCTTAGAGCACTCCATCCCAAATGGAGAGCTAAAGTGACCGCTATTGAAGAATCAAAGATCTCTCAAAAATGTCACTAGACGAGCTAATCGGCAACCTCAAAGTACATGAAATGGTGATGGAGAAAGATTCGGAGATCATCAAAGGAAGAAGGAGAAGATCAAATCCGTTGCTCTAAAAGCAAAGGCGGAATCAAGTGATGATGACGAATCTTGCTCATTAGTGAAGATGAGGAATATGCCATGGACGTTAGAGATTTTAAGAAGTTCTTTAGAAGAAGAGGAAAGTTCGTAAGACAACCTCGAGAAGAAAAGCCATTTCGGGATGACAAAAGGGGTAAAGGTGAAAGAAAGTGTTTTAGATGTGGTGATGCAAGTCACCTCATAGGAGAATGTCCCAAGCCACCTAAAAGCAAAACTCAACGAGCTTTTGTAAGTGGTGCTTGGAGTGATAGTGAAGACGATGAAGAATCAAGCAAGGAAGAGATCGCTCTAATGGCACATGAGTCAAATGAGGTACTTTCCGACTCTTCTTATTCTTCTATTGATGATGACACTTTGCAAAAACAATATAATCAATTGTGTGAGCTAAGTCTAAAAATCATAACTAAAAATAAATTTTTAAAAACCAAAAAGGAATTTTTGGAAAATGAAGTTTATGAGTTAAAAGAAAAAGCAAAACGACTTGAAAAGGAAAAGCAAATGACGATGATTGTAAATCATGTCAAGAGCTTAAACTTGAAATAGAAAAACTAAAGCTCACACAAGATGTTTTAATCGAAAACAATTCTAAATTTAAAAGGTTTAACAAGAACATCGCTCTTGCCGATGAAATAGTTAAAATTCATAAAACACCGGGAGACATGAATGGGCTAGGTTTTAATGAAGTATTAATTCCAAAGAGTCAAAACAAAGCGGCCGAAAAAGGCGAACAATTTAAAAGCTGCTGCGATGCAGACGGACGACGGAACCAAAATATGGGTTCCGTCCGTTGAAACAAATGGTGCCGTGGGTACTTCAGCAGGACATAATGTTCGTAATACGGACCGCATCGAATTTGTCAAAGTAACAAAGAAAACCAAGGATAGTGTTAAACTAAAACCAAATTGTTACATCGAGTAGGACTTGCTAAAACTGAATTTAGATCAAAAACTACTCAACAACGATATAAAACACCTTTTGCCAAACGCCCTTTCCTAAGAGCAACCACAACGTACAACCCAACTACCAACACAATGGTTGGAATCAAAACTTCCTTAGACCATATCAAACTCCGATTACATGTCCATGGAACTCTTTTCCCTCATTTCCATACATGAATCAAATAAATGGTATGTTTAACCCAAACGGACCCATGAGATATTGGGGACCAAATGCTTGAGTTATTTGCTTCTTAGGTATGCTTGAAAGTTGGATTGGAACCTGATGAATGGATAAAAGATAGTGGATGCTCACGGCATATGACGGGCAACAAAAGTCTCTTCTCATCATACCAAGAGTATGACGGAGGTAATGTCACTTTTGGTAGTAATCTCAAAAGCAAAATCATTGGCAAAGGTACGATTGCTCATAACTCCCTAACTATTGAAAATGTTGCTCATGTGGATAGGTTAGGATTTAATCTACTTAGTATTAGCCAATTATGTGATAAAAAGTATAAAGTACTATTTGATGAAAATGGTAGTAAAATACTAAAAGATGGTATCACCATAGCTAAAGGAGTTAGGAAAAATAACATATACGTCATGAAAATAGATAAAACATCTAATGACAAACTTTGCCTAACAACGTTAGACGATAGCTCATCTCTTTGGCATAGACGCTTAGGTCACGCTAATATGAGACTTATACAAAACCTATCTTCAAAAGATCTAGTTAGGAATTTACCAAAGCTAAAATATGACCAACACTTTTGCGACGCTTGCAAAATTGGTAAACAAACCCATAGTAGTCACAAATCTAAAAATATGGTGTCCACATCTAAGTGTCTAGAATTATTGCATATGGACTTGTTTGGTCCATCCGCTATAAGAAGCTACGGAGGCAACTTATACACTTTGGTCATAGTAGATGATTACTCAAGGTTTACTTGGACGTTGTTTTTGAAAACCAAAAATGAAGCTTTTGATAAATTTGAAATTCTTAGCAAGAAAATTCAAAATCAACTAGGTGTTAAAATTGTGTCGATCCGAACGGATCATGGTCGTGAATTTGACAACGAAACTCAATTTGGAAACTTTTGTGATACAAATGGTATAACACATAACTTCTCCGCTCCACGAACACCTCAATCAAATGGAGTAGTAGAACGTAAAAATAGAACAATTCAAGAAATGAGTAGAACAATGCTTAATGAACAAAACATTCCTCAAAAGTTTTGGTGTAACGCCGTTGACACTTCTACATATATTTTAAATAGAGTTTTAATACGTCCTTTCTTAAACAAAACACCATATGAGCTTTATAAAGGTAAAAAGCCAACGTTAGGATATTTTAGAGTCTTTGGTTGTAAATGCTTTATTCTTAATACTAAGGATTATCTCACCAAGTTTGACCCAAAGTCTTATGAAGGTGTATTTCTTGGCTATTCTCAAACTAGTAAAGCTTGTATTGTCCTAAACAAAGAAACAATGATAGTCGAGGAATCGTTGAACATAACATTCCACGAAAGTCCTCCTCCCTCTAAGACATCACCTTTGGTAGATGATGACTTAGTTGAAAGTCAAATGATAGAAAGTCAAGAAATAAATAATAATAACAAGGAAGATGAACCATTAAATAAGGAGATTGTCAACATCAAAGAATCTAAAAGTCATCCTTTAGAAAAGGTGATAGGACAACTTAATCAAAGAACCTTAAGGTCACAAGCCCAAAATCAAAGTAATTATTTTTGTTTTGTATCCACCATTGAACCGAAAAACATAAATGAAGCAATAAAAGATGAATCATGGGTAATTGCCATGCAAGAAGAATTAAACCAATTAGTTAGAAATGATGTTTGGAAATTAGTTCCAAAACCTAAAGATCAAACTATAATTGGAACAAAATGGGTTTTGCGAAATAAAATGGATGAAAATGGTATAGTATCTAGAAACAAAGCTAGGCTTGTTGCACAAGGTTATAATCAACAAGAAGGTATTGATTATGATGAAACTTATGCTCCGGTAGCTAGACTTGAATCTATTAGAATATTACTTGCTTATGCATGTGCTTATGACTTTAAATTATTTCAAATGGATGTTAAAAGTGCTTTTCTTAATGGGTTTATTAACGAAGAAGTGTATGTTGCTCAACCTCCGGTTTTACCGACTTTGAGAAACCACATCATGTCTTCAAACTCAAGAAAGCATTGTATGGTCTTAAGCAAGCACCAAAAGCTTGGTACGACCGACTTAAGACTTTTCTTATTGATAACAAATACACTATGGGATTAGTAGATAATACTCTTTTACCAAGAAAAAGGAATCACATATTATCATTGTTCAAATATACGTTGATGACATTATATTCGGATCAACTTGTCAAGAGCTATGTGATGATTTCTCTAAAATCATGCACGACGAGTTTGAAATGAGTATGATGGGTGAGTTAAATTTCTTTCTAGGACTTCAAATTAAACAACTAGAAGATGGCATATTTTTAACCAATCTAAATATATAAAAGACATGCTTAAGAAATTTGGTCTTGAAGATTCCAAACCAACTAAAACACCCATGTCCTCGGACACTAAACTCACCAAGGATGAAGAAGGTGAATCCGTAGATAACACTAAATATAGAGGAATGATTGGTAGCCTACTCTATCTTACGGCTAGTAGACCCGACATTATGTTTAGTGTTTGTCTATGTGCTCGCTTTCAAGAAAACCCAAAGGCATCACACTTAGAAGCCTTAAAAGGATTTTTAGATACATTAAGGGAACAACGTGTTTAGGATTATGGTATCCCAAAGGAACGGGTGTAGAAACCATAGTGTATGCCGACTTCGGATCATGCGGTGATTATGTCGATTGAAAAAGTACAAGTGGTATTTGCACTTTTGTTGGACATTGTCTCACCTCATGGTTTGCAAAGAAGCAAACGGCCTTAGCCATCTCAACTACTGAAGCCGAGTGCGTCTCAGCCGGAAAAGCATGTCAACAAGCTCTTTGGATGAAGCAAGCTCTCGTAGATTACGGAATTCATCTCAACGACATTGTGATACTTTGCGACAACAAAGGAGCCATCGATCTCAGCAAGAATCCCGTTCAACATGCTCGTACAAAGCATATTGAAATCCGTCATCACTTTCTTCGCGACAATGTTCAAAAAGGAAACATCTCAATCGAGAAAGTATCCTCCGAAGACAACATTGCCGACATCTTAACTAAGCCTCTTAAACGAGAACCTTTTAATCTTCTTAGACTTGGTTTAGGGTTAATGGAACCAAACATGTAGGATAAACATAGCCCAAAACATTAGAATAGTCAAAACAAAACAATTTTGTCTTATATCTCATCAGTAGCCACGCACCAAACGATAACACGGACGGAACCAAAATTTTGGTACCGTCGTCCGTGGTGTCTCTGAAGCAAAACCGCTATATACAAAACATCTTCTTCCTCAAAACCCACTTTACCAAAACGTGTAAACATTAAACCAAGCTCATTATTGACACCTTCCCACTCACTAATCACTGAAGATAACATCATTGTAAGTATCCTAACTACATTTTATCTCTTAATTCGGAGTCTAGGATTCTTATTTATGCACAAAACTATCACAAATCATTACATGGGGTTTTATGTATGCTTTTATACCAAATATGAATTCAATTGGAAAAATGCATAACTAGTAATTGAAATTAGGTACTACATTATCATATTGCATAAACAAATCATGCTTCCCACTATAGATAATGAATATAAGGCCTTATTCAAATAACCAAACACCCCATGTCAAAAATTTTGAAAAGCTTCTCACTTGTAGGAAAACAATTTTTTCATTGTTAATACAAATAGAAACGTTAGAATTTTCATCACTTGCATGCTCTTGAATACTAAAGGTATTGCATAACTAATATGCATTCGCGGGTATATTCAAATGAAGCCACATTGAATTAGGAGCATTTGGGTTATCTCATGGTATTTGCCAAACACCCCACTAAAACCATTTTGTGCATAAAATGAGTCGAGATAACCGCAACTCCAAATTGTTTTCATATAGGCACACACTAGAACCAAAACGTTAAAGTTTATTCTCATTTTAACATATTAATTCTTGTCCTTAGGAATAACCATGGTAGCCGCAAGATTCTATGATCACAAAGACACCCTTAACTACATTCCCAAACATCACAAAACCAAAGGACTTTCCAAGGAACAAGTAGAAATATTTAGGGGTCTAGAATCAAGGTATTTCCATGAGGGTAGAACCATTCACTCATCCTTCCTTGAAAATACCAATCTCCGTGAAGAACTAGCCGCCATTCAATTCGATTGTCTTCTTGACATCGATGAACCAATTTGTCCTAGGTTTGTGTTAGAATTCTATGCTAGTGTGACCGGCTTTAGTGATGAAGACGATGATGAATTTTGTCTTAGGTTTAGAATCAATCAAAACGACTACACCATCACCTTAGCCAACTTTTCTCAAGTGCTAGGAATTCCCAACCGAGGGACTTGTGTCTACTCGGATAATTGGTCACTCACTGCTCTTGATGCAATCAATGACCGCACTCCTCCCTACCAAACCCGTTTGGCCGATAAGGATGTTATCCGTGAACACCTATTTAACCCAAGGGGTGATACAACCCGAGTTACCCGAAAGGGAAAGGAGGTAAACCGAGATCCATATGGAATGGAGCTAAATGAACTTAAGCCCGAATTTAAGAAATGGGAGGAGCTACTTAGAGCCAACGTCATTAGCACCATAGGAAATAGGGATCACATCAATGCTTGCCTTTGTCACATGCTCTACAACTTGTCCACCCGTCAACCATTCAATTTAGCTTACTACATCGCTAGGAGAATGATTGATATTCCAACTCAAGGATCGGTTGCTCTTCCATACGGGATGCTCCTCACCCGTCTCTATAAAAACTTTGCACCAATTCGACCAAATCCAAAAGGGATGCATCTTCACTATGAGCTCATCCCTCACATCTTTGTACCTTTAAGTGATGCACGAGTTGCTAAGACAAAAGGCAAGAGAGCAAAACCTCCAACTCCATCATCATCATCATCAAATAGCTCCGAGGATGGTCTTCCAAGCTCTCATCTTCCACCTCATGAGTACTATGCGTCTCTTCCCGAGATAGAGAATGAATCAGCGGAATTCAAGCAAACTAAGGGAATGTTCAAGTGCCTTGGTAGGATGATGAACAAGATCTACAAGAAGTTGGACAAGTAAGGGTCCATTAAGGAGTGTTTGGAACAATACATTATCATCAATGTTTGATACAATTTAGTTGTTTTTATTATGTAGGATGATAATATAACTTGAAACAATGTTGTATGCTAACAATCTCATGCAGGGGGATAGCACAAGTATGCTATCAAATTTTACCCATTTTCACTATAATGTGAAAATCAAAAAGCCTTGCTCAAAATATATGCTCCACTATGTTTATACATGTGTTATTTACTTTTCCTAACTAGAAATGTTTAGTGTCACATGTTTTGAGAAAAATTTCAGGTTTCGGAAAAGTCCCCGACACCTAAAAACATACTCTGTCTAGTTTTCTGCACTGCACGGACCAGACGGCACCAACGATTTGGTACCGTCTTTTATGTAAAATGGTGCCGCCGTGCATGCAGGACAGGACGCACACCCTTTTAGGGTTCCGTCCGTGTAAATTTTTGGTGCCGTGGATCCTCCAGGTAACTTTCTGAATTTCGACTCTTTCGTGATTCCAAATTACCATTCATTGCTTATAAGTCAATCCTAACTTGTTTATACTCTTATTAGAACTAGTATAATTCACTTAGGTATATAAGAAATCCATTTCCCACCAAAATTCAAAAATTTGAAAAATCCACCCAAGGAGCCCTTTTGCATAAAGGAAGGAACCAAATTTTTGGTACCTTCAAATCCGTGGGTAATCTGATTGTTAGGAAATTCCACTCATTAGAACACATTTATTGCAAATCTTTTCTTCTTCACTCCATCTCTCTTGTATGGATTGACTTGGGTGATATGACTAGCATTCAAACCACTTCCAAATCATTAGGAACCTCATCTCTTCAATGGTTTAACATCAAATCAAACACATTTCTCTATAATTTTTCACTTTAATAAATTGAGAGGTTTTACCATGATCATCTTCACACCTTCTTCATTCTTACCATTATCTAGCAAAGAAAAACCCAAGTCAAAAATGACAAAATCCTCTCCTAAACCTTGCAAGAAAACCGCTAGAATTAGTGTGAGGCCTTGTTGCTTCGTTAATCTTAGCTCCTCATCCGAGTCTTCACCACTCACAATCTCATCTCCCATTCGAGATGATACAAGCCTTACCTTGGCCACACCTACTCAATCACACATTGTGATCACCACTCCACCACCTACAAAAACACCAACTTCACCTCCACCGGCACCCATCCAAACATCCAAAACACCCTCACCACCTTCACCACCAAGGTCTCCAACTCTCATTCCTATGGAATTATTTTCCACTCAACCAACTTCACCAAATCCTTTCTTGGAGGACTTGGATGACTTGCCTCCTAGGCCAAATCATCCACCACCATTGCCATCATTTGGCAAAATTGAGTGGATTGCTCATGAGTCACCTCGGTCATCTTTTGACCCAAACGCCCCATTAGGGCATAAACCTCTTCTCTTCCACCCCATTCACAAAGACATTCATGGTCCTTTGTATGGGGACCATCCACTCCCACATCAATGTCCCCTCATCTTGAGGACATTGAGGAGTGCATGTGGGATGCCAATCCCACTAGAGAGGAGATTCAAGCGGAACTCCACAACCTCCACCAATTCAAAGGCATGGTGGATTCTCACTTAAGTGAGACTATGCAAATGCAAAATGCTTTGCTTGCCTCCATCATGACCACCCCAAACATTCCCAACACCACCAACACATCTACCATACCACCACCACAACCTTCCCAAACATACTACCCCCTAGGCATGGTTGCTCAACTTGTGAGCAAACGGCCCAAACCGTTGAAAGGACCCGGGTTATGGTCCATGACTTTCAAGAGGAAATGAGGTTCATCCTCAATCACATCCTTGAGTGCCTCAACGCTCTTTCTCATCCACCATCTCATTAGGATGGTCATAGACTAGCATCTCTAGTTTTTCTTTTCTTAGGATTATCTTTATTTTCTTGTACTAAAAACACATCATTGTGTTCTCTTTTCATGATCTTTATTCATGAAAAATTTTAACTAATGAATGATGTTTATTATATTGTTGGTGCCATTACATAGTGTTTGGAAATGCTTGTGAATAATCATTATTACTAACATTTTTTTTTGTAGCTTTATTTTCACAATCCATGTATCTTCCCATTAAGCACCCAATTTAGGGGGAGCTTTGATCAAGGGGGAGATAATGGCTCGGGCTCATTACATTCCGCATCACCTCTTCTTTTTGTTGAGACAAAAAGGGGGAGAAAATATAGAACTTGAACTTGTTTACATTTGACTTTTCTGAAAAAGTCAAACTGCATACATTGACTTTGTGAAAAAGTCAAACATGATACCTCATTGATAATACTTGACTTTTCTTAAAGAAGTCAACTGCATACTTTGACTTTCTAAAAAAGTCAACATCATGCATCAACTAGTGAATACTTTGACTTTCTGAAAAAAGTCAAACATCATACACTTGCATTATCATTTCCTTTTCAAGTTCTAAAACTAATATTTTTATAACTCTTGCACAAACTTTGTATCTTTTATAAAAATAAAATTTATATTTTGTCCTCAACAAAAAGGGGGAGATTGTTAATACAAATATCGTCATTAAACGTTATTTATATTTTTGATCTTTACCTAAGTTTTGTTAACGACAAAAGTAAATTTAATTTATATAAAGCTTAAAGCTTATCAAGTTTAATAGATATTAAAACAAGCTTTTTCAAACAATATATTCATCATTCAAGCATTTACATTTATGATTATTCATATCTTAATATGACTCTAATCATTATGTATGATAGTAGTTTTTAGAATGTGTTAGGTTCTTAAAACCAAACACTACTTAAGTACTTGCATATTTCTAAAAATAGAAATACAACATATGACATCATGTGATGCATCATGGAAATCATTGGAAGATTTCATTAGATATTTTGTATGGATTTGTACTCTTCATATCTTGCACAATCTTACATAGATATGGTTGACTTTGGCAAGATTTTGATATCTTGTCGGACCCCACGGTACCAAAATGGTACACGGGCAGAACCCTTTTAAGGGTTCCGTGGTCCGTGGATGCTCCTGTCCATTTTGGCTATAAATAGCAATGCCAAACCAAGTAGTTTCTCATCCCTTCCTACTATACTCTCATACATATCTTCTCTCTAACCTTTCTAACTAAGTTTCATATCATATTAGTGATCTCTTTTGTAGGAAAGAAGATCAAGTCACATTGAAGCTTCAAACGAGAAGTTGGAAGTCTTGTTTGTTTAGTGTTGTATGATCTTGTGTTGATCCATACTTCATTGTTGTATTAAACTATCATAATCTTGTGAGTGTGAGTGGTTAGTATTTTAGTCCTCAAAATACATTGTGTGTGGGAGTGGTTGTACCCTTGGAAAGAACTCGACATCTAGCTTAGTGTCGGAAATAGTGTAAGCAAAGTGTAAAGGTTTTCTCCGCCGGTGAAAGGAGCTTGTTGACTAGTGAAGTTAAACTCTCGAGTGTGAGACTCGAGGAGTGGAGTAGGGCAAGGAAAAAGAGTCCTTGTAGACCGAACTACTATAAACAACTTGTTGTGGTTTGATCATTTCTTTCCTTATTTACTCTTTACATATTGCTTGCATATTTCGTGAACATATCTAAGATCAATATCAATTGATCTTTGAATAAGTTTCAAAACAAAGTTTTTAATTGGTAAACTATTCAACCCCCCTTCTAGTTTTCTACAGAAAGTATTATTTCTTTTAAGGATGATGAAAAACAGAATGAGGATGCAAGAAAAAGGAGCTTAAAGAGAAAGAGAACAACTGGTGATGAACAGCCATCAAAGAAGATAGAATTTTGAACAGATACAGTTGATGAGCTGAGGAATTATCTTAGTGTTGTAGATTTTGAGCATCCTAAGTCCAAAGATGTTGCAGCAAAGAAGTCTAAGATGTCTACATTTGAAGTTGTAGAATCAAAGGATGAAGACTATCTGATGTTCCATAGAGAAGATGAAAGCTTTAGAGTATTTAATTTGCTATGGGATATACTGCATATGATAGATAGAGAGGATCTGTTTCACCTATATCAACTATTGCAAGAGTATTTTGAGCATATTCCTTCAAATGGAGTTGGTTTAGTCTTGCTGTGAGATCTGATAACTATCCGGGACAGAAGAAACAAGCACTGGTGAAATCACGGAACAATCGAAAGTTTGGGAGATTACCAGTTGGAGATTCTTTGAAGAATCTGGAGTGCATGTTTTGGAGTTAGAAGATGGGACCATGATTCATATGTTAGCAGAAAGACGATATCCACTTACAACAGATCTTATGAGAAGAATGCTAGATCATGGTATGGAAGTTGAAGAGGAGAATGAAACAACCCTTATGGTCATCGAATTGTTTATCAAATGGACAACTATGGCTGATGACGATGCATAAATACTGGTATGATTCATAATTGTATAAATTTTTGAAAAATCATTACTTTATTCAAAGTATCTTTGGACAAACAAGACTTTATCCAAAGTACTACTTGCAGCACAAAACCAGTTAAAGATTTTTTTAATAGAAAATAAGCAAACTTTTGTTAAGTGCAAAATATTTTAAAACAAAAGTTAACAAAGAACAAATGGTTTTTTGAGATGGTTACAACAAAAGGTTATCAGTCCACCATGTCTAACAAAAGGACTGGCTAATCCATGAGCAAACGGCTCTGGTAAAGATATCTCAAATCCGTTGATGGTTGAAAACTTGCTAATAAGTTATATGGTAATCAACTCACCATATCTGCAATAGTGAAGAGTTGGCTAGCCCACAAGAAAAATGGCTTGTGGTAAAGGCTATGGAAAAACCATTTATATGGTAATTAGTTCACCATGGTTGCAAGATCTAACTAGTCCAAAAGGGTACGGCTTTTGGTAAAGACAAAACAAATCCGTTGATAGCTGATGATTTGCTAAAAATCATATGGTTATTAATGTACCATGGTTTTACACATCTAAATATTGGCTACTCCAGAGTTAATGGCTTTGGTAAAGAGACATCAAAATCCATTAAATTTTCAATGATTCACCTCTCACAGGAGTTTACACACCTGGAAGTGATGAGAATAGACTGAAACTTTATGATCTGATGTACAATTTGCCATATGTTGCTGAGTAGTTGAAAAGATGAAGATTGCTGATAGTTGCTGAAAAGGATTGCTTATAACAACTACTTTGATGATGATAATACAAGCACAGAGAGTACAAGATAAAACTGAAGATAAAGAAACAATCTTTCCTTGAAGACAAAGATGTTAAAGATAAAGACACAAAGGAACTTGAAATCAAGCAAGTAGAATTCAAGTTAGGGGAGGATTGTTGGGATATAAAAAGACAAAGTACTGAAGAAAGTCAAAGTGCTGAAGAAATTCAAAGTACTGCTTAATGAAAGTCAAAGTACTGCTCAACATCAAAGTACTGCAAAGCTAAAGAACTGCTATATCGTTTATGGAAAGCTTTGTTATTCTAGAATATTCTTAGTTTAGTTTAGTATTACTTGTCGTACAAGGATTATAATTGTAAACCGACTAGGGTACTCCTTATGCCTATTAAAGGACCCCTAGATTGGCATTAGAGGTACGACTTTAGAAAAAATGAATGCATACGCAATATTAGAGAATATTAGAGTTTATCAAGTTTGATATTAGAGTTGTTAGGGTTGTTTGTGAATCTGTGTATCAAGCAGGTTCAAAGTATTAATAAAATCGTTGAAGTTTAAAGTTATTCTTCTTAGCTTTATTGAAGTAGTTTCCGCATACTTAGTAGAGTAATATCAGTGTTTCATTGTTAGTAACTTAGGATTTATCCGAGGTTACTAAGCCCTTGTAAGCTACATAGTTAGTTTGGTCAGAGTATATTGATCCAACATCCTCCTGGGAATCTATGTGTATCTCTAAATCACGAGGCGGCATGGGGTTTCGACACATGAAAGCATTTAATAAGGCTATGCCTGCAAATCAGTGTTGGAGACAAATTACAATGGAGGATTCACTTCCAGCAAGAATCCTTAAAGCCAGGTATTATCCCATAGACTCTTTCCTAGACGCAAGAATTGGATATCAACCGAGTTTTGTCTGGAGAAGTTTATGTTCGGCATGGGACATCATTCGTAAAGGGCAAAGATGGAATGTCAGCAACGGTATGAAAGTCAGAATATGGGAAGATTATTGGCTAGAGGGATTTAGAACACTGGATTACCGCCCTCAAAACTGCGAATATAATGTCATTCATGACCTTTTGGATGGTGGTACAGGTACATGGAATCATTCTCTATTGTTACAATTGTTTCCGCACACTTGAAAATGACTCACTTTACTGGGATGCTTCCTCAAATGGAGTGTTCACGTGCAAATCTGCATATTGGATTGCAACTGAAACAATAGAATGCTTCCAAGAGTCGTTATTAATGCACGAAAGGAAAGCTCTAAAGTATGTATGGTTGGCAAATATTCCAGGTAAGGTTAAGATTTTTGGGTGGAGAGTATGCATGAACCTGCTACCTACTATATCCAACCTGACGGCTAAAGGTCTGGCACCCGGATCTCTCAGTTGTGTTCATTGTAGCTGTTAGGATTTAGAAAATCCATGATGAAGTGTTGGTCGCCCCAACATATGTTTAGCATATTACAGCTCGTAGACGTATTAGTATATTAGTTAGATTAGCAGTAGTGTAAGTAACACCGTGGAAGAAGGACGGGTCTTTACCGTATGCTCGATCCATAGCCCAGGAGTAGTCATTTGTATAAATAGCCCTCTCCCCACAAGGGAGAGGGTTGGATGTTCATTTTGGTAATCTAACCTTCCATTTGTTTTATCTCACTAGAATATCCCACTTTCTCTCTCTAAACTCTTAAACCATACGCCCCATTTATGTTATGAGATGATGTGTTTATTGTAACATATTGGATTTCACATACACATCAAACCATAACACAAAGTAGGCGTACAAGAGGTTTTAGAGAGAGAAAGTTAGAGGTTTGGAAACTTTAGTGAGAGAAAGAAAAATCTTATTATGAGCTCCAACTCTCTACCTTGGAAGGTAGAGAGTATTTATAGTCTTACAATAAAACGCCACACAACGGGCTGTGGATCAGGCATACAGTGGGTAAAGACCCGTCCGTCCTCCATGGTGTTACAAAACTAAATACTACTTAACATAAAATAACTACAATTACGAGCTTTCTAACGATTACATATACTTGAGGTGACCGACTCTTTAATACGAATTTCTAATTCCTAACATTCTCCCCTAAGGGAGGTCACCCCAAACACACATTAAACTTACATTGAATACAAACAGATATTACATTATAAATTGTTCTTGCATTCACGATGTATTACTTTGCTCTAAAGCTCGTAGTCATTGATTCTTCACATTGCATGTTTGGATAATCCAAGTGGAGGTCTTTTTCTGATCCACGTGATAATGAGTTTTGAGCCAGCTTTGAGATTATCACCACATTAAATCTCGACTCTTCCTTTGTGGAGTTGATATCATGTGAGGTTGTGACATTTGGACCGACATGCTCACATTCTGGATCATGATTTCTTCTTATCGAAATAGTGGAAGCTTTCGTTGATTCATGATATTGGCAGCGTAGCGAAGAATGGAGTGATAATATTAGAGTCATTGATGCACTAATCATGATTTCTTTGGAAATGAATGTGTTGTGTGAGCATGTGGCAATGGATTGACGCTCCATTCGATCAACAAACGCCGCACTGCATACAACAGTTTAGCAATAAAGTGCACGAAAGTGTCTTTGATCACTTTCGTTGAATTGAGGTACACGCCCACGGTTCCCCATTGATCGACAAAGTACGCCTCGTGATCGTATAATTCGAAGAATTTCCTTGGCAGGTTTCTAGCCTAGCTTTCTCAAACCGGAACGACTCAAAGAAGACAACACGGAGTGAGTGAATCAGCGAATAGAGATTCACTAATTGATGAAAAGAGATTTGAAAAACAATCGTGTATCGCTCAATAGAAATTGTTTTTGCAATACAACGAAGGTTTTAATGAAAATCAATTATCAATCATAAGCACCTTTTAATTTGAAAGATTCGTACACTATCGATGTGCTAATGAAAAGAGTTTTTAAGCACAATGACCGGTTTTTCAAAGGTATCCGTCAATCCATAACCTGAACCAGGATTGATTCAAAAGATTGAATCGCCCCATTGTTTCTGTTCATTTATCACATGGTTGATCTATTGGATAGATCTCATATGCCACCCACCAGGAGCTTGTTTGATGATGGCTCCAGAAGGCTTTCCATCTTCATTGTGAATATGTTTGCATATCACTCAGATGTTCTGGCAATACCACAAGGATAATGCGTAGGACTCAAGATATTATTTCTCTTTCCACATTGTGTGAAAGAGAGAGTCTTCATTGACAATGTCCTAAGGAGATTTATTGATGATCTCGTGGCTCTAGACTCAATTTGTGCACATTTTGGTTCCTATGCCGAAGACTAGGGAGAGGGTCTCCTTCTTCAATATCAACAATCTCCAAGAGAAAGTCGATAGATTATGTAGGTTCCCCGTGAGAATGAAACAAGTCCTTTTAAGAGGAACTTGAGTGGTTGGGGAAGTTTGAAGTGTTGTGCGTCACTGGGTCCATGACGTCTTGTCTTCAATACCGATGTTACCTTGGTAACCACCAGTAGCATATGAATTGAACTCGGTATCTGCCCTAAGGTTGAATAATTTGGAGGGCTATTTGTTTTCACCCTTTTCTCATTCAATTATTTTTCATTCTTCAACCCTTGAAGCTTACTGAGACTTCATAGCTAGAACCTTGTTGGGTTTATTCCAAGATTACTAGCTCGCCTCTCAAGACTCTTCCCATATCTCATTTTCTCCTTTTTCCAAAATACCTAAGGACTCTACACTATCTAGTGGATTGTCCCTGGGTAGATCCCTCCGGTTCTGGCGGATCATGGGAACAAAATACCTAACCTTATCATCCTTATATCACCATACATAAAGTAAAGTTGGTCGGTCTATTTGGTATTGTTCATCTGCCATTGGAACCAATTGAAAACCATTTGAAAATCAATCCAGATACTTATGATATACTACCTCCGTCCCATATTGACTGTCATGTTTGACTTTTTTAAGTCTTTCTTTGTCAACGTTGACCTTAAATATTTTTGTTTGTGCTATATAATACTTGATGAAAGTTATATCAATGAAAATATATTTAAACCCCTATTCTATTCATATATTTTGCATCAAATATTGTATAACATAAATAAAAATATTCAAAGTCAAAGTTGAAAAAGAAAGACTTTGAAAAGTCAAACTGGACAGTTAATATGGGACGGAGGGAGTATTATCAAATCATTTTGTACCTGAATTGTTTTTGATATTTTTTTAGAACAAGAGCTCCCCCTCAACATGTGCATCAAGTGTATGAAATCGTTTTGCACACGGAGGCAAGAGAGAGAATTAACTTCTTTGATTACCATTTTCTAAAAGATATCAACATCACTTCCCTGATCAAAACAAGTAGATAAAGCATTTTAGGGAAGGATGAGGTTTTCATAAGCTTGCTCCCCTCAATATGTGCTCAATTTTGAAAAGAATTTTGCAAATATTGAGGGAACCCGCACTTAGAGACAATTCAATCACGTTTCAATAATTTGAGGTTTAAAATAGATGCTCCCCTTCAACATGTGCATGGAAAATTTGAAATCGTTTGTCACTATGGGAGGCAAACATGCTAAACACTTATGAAACCATTTATCGAATTATCGCTAATATTCAATTTAAATCACGAATTCTCCCCCGATCACAATTATCAAATCATTTGAGATTTGTGATCTCTTGTAGATTTAAATTGATTTGGAAAGCTTTTAAGGAGAATAGTGACTTGATTATGAAAGAGTTTTAACTGATAAGGATCGGATTTTATAGACTTTAAACTCCAATGATTAAACATGCATGATTATCTTTTGAAAAAAAATTGTATGACAAATAACTTTTTGAATTAATTGAAATCATTCTCCCCCTCAATCAATGACATAGGTTGTTGATTGAGATAGATATTTTGACAAATAAGTCCGGATGATTTTCAAAACTTGAGTCCGAGTTATTGTACAAAGCAATTAGTTTTCAGCAGATAAATGTTTATAGAATCAGAGCATGAGATTTGAAAAACAAGATAAAGCATGGCTCGTTTTTCTATGAAAAGCGGGTTCTTGCTGAAATGACAATAAACCATTTTTTTTTTCTTTCTCTCAATTTTTTTTTTAAACATTCGAACAACATCTAAAGTCCCGTATCATTCTTTGAAAGACAACATTAAGACCGTAGATGTTATCGAATCGAGAAAAACATGACAAAAATGACAATATTTTTGAGGATTTTTCGAATTTTTCACATTTTATGGATTTTGAAAGTTTTATAATTTTCTATTTGATTTTCGAATAAATATATACAAGAGATAGATGAAGAAAGACCTTCACTCCTCGTCTTCCTCCTAAAGATGTTTGAGTGTTTCTGGTTGAAGGCTTTTCAAGCCAAGTCGTGGAAGAATAAACTCAAAACGCTCTCTTGGAAGAGCTTTGGTGAAGATGTATGCTAACCGGTATTCATCCTCACAAAATAGAGTTCCACCACACCTTTTCCACTTGTTCCCTGATGAAATGATGTTGAATTTCGATATGCTTTGCCCTTGAGTGTTGAACGTTATTGCAAGAAAGAGCAATAGCACTTTTATTATCACAAGAGAGGGATTTTGTTGAATACAAAGCCATAGTCATTAGCATTGAGATCTCATCCATAGGATTTGAGCACAACAAGATGACATGGCTATGTATTCAAACCTCTAGAGGAAATAGAAGTACTCATTTGCTTCTTTGACGCTTATCACGCACCTCCTTGACACTTATCACCCAAAATCTAGCACAGGTACATCATCCGGATATTTCATTTGGTCTACCATGATCCACCTCAATTGGGGTGTCAAGGGTCACTAGAATCAAATCCAAATTTAGAATCTCATTTGTATTTAGATTGATTTATAAAATGCCTCGACTTTGTGAAATTTGTAATCTGATATCATCATTGACATTTGAAATTTAGAACCCATTTCATTTGAAAAATGGTCACACCTCAATCGAGGCAAAGATGATATCATCAACATAAATTTGAACGCGTGAATTAAGTGTTTGCCGACTTCACGGTGAACAAAGTTGGATCAATGCTCCTTTGAAGCTAGACAGAAGAAACTTTTATAGTGTATCATACCATGCCCTTGGAGCTTGCTTTAAACCATAAAGAGCCTTCTTCAAACGATAAAAGTGAGTAGGATGAACTGGATTCACAAAGCCTTCAGGTTGGCTGACGTGTGTTTGATAGTTGTTCATCCGCCTCTTTATCTTTCTATTAAGCTTGTGTTGTAAATCTAGTGACCTAACAGTGGTATCAATCGCCAAATAGTTGGGTTAACACTTTTGTTTTTGAAGTTTTTGGTTTCGGTCTTATGCGTAAAAGTGGTTAACACTTTGGATCGCTTAAAAACTCGTTTTTTTCACTTTTTAATCCAAGATTCTTGTACGTTCAACGTTTTAATGTGTTAAAATACTTGTTTTTGGCAAAAAGTTTCAATCTTTACGCGTGGATCTAAGTTTTTAAGCTTGTTTTGTTCAGGTGACGCTTCTACGCGTAACTGTTTAGCCATTTTGATTCCTCAAGTTTCACACTTTTGTGTTATTTTGGTGATATTGAAGCTATTCCATAACAAAAATCTGGTTTAGATACAAATTTGGGCAAAATCATTTTTACGAGTAAGCTACGCGTAAGTGAAACCCTAATCTTACGCGTAACTTTATCCGTGGTTTGATCTTCTGTTTCATGGTTTACTCCGTGTTTTCTTGCTTGGATAAGCCTGAAAATACGTCGACTTTGGATATCTTTTGCACTGTGATAGTGTAAAAGATCACTTGGGATAAAACCCTAAACTTACGCATAAGCATAAAGCTTACGCGTAGAAATCCTACGCTTAAGAATCATCTTACGCCTAAGCCTAGACTTACGCATAAGGTAATCCTACGCATAAGTTTCTACGCCTAACTTTGTGTCTACGTATAACTTTAGTGCCTTTACCCTACTTACGCGTAAGCTAAATCTACGCGTAACTCTTGATTGTTACGCGTAACTTTGGTGTTTTTACGCATAAGTTCTACTTGGTTTCTTGTGATTTCTACGCCTAAGGACACTTCATCAACAAAGGTTCATTCGACTACAAAGATCCATTTTTACCAACACAAGTTTTCAACATGTCACAACCACCATACTCTAACTATTTCCCTTACACTTATTCTCAACGCCAACAACAACTAACTCCACAACATCAACAATGGAATCAACAACAAGCAATTTATCAACAACAATTTAATCAACAACATACTCCACAACTTGCTGCAATTCCACAACCTCAAATGGTTCAACCACCACCAAGTCTTCAAGTTCAACCCTACACAAATGAATTCAATCAACATCCATCAAGGAACACTATGAAGGAACCCACTTGGTTTGCAAAGATGTGTGAAGCTTTAAGTAGCCAACAATCAATTCATGAGGTGGATCACTTGATAGACCTCCAATGCTCACTCCAAGAAACTACGATCAATGGGTGATAAGGTTCTTTAGATTTTGTGATCTCAAGAAGCCACATGGAAAGTTCTTAAAGAAGGTTATCTTGGAAGGTCCATTTGAGATGCCTACTTGTTATCGTACGGAGATCCAAATGCTAATCCACCAAGAGATGAACAATCCAACATTGCTACTGTTGACTTGAATGCAAGGAACTTCTACACTAAGAAGCTGATGAACTTGCAATGCAATATATCCTCTTAGGATTACCTAACCCAATTCTTGGAAGTGTTGATGCTCAAAAGACTGCAAAGGAAATGTGGGATCATATTCATCTTCTTATGGAAGGATCAGACTCAATCGAGGATTTGGAATCCAAAATTTACTTGGCTTATGAACACTTCATGATTGAACCGGGAGAGACACTAGAGTCTTATCATCATCGTTTTTCAGACATCATCAATGATTTGGATAAACACAACATCATCATGCCAAGAATTGCAGTGAATACTAAGTTCCTGAGTAGTCTTGGTCCTGAATGGGAGAAGTATGTCATTTTTCTCCGTCAAGCAAAGAATTTGCATCATTCTACATATGGATTGTTGTACGATTACTTGAAGCCTCATGAAAAGGAAGTTGATAGAGAAAGGATTCTCCGTGCTCAAATTGCTCCACCGACACATCCGGAAAATCAACAACTTGCCTTATATGCTCAAAACAGTTATTCTCCTCAACCAGAAACTCAACCAACTGCTACAATCACACCATATGATCCTTCACAGCCTCAATCTCAACAAACTCAATTGGTTCCATACAACAACAACAATGCTCAAGCACTTGTCAGTGATGCTAATGAGGAATCGATCCGTTCAAGCACCGCAACAAGGATTTGCTATGATTGCTAATGCCTTTAGCCGTTATACCAACAAATCCAACAACCGTATTCGCTCCTCATCTAATACAAGGAATCAAGCCGTTGTAAACAATGGACGAGTTGAAGTTCGAATCATGGTTATGGTCGTCAGATGGGCGGTGGTCAAGGGTTTAATGCTGTGGGTAGGAATAACAATGGAGCTCAAGTGGTGGAATAGGGAAATGCTCAAAATGGGTTGAATGGTCTTCGATGCTACAACAGCAATGAGAAGGGACATCTGGCTAATGCATGCCCAAAGCCTAGGACTCTGGGCTGCTTATCACAAAGAGGCTCTTCTTTGGCTCTTAAGGATGAAGCGGTGGAACTCTCACGGACAAAGAACGAGCTTTATGGCAAATGCACTCGGATGATGATATGGAGGACTTGCAGTGCCAATGCATGTTATGTTGATGGCTAATATGCATGAGTTACACATGAGTGACACAAGCCCAGTGTATGACACCGATGGCTTGTCTCAGTACCGAACAAACCATATTTATCTCGATCTCATATCTCCGCCAACATCCAATCCGCAAGGCTCGAATGTTCAAAATGAGTCGTCCACATCTCATTCTGACGATTTTCAACTAGACCCGTAGTTATATTTGACGATCAAGATGACCAAACGGTTTCCCTTGATAATCAAATTGACTCGGTGGTTATACTTGAGGATCTCAGTAATGATCATGTTGTGACTCACGTTGAACACGCCGAACTTTTGCCTCATCCGATTTTGCTCGCTTTAATACAAGACCAACAAACCATAGTGGAAAATGTCATGCCATTAATCAAGACTTGAAAAGCAAAAATGCACTGTTAACCAAGGATTTTGAATGTTTACAAAAGCAACTCAACTTTTTCAAAACTCAAGAAAACGTGAAAACGGTTTTGAAGCAGCCTTTGCCAAATCTCATCAAAACGAAAAATATTTAGAGAGACAGTTGCGTGATCTAGCCGCTTCGAAGAATGCTTTGTTGTCTAAAATAGAACAATCAAACATGAACATAAAACGCAAATTAATGCTCTCACCTTGGAAAATCAAAAAGCTAAGGCTGAGTTGTTAACTTGTCAAAAACAGTTCTCTGCATACAAAAAGCATTCAACGAAACGAATAGATGATCATCTTGAAGAAATCATCGGCTTGCAAAACAAACTTAAAGAGTTTAAAACTGTTGTTTACAAACATGGCGAGTCGGTCACAGCTATTGAAAAGTTTACTTTAAAACCCAATCCAAATGGATATGGACCGAATCTGGCTGATTACAAACCTAAGCTTTCAACCAAAGCATTCAAACCAAATCCCGAAGTTTTCAAGGAATATAAAATTGATAATTCGTTATGAGTGTTGTTGAATATCATCGTCAAGAGGAATTAGATGCAAAAGACGAGAGTCGATCAAAATTAGAAAAAGTTGTTTACAACAAACCTTTTAACTATTCAAAAGCGGTCACTTTCGTCACACCAACGGATTCTTCTAACACACCAAGGATTATCATAAAACGTCTGAGTCTTCTAATGTTAATCCCAAACCAGATTATGCACAAACTTATGGTCCTTTACCTTCCATCGGTGAAGTAAACTCAAAACCTGAAAATCGCAAAATTCTTCGATATTTTGACCTTTTCATGGTTGACCTCAAAACTTTACAACATGAGATAGAATATCATTCTGAAATCAAAGTTCAACATTTTCAATCGCCTCTGGCGAGAGAACAAAGAGACATTTTTCAGAAAAATCTTTTACCAAATGTTAAAAATTTGAAAAGTTGTGCATTGTCTTGGGAAAGGGACTTTCATAAGGAACTTGAATTGATGAAGGTCGTTTTGAGAAAACGAAACATCTATTTCTAAAACTAAACGTAAAAAGAAATTGTTGAGAAAAGATGTTGATCGACTCTTGGAAGATGTCATCTATGCCGATGTCCATAATGTTGTGCTATTGAATTCTTTGTCATATGCATTTGATTATATCTCTCACGATACTGTTGATTCGTGGTAAATGTTGAGAACACTGATAATGTGCTTCAGATCGAGTCCTTAAAAGTTGAAAACAAACGATTGTCAAACGAACTTTCAAATGCAATACGCCGTCTTAATTGGTGTCAAAAAGATATTCACGATCAACAACTTGTTTTTCAACACAAAATCGCCCGCGTGCAAAATCTTCTAATTCTAAAATTGAGCAACTGGATGATCAAAACGTGTCTTTTAAGTGTCAAATCTCAAAATATGAACAAGAACTTGTAAAAGTTAAAAAGGAATATGGTGTCATATTTGATTTACTCAAAAGACTCGTGATGAAGCATCAAATGAACTTGATCATTATCTTGCACACACTAAAGAAGTTATGCATTTTGGAAATATTCGGTCGAAAATCAAGATCGATTCACACTATCCTCAAGTTAAGAGAAATGTTAGGAAAGTATGAACAACTTCCGCCTACCGTGATTAAGAGAATAGCCCCAATAACACTTAGTAATCATGAACCTAGAATCACTACTGCCAAATCACAAGTTGCTAACGTGCTTCCTTCTACTAAAACAGAAATAGTTGCGTCTTTTCCCAACGTCCGCACTTCACAGCCTAAGAGCACTACATCGAAGAATAGGAAGTTGCGACCTAAGAAAAGATCAATAAAGAATGCTAAAGTAGAAGAACACCCTAGGACTATGAATAAGACTCACGTTGCTTCCACTATAGATATTGCGTCCGGCACATGTAATAGAAATAGTGATGTAACGAATGCTAAACCGTTAAGCACTTTTGATATTCAGTCCGATGCACCTTGTGTTATTTGTCGTAAAAGTATGAATTCTGATTGTCATGATAAATGTGTTGCTAAAGCTATCATCTCTCGCTTAAGGAATCCTAAGAACCGGAATACCTCTAGGCCCACTAATCTTTCTAAGTCCTTGCTTGGTAGACCGCCTTCTTTAGATTCTAAGAAACGCTTTGTCCCCTGTAGCTCCAGTCTCAACTCCTAGGAATGTAGTACCACCTAGTGCATTCACTAAGACTAAAGCAAATACTAGTTGGAGATGGCAAAATGGATATATAACACACTAGGATTTAAATGGATACCTAAAGCTATTGATGTGTGTATGTCTACTATAAGTGCTCCGGAACCCTCTAACATTTCGGGTTCCACATCTACTTCTATTCCATCTGTGTCGTGTGTAATGCGTGATACGATCATTCTCTGGATTGTTGATAGCGGATGTTCCCGACACATGACAGCAACCTTAAACTGTTATCAAACTTTATGCAAAGTTCATTGGCACTGTCGCCGATTCGAATGATCACTTCGCAACCATCATGGGCTACGGAGACTATATCAATGGGAACATCGAAATTAGCAGGGTTTATTATGTGGAAGGCCTCGGTCACAATCTGCTTTTAGTAGGTCGGTTTGTGATGGAGATTTGGAAGCTGCTTTTCGGGAGAAAACTTGTTTCATTCGTGATCTACAAGGAAACGACCTTATGTCCGGCTCGCGTAATTCCAGTCTTTACACTATCTCTATGCAAGACATGGTTGCTTCTTCTCCCATTGCTTACTTTCAAAGGCAACATCAACAAAATCCTGGCTATGGCACCGCCATCTCTCACATCTAAACTTTCAAACCATCACCAACCTTGCTCGACACAAACTAGTTGAAGGACTCCCACGATTTCGTTATTCTAAAGATCACCTTTGCTCAGCTTGTGAACAAGGCAAAAGCACTCGTGCTCATTTTCCTTCAAAGGTGGAACACGCTCTCAAAGATGTGCTTCATCTTCTACACATGGATTTGTGTGGCCCGATGCGCGTGCAAACGATCAATGGCAAACGCTACATCTTAGTAATTGTTGATGACTATTCACGCTGGACTTGGGTCTACTTTCTTCAAGCAAAGATCAAGCTCCACAGATGATCATCACCTTTCTCACAAAAATACAAGTTCAGCTACGAAACACCGCTCGACAAATCGAACGCATGAGGCACTGAATTTGTTAACCAAACTCTTCGTGAATTTTATGAGAAAGTGGGAATTCAAAGATCGACATCTATTGCACGCATACACCGTAACAAAACGGAGTTGTTGAAAGATCGAAACCTAACGCTTAGTGGAAGCCGCAAGAACAATGTTAATCAATGCTAAACTTCCAGATTACTTATGGGCGTAAGTGTATCTCCGCATGCTATACTCAAAACCATTCTATGATTACAAAACGCCACAACAAAACACCTTTTGAGCTTGTCCACAACAGAAAACCGAATCTCAAACACTTTCATGTATTTGGATCTCTTTGCTATCCGAATAATGATCGTGATGACTTTGGAAAGCTCAAAGCCAAAGCGGACATTGGAGTCTTTATAGGATATTGTGATAATTCTAAAGGTTTCCGAATTTGGAATCGTCGAACAAAGGAGGTTATGGAAACGATTCATGCTCATTTTGATGAACTTACGGAAATGGCTTCGAGTATAATGACTTGGAACCCGGACACAACCGCTTAAACTTCCCCAAACCCCATCATCACCGAACAAAGCCCCCACTTACTCGTCAACAAATGGAAAGGTTATTTGCTCCACTGCTCGTGACGATATTGATGAACGTGCTCGTGTGTATCCGCCGCTCACGCTCAACCCGATAATACTCTTATACCTGATACACCGCTACAACAACTACTGTTGAAGAAGCACCACCAGTTGACTCCAACACAACAGTTGAACAAACCGCCTCCAACAATGATGAACCGGCCGATGATGTTCTGAATGAAGTACCCCCACCTGCAGATTTTGATCCAAATGCGTTCTTCAACCCGCTTGCTAATGAGATCGCCGCACTGATGTCGCAGAATCTTTAACAAGCCATTTGAATCCTCAGAATCTGCACAATGTATACCAACATCAACCCTCCACACATAGATGGACAAAAGACCATCCTCCGACAAATATTATTGGCAACCCGAATCAACAAATCGTTACGAGACAACGTCTTCACACAGACGGTGAACATTGCATTTATGCACTCACCGCTTGCCAATCGAACCTAAAACATCAAAGACGCAATGACAAAGGACAACTCGATTGAATCCATGCAGGAAGAACTCAACCAATTTAAACGCCTTGAAGTATGGGAACTGGTTGAAAGACCAACAGGGGTCTACGTCATTGGTCTTAAATGGATTTGGAAAACAAATTGATGTCAAGGAAACGTTATCGAAATAAGTCACGCCTGGTGGCTAAGGGTTATCGTCCGTGAAGAGGGTATTGACTTTGAAGAATCTTTTGCTCGGTTGCTCGCCTTGAGGTCGTTCGGATTTTTCTCGCATTTGCGGCTCATATGAATATGACGGTCTTTCGATGGATGTCAAAACCGCTTTCTCAATGGACAACTTAAAGAAACGGTTTATGTCACCAACCGTAAGGATTCATTGATCCCGAGTTCCCTAATCATGTCTACAAACTGAAGAAAGCTCTCTACGGTCTCAAACAAGCTCCTCGGGCATGGTATGATAAGCTATCATCTTTCCTCATTGCCAATAACTTTACCAAAGGTTCGGTTGACCCAACTCTTTTCATACAATATCACGGGAACATATTTTAATTGTTCAAATTTATGTGGATGACATCATTTTTGGGTCAACTCATAAAAAGTACTCAATCGCTTTTGCAAAACTAATGAAGAAACATTTTGAAATGTCCATGATGGGTGAACTTACGTTCTTTCTAGGACTACAAGTTCATCAATCACCCCGTGGTATTTTCTTGAGTCACTCCAAATATGCCCTTGAATTGTTAAACAAATTTGGAATGAATACATGTGACACCTATGCCACACCAATGGCTCATACCAAGAAGCTAGACGCCGATTTACATGGGAAATTGGTGGACCCTACAAAATACCGAAGTATTATTGGGTCTCTCATGTATCTAACACTAGCGGACTGATATTGTCTTTGCCGTATATCTTTGCTCGTCGCTATCGGCGACCAACTGAAACTCACTTCTCTAAGGCTAAAAGAATCCTCCGATACATCAAGGGAACCATTAATTTGGGAATCCGGTATCCAAGGATTCTCGGTTTTGAACTAATCGCTTTTTTAGACGCTGACCACGTAGGATGCTTAGACTCACGGAAAAGTACTTCGGGAGCATTACAATTTCTTGGTGATAAACTGGTGTCATGGCAATCGAAGAAGCAGGATTGTACATCGCCGTCCTCAACCGGCGAATATGTAGCCATGTCGACGTGTTGTGCTCAAGTCATTTGGATGAGAACACAACTCAAAGACTATGGTTACGTATTTGACGTAATCCCGATGTATCTGCGACAATCGGAGTGCCATTGCGATCTCGTGCAACTCGTTCAAGACTCGAAATCAAAGCACATCGATCTTCGATATCATTTCATCAAGGATCACGTGGAACAGTGGTACGTTGAATTATATTTTGTGGGTACAGAATACCAATTGGCGATCTTCTCACCAAAGCCTTGCCTCCCGCTAGGTTTAATGAGTTGGTCCACCGGATTGGTATGAGGTGTTTGACTCAAGAGGAATTGGATGAACTCCTAAAACAGTCTTAAAACCTGTCAAACACCAAAATCTCTTTTGTAAATATTTTTCAAAAACAAAATACAAAAATATAAAACCCGATAAAACAACAAAAATATTCTTCTATCTATTTTCTTTCAACATGGCAAGTACATTTCTTCCGTCAACACTCTAATCTTTCAAAATTCAATATTTTTCAGATCAAGTGTTGAGGGGGAGAAAATTAACACTTAACTGTTTCAAAACACTCGTGTACTTGCATGTTACTCTATTCTGGTTGTTTCTTGTATCAATGGTGGTAAACTTTTACGTTAGGACACTCCTCGGACTAAAATTTATAACCTTTCATTATTTTCTTAAGTCAAGGGGAGTGTCATCAAGTTTCTTTCTTAAAATCCTTGTTTGATAACCAAAACGGAAGTTAAATGGCTTTGGATGAAAAAGGAAAAGGTGGAGGGACCAAAACTGCCAAAAGGTTAAAGTCATTTTAATAAAAACACCCCACCTAACTTTTCACTTCACATTTAATACTCAAACCAAACTTCATCCTACGCCTAATAATCATTCAAGAAATCTGTGTTTTGGATCATCAATTTGTAAGTGCTTTTGTGTTTATAACAAGTTTTTAAACAAAGGTTTTAAATCTTTCATGAATCCAATGGTTCAATCTTGAGATTTTGTGACTTTTATGACTTACGCGTAACGCGTAGAACACACAATCATTGGTGGGTGTTTGTGGTTAAAACAAGTATGTCAAAACGCTTTAAATAACATCAATGATACTTTTATACCCTCAAAATCCAACCAGAAACACGAATTGATTCATTTTCAAAATTAGGGTTCTTGAGTTGTTTTGGGTATTTTCAAATGTGAACGTTTTTGGTGATAAAGATTGTTGTATGAGGTTGTATTCAAGTTGAATTGAACATATCTAAACCCATTTTACCCGAAACTCAGATGAATCATCAATGGGAAGTTAGGGTTTATATTCATACGGTTTGGGTACTTTTGATTCTTGACATTTTTGATGTTAAAACTTGGATAAACACACTCAATATACTTCTTAGAACTCCCAGAAACACGTTGGTGCATATCCTATGGCTAGAAATCATATGCGTAATTCATGAACCTTAGGGTTTGACTTACGCGTATGACTTTCTACGCGTAAAATGTTAAACAAGCTTTCATGCAATAATCTGTTTTAGAATGAATATATGTGATAAGATTGATGATATGATGATTTTATTTCGTGCTTGCTACCGTAAAACTCGGAATCAAGGTCTTTGTTACTCTACGCATAAGGATCACCTTACGCGTAGCAAGTTATGCGTAAGAGAAATCTTACGCGTAAGGTTCTACAATGGGACTACGCGTATCCTGTGAAGGATATGCGTAAACAGCGACTCTACGCATAAGGTCTACTCTTACGAGTAAGCCTTACGCGTAAAATTTTATCATATGCCTACGCGTAAGCTCTACGCATAAGGTTACTCTGTTCCAACGCGTAACATTTCTTACGCGTAAGACAGATTCCTACGCGTAAGCTTGTGCCTACGCATATAACCCTTTTACGCATAAGCTACTATTCCTACGCATAAGCCTTGATCAAACCTTCGTTGTGAATTGTTACGTGTGCAAACTTGTAAATAAATGAATCATAACGTCACGAATCCAATAATGTCACTAATAAAATTAAACGCTTGATATGTTGTGAACTATAAGTGATAACATAAACTTTAAAACTTAAAGTTAACTAACTCACGAAACGTTTCACGCCGTCATTGGACTATTGGACAAACAAGTGACTTAGGACTCGTAACAATCATTAACACTGTACATTCAATAATTAGACAATAAAACCTTCTGTTGACTAACATTATGTCTTTCGATATGTTGGTTCTTTTGGCTAATGTTATTTCGATCACGACATGGTCGCTCAAATGAATGTGGATGCACCAGAAGTTCTCACAATTGCCGATATCTTCCCTAATGGCTATCCAAGAAAGATTGTAAAGAACAATCTCAGAGTTGACTTTGAAACCCTCACATGCTCGAATCTTCTTGCTTGATTGCGTGGATATTCTTAGGAATCATCCGTACGTAACATGCTCTCACACTCGCTACAGCATCGAAATCTACATACAACAATTCTGGAATTCAATGCAAAGGATCAAAGGTCAAAGTGCGGTGACTGTGATACTCAATCACAAACAAATCACCATCACACAAGCAGATCTACGGGCTGTTCTTCTAATTCCTGAAATCGAGCCAACCGACTTCTATGCCACACCTAACTGAAGAGACAGCTCAAATTCGATTGATATTGGCTATGATGAAGCTTCAGAATAATCACTAAGCACTCTCATGTGGAGCTTAAGAACATTCCTCAACCGTGGAGAACCCTCTACATCATCATTACCAAATCGGTCTCGGGTCGTGATAGTGGTTATGAGCATCCCAAGCTCATGGAACTACAAATCTTCTGGTCTTTAATCAACAAAAAGGACATCGAAATTGAAGCACCGCTATGGGAAGACATGATGTCATTTCACAAGAAACTTAGCTCAAAGATTCCCTATGTCGATACACAAATTGTTGATCCGAGAGCACTTGGACTTCATCCCGACATTCCACGAGGCTCAATGACCCGGATAATCACGATATGTTGACCGTGAACCTACCCTATCGGTCGAGAATCAAGGAATCGTCAACAAAGAAACAGGTGCGTCTTTGCTGATCACCTTCGACAAATGAAATCAAAAAGCTTGAAACATACAAAAGGTATCAAGTAGCGGTACGAGAAGGCAAAGTTGGTCATCTCGATGAAAAGCCTTCTGGAACACCTACTAGGAGAACCGGAAGAGGAAGTGCTGGAAGTGCGGCAAGCGAGAGTCGAAGGATGTTTCCAGAGGAATCCTCCACGAAAGGGGATAGTTCCCGCCAAGGAAGTTGTTCCTATTCCCGTATCTAAGCCCCGAACAGCAGAGAAAGCTAATGGACGAGGACTCGGAGGCTAACAATCGATGAAGAGACTTTCTACTCAATCGAATCAGAACACCTCCATCAGCCTAAACCTCCAAGTCCACCGGTGACAAAGGAAAAGGGAAGACTCTGTACTTGTGCCATATGAAGAAAGCTCAGATGAAGAAGAAGAGCAACTGGATACTTCATACAGGAAGAAGTTCAAATTCCTTAGACTCCAACACAAAAGAATTTGCAAAAGAACAAATGGGTGGCCCCGGAGGGTCAAGTGGTGTAGCTCAACCTTCACTGAGTCCTGATGCGGTTAATCAACCCGATAAAGGATCCGGTGCCACCACTTTGGAGCAACAACAAAAGCCCGTGGAAGAAACTATTGAGTATGAATTTGAGGAACCTGTTAAAGAAAAGTCAGAGAAAGATGAGGGTGACAAAGAAAAGACTGAGACGAAAAGGCAAGAAAAAGATAAGTCTGAGATGACGCGATTATGATAAGTTTCGCTAGATAGCGGTCTCGCCGATCAAAGGAAGAAACCTCTGAACCTCCGAAGGATCCAGAGACTCCTCATGTCTCTTCATCATCAGATTCGTCTTCTCATTCTTCACCACCACCATCAAAGAAATCAACCAAATCATCATCCAAATCAAAAAAGAAGCCAACTCCATCTTGGATCTCTCAATCTAAGAATCGAATCGTTAAAGTCAAACGAGTCGAAAGAAAGATATTCTCCACGAAAAGTTGAATTTCCTCACGATCGATAACCTATCTTCATGATGAGAATGACAAGATGCAAGTTGAAAGGGAGTATGTACTGAAGCTTATGAAGGATGATCTTCAAGGAAGCATGGACGAGATGATAAAAGGATACACTCACAAGTTCTTAATGGAGGTCATTCCAAAACTGACAAAGGAGATGTATTCCGGACAACTTTATCCGAAATCTCTTACATTTAGCCAAGCAAGCCATGAAATCAACTCCGATGAATTTGAGCATCAATCCAGTTGAAACTACAATCTTCTCGGATGATGAATTAGTAAACCGCTGGTAGCAAATGTCAACACGCTCTCGCAACGTTTGCCTCCCATGAAGCTAAACTGTTTGAAGCATTCTTTGGAATACCAACTCAATTCATCATTAAGAGAAGAGGCTATAAGGCCTAAGCGTTCAAGAGATGATGAAGACAAAGATCAAGATAAGGATAAGGAGCCTAAACGCACAAAGAAGTCGGTGAATCATCTTGATTGGTACTCAATGCGCCTCCAACACAAAGGACTCGGCTCAACAAAGATCTCCTCCCGCTCTTCTGATAAACCTCAGATTCGAGTTACCACCCGGACTCAAAAACCGGTGACCACTTTGAGTATACGGGTGGTGACGATGAAGAATACCATGAGCCCCAACAACAACCCGCCTCTCCCGACAAAGTTAAGAAACCAACATCATCATCTAGGCCTTGAAAAGAAGAAGAAAGCGACTCGGCGTCATATCATGGCTAGATGAAGATAACTCGAGGAATTTGAATGGTTCTCTACTCTTGTTAACTCCACTCCCTACCTCAAGAAGGTCAAGATCTGGTAGACGGTAATACTTTGGAGCATGCTAAGATTCTGCAAGAAAAGTTCCAGCTGAAGAAAATGACGAAATCCGAGTTGAGGCGAATCAAGAATGAAGCTTTTCAACTATTAAAAGATAGCGAAAAGTGCCATCGAGGTAAAATATCACCTTGAGAACATTGCTCGAGCTATGTCTAACAACATGGATTGGCTCAACCCGTAAGTAAACATCGACTTTACGAAGCAGGACAACCCTCCATATTACACCGAATGGTCTAAACCACTACCAACGATCGGCCAACCAGATCGACCTAGGATCCCATTCAGACATTTCTTCAACAAAGACTTGGAATTTCTTCTTCACGGTGGCGATGGTTCAAGGAAATACGCTACATCATTGACACTTCCATTCCCATTTGAATACTCAAACATAGCTATCGAGGAAAGAGCTAATCACTTGTTCTCCAACAAAGTGGAAGCATACGACCAAGATGCAATGTATGGGATTCATCATTGGCCGAACACCAAAGAATCTACTACGGAAGCCGCCAGTCCGAAGTCTCAACATGCGTGTTCAAGATTCTAAAAACATAGTTGCCATCAAACACGTTGATCTTTCGTCCAAATGGGACTACACTTATCTCAAGAAGATTGTAGTCAAAAGACAAGACGAAAGGGATTATGCATTCTCTGAAGCTGACTTTGAGAATTTGTCTATCAACGACATCAAGGACATGTACCTTGCCAAAGTACGTGGTCGTATGAGACAATTCTCAAGTACAACGCGTGAATTCATCAAGTCATGCTCATCTTCATCGACGCATAGTTCATCAAAGAACGTGTAGAAGATCTCCGGTTGGCGCTTGAATCTTATCGCACCGTGTCAACTTCACTCCACCGCAGCTTGATCTTCCCGATATCAACCAGCTCTCACAACTTACACTCATCGACAAACCATTCGGCGTCGTTTACCGCAGTGAACTTCAAAGAAATTGCTTGATGGCGTGCTGAGATCTTCATAAGTTTGGAGATCACACTTTGAAGATGGTTAGGGACGGATTGGCTTACCGGTTGAAGGATATACACCAAAGATCGGGTCTCCTAAGCGATGGAATTCTCATGATCGAAGGGACGTGAAGAGGATCATCACCATGATTGATGAACGGTTGTATAGAAGGGATCGATTAAGATTGGAAAGCTATGTTGGTGGTCGCACCGAGAAACATCATCGCTTTCAACGCCCGATTCACATTCTTGGCGACATCTCGGACTACGGTACCCTTGAACTGCTTCTTTTATTATAAATTTGGATGTATGATCTATTATGTCTATGGCTTGTGCACACATTACAGTGTACAACCCGTACTTGTAAATAAAGGACCATGTGGTACGCTTCAATGCCACAATCCTTATAAAAGGAGCGAAAGCTTCTTACTTTTGAGTAAAACCTATCAAACCTTTCACTTTTCAAGGTTTTGCTCAAAAGAACAAGTACTTCCCTTATGATTTTCAAAACCTCAACCGCTTATATCACACGTTGAGGGGGAGTACTTGACTTAAAACTTTGTTCACAGTGGTCATTCTTCCCGCAACACTCGAAATGGTCATATTTATTCTCAACTTTTCAAAAATAACATTTTATATGCCATTTTTAGGGGGAGAAAAATACGTGATAAGAAATATGTTGTGTTTTGCTATATGAACTCTCGTGTAAAAGACTTTAACCCATGAATTGACGAGCTCTTAACTGCTAGTAACTCGAAAAGACTTGTCCGGGACGGTAATAATTTCAAGCTAGTTCGCTAGTGATGTAAACGTGTCTCAAAGGACTTGTCCGAGTAGAATGTACCATTCGAGAAACTCTTGGTAGACATGAACTCGGACGGGTTTGACAACCTTTCGAGGATTGTCTACACCTTCAAGGTAGTTATTAGAGCTAGTTGTCACCTAAAAGCCGACAATGCAACTCTTTAACTATGCCACGTAACCGTGTCTCGCGGGGGAATGTCTATCTTGAGTTGATCAATTCAAAATGTGCGCTCTTTCCTCACTGTGCATTTTAACCGTTAAAACTCTTAAGCACATGTGGAGGGGAGTATTTATGCAAAATCTCATCTCAACAGTGGTTCAAAAATGTTTTATTCATAAACACTGAGCGAGATTTTTCAAGTAAATGGTTTTATGGCAACATAGGTTAGTCATGGAGTTATAAGGTGACTAAGGTTAGGAATAACCGCCCTATGATCCGCCAGAGGGGATCTACCCAAGGACACCACAAATAGTTAGTATTTAGAAGTCCTTAGGTATGATTATAAAAGGAGAAAATGAGAATCGGAGAAAGAAGGAGTTGAAGAATTAAAAAGAAATGCAAAGAAAAGGGTGAAAAGAAATAGCCCTCCAGATTATTCAACTTAGGATAACGGGTTCAATTCATATGCTACCTGTTTGTCACTAGTGACACGGTATTGAAGATTAAAAGTCGCCATGGACCCAAAGGACGCATGCACTAAAACCTTCTTAACCACTCAAGTTTCTCTCAACAGAAGCTTGTTTCATTCTCACAAGGGAACCCTATGTAAACTATCGGCTTTCTCTTAGAGATTGCTGGTATTGAAGAAGGAGACCCTCTCCCTAGTCTCCGCCCAAGAAAACCAAAACGCACTATTGAGTCTAGAGCCACAAGATTCATCAAAAGATCTCTTAGGTACACTTGACATTTCATCACTTGATATTCAACAATAAGAATTTCAGTGGTACATTATCGAGTCCTTCACGGATCTTAGCAATCTGTCGAGAACATTTATGAGAGGTTCACATTTGTGATCCTCGGTGATTGAATGGAAACTCTGCCGGTCAACATCAAACGACCGACAAAGAAGTCGCCGGCAACTCCCCGCGGATTAACGCTTAGTGGTCTCAAATGGTCTGACAATGTGAGGTGATGCTTCGGTGTACCTCACCGACTCATCTGAATCGTAGGTGTACTTCGATACATCGTGTTATCTCACTTGTGGGACTCCGATTCAGAAACGGCCTTTGTAAGAATTAGAGTTGTGTTTTCACACTATGTCAACACTCTCGGTTCAAACTTGTAAGTGCCGCCTAATCCGCTTATTACTAACCGTTTTATGTTTACTTCTTATGGAAGCTCAGAGGAATGATCGTGCAGATACTCCACTTGTTCACACCAACAACATCATCAAAGAAGTTCTATCTTAAAGCAACACAAAGTCGTAATGATTCTTTGTCAAATCAAAGAATCTACAAAGTTAAAGACTTAAAGAACTTCATCAGACTGAATCCAACGTTAAAGAATGTGTGAGCATGTTGGAGAAAGACGTGGAGACACGGAAGCGGCGAAGCGGCACTGAGGCGGACTTGAGGCAGATAACAACATACTATCACTTTCATCACAAAGAACAATGATCAAAGAACAAAGTTAAAGATGACGCCAAAGCATAACCGCTCAAAGAAAACTATCTCGCTACACTGGGAGATGGTTCAAATCAAGGCAATTCTTCTCACAAGAAAGAAGAATGTCGAAGACGCCAAAGCTACTATTACATCAACGCCTTTAGCATTTTTCATCACCAACACTTGAGGGGGAGATTGTTGGAATCACTCCTAAACCTTTATTCAAGTGTTAGTTACTCATATGTAATAGGTAGCTTAATTATGGCCTTTATGTTTGTTATTAGCCTTAAGCTTATGTAGAAGGCCCATGAGCTTAGGCCCAAGTCCATAGGAGAAAGGAAGGGACTAGGAGTGTTGCCCTAGCTTTCCTCAGATAAATACTTTTGTAAACCTTCATTTGAAGGTTGGTTGTTCAATTTATCTCTTTCACATACTCCACGCCTAACTCTTCTTTATTCCTACGTGTATGTGTGTGTGATTTATTGTTCAATCGCCTCTCTATCTTTCTAGTAAGCTTGTGTTGTAAATCTAGTGACCTATCATTCTTCAACGTAGAATACCAAAGAAATGGTTCCAATTGTTTTCTAACAATCATTAATCCGTTTGCCTTTTAGCCTCTTTTACAACGATTATTAGCATTAACAATTTTAACTGTGGCATTTTCCAGCGGTAGATGACAAGCATTCACACCAACATTCATGATTAGCAATTCAAGCGTATCCCGCTTATCATTAGGTTTGCAAATAGTATGGAGTATTGACCATCACAATTCAAGCATGCCTAAGCCTAATACTAGAATCAACACGGTTCGTTGCCATTTTTGATTCAACTCAAACTTAAAGTTCCTAGATTGGTCTTCTACTCCTCCAATGCACATGAAGATCTCTTCTTAGCTTGCAAGCACCAAGGTCCTATCATTCCTTGTATCTACGTATTGAGACTTTGACCCGCCAACTCCTTTAATGTCACTTGATTACTCACATGAGGAATTGGTGGATATCATTAGTTGGTTGATCTACTTTTTGCCAAATCTCAACTTGATGTGCAAGAGATCTCAGCGAATTGTGACTACGCACTGATGTTCACTTTCTTAAACTGGCTTAGAATGCTTGGCATTAGGCATAGAACAAGGCATCACCGCTTTGCCTTTTCACCTAACTTTAGGACATGTTGCTGTAATACACATTCTAGTGTCTGAGATCGCTTGGCACTGAGGCAAGCAAACCTCATTTCTCTATCAAGAGGTTTATTAATGAAATCCTCTTCAACAATCTCATGGAGACATTCTAGACTATCCTTAAGGTGAGCACAATAGTCATGAAACGCGAGTTCATTATTCCTAAGATGAGGAGGAATATATTTAACCATGCAGTTTTGTTGTGCTATTTGCAGTCTAAGGAGACTTTGAGACAACATTCTTAGATGAAAACAAGTGGCAGCTTCCCATTTCCAACCACTTCCTCGATTCTCACCTCTTTTGTAAAGACGTATTTTTGTTGTTTTGGTCAACTTTCATTGAATCATATAACTTTTAAAGTGTCGTTTAACTTTTCATTTTTTAAAAACTCTCTTTTCCTTTTGTAAGGCATTAACTAAGTTTTGAAGATGAAAAGTTTGAGAATCTCGAGAATCTAAAGGAGGAGGTTTGGGATCCATATTGTTCTTTTCACCCTTTAATTGAGAGATTTGGGCTTTCAACTTTTGATCGGCACAATGAGCTTGAATATGTTCATCACGCTTTGATTTCAAAATCGCATCAAATTCGAGCATCCAAGGATGTATTTATATTTGAGGTTTTAACATTTTCTTTTAGATGTTGATATTTTAGTTGTAAATCAAAATGTTCAACTTCTAGTTTAGAAAGATGCTTTTACCAAATTATCATGATCATCCCTGATCAATTTTCTCATTAAGTTTCAATTAATCTTTTTCAAGCTCAATGACACGATCATGGAGACTTTCAGAGCAATGATAATTCATGAAATTGAGAAGCATTAATAGAACAATTTGTAGCAAGTGAAAAACATCTTGAGCAATACATTCGTAAATAGATTCTCATTTATATGCAAGTTCTTCCTTTCAATCTCATTATATTTTAATGCTCACTCATAATCACTAACCTCAACTAATATTGCATCAAATTCCTTTTCCATTTCTTTTAATGTCTAATTCATTCCCTTTTTAAAACTCTCAAATTGATCTTTTAATTGTTTAAAGAAAGGCATGACTTCAGCTAAATAACATTCTTTAGTTTGCTCAAAACCCCTTTCTCCCTTCGCCAGCTATAACTGGGTGTGATCCTTTCTTACAAGTAAATCAACAAATAGTTAAAATATAACATATTGACTGATTAAGGTCTTGCTTTTAGTGGCAATAGTTCTAGGAACTTATGCATTTTTGGTGTATTTGGAGGATACTACGCTTCTAGGCATTTTCCTAAGTGGGAGTGGTTTGTTTCAACAAGGTTTCAGCTTTTGCCATCTAAGTCCTTTTCCGAACACTTGTTCGGTGTTAACAACGCTTGAGGCTTAAACTTGTTAAAGGCAATCCAATTTTCTTTTTAGTAATAGTCAAGTGATTTAGTTTCATTTTTTTCTAGCAAATAGGATCTCTAGTTTTTCATCCAATTTCCTTTAGTTTATCATTCTAATTTCTTATCTTCCTCAATAGCACTCAACGCAACTAGGTTTTGTCTAGGCTTAAGAATTTCATTGCCATCATAGATTACCTTTTGGCTTCTTTTAGCTTTTAACATACTCGGATTGGATTCCTCAACAAGGGGACACTATGTCGCTTAAAACTCTATGCTTAGTGATCGATTTAAAGCATCAAATGGTATACCCTTTGTACGCACAACTTGTTTTCAAGCTTGTTTTTCAAAGTTTCTATTAGAAAATTCAAAAGTTTTGATTCATTAGCATTAAATTCTTGCTTAAGCATTTTCACATTTTCTTGAAGTTCTTGTTTTTGCTTAGAGCTTTAGAAAGCTTTTCTTGTAAGGATTTTAACTCTTGTTTTAATACTTCTTCTCTAAAATTACTCTTTTCTAATTACTGTAATGATTTGGTCATCCATTTCCTCGCCATGCAGTGGTTAACTCAAACTTAGCACGTTGTTCATAAATAGCAACTCTTCTATAGCATTAAGTTCGTAGATAAATAATCATGTAAGCACATGCAAAGTATTCATCAAAAACATAGTCATCATTGATCAGAAGAGATGCATCACTTGATACAATTCACTTTCACTTTGTTTCACATATTGATCTATAAGGACAACATTGATATTACCCATATTTTCAATATTGATTCAATGTTTAGTTGATTGTACTTCATTATGTATCTGCATATCAACATCATCAGATAGTTTTAATACCTCCGGATGATTTTGTCTTTGGATGGTCCAGCTTTGGTGAAGATGAGACCTTAGGGAGACCATTGAGAAATGCTAGCCATAAAATTGTTTGTGCAAAGAGGGTCCATCATCACATCGAGTCATGCATCACAAATGCCTACTTGAAAGGCATTCTGATGATTGTGACCTATCTCCGAATAGCTCGCCATCCACATCTGAGATCATGGGGGCCCTCAACAAGAAACAACAACTCCTCTTCCCTAGCAAAGCACCATTGTCCCAGCTTGCACTAGCAAAAGATCTTATCCTTTGTACTGCATTCTATTGCTTTGAGATGCAGCTCCTAGCAATGTGTCCCCTCACCACCACAGCTTGTAACATTTGACCTGGCTGTTTGTCCTTGATTTCCATTCTTCCTCGGTTCATTTCCTATAGCCTCCACCGCCTCCACCCCTCTCCGACCATGACCTTTCTTGAACTGGTTGCACCATAACCTTCCCATCTCCAGAAAGTGGCTTGATTATGCTGGATTGATAAGTTTTGAGATTGTTGTTGCGGTAAGTGGGAGAATGTTCATGTTTTGATCGATCATGAGAGCTAGTTGACTAATGAAGTTTGAACGGATGCATCACCACTTGTTTGAACATAGGATCGAGGAATGAGTTTGTGATTTCCATTTCCCATGGGTACAACTTAGAAGCTTTGGTATAATCCCAACATTTGTAGTGAAAGGCTGATGAAACTTGTTTCTCCCCGATTGGTTTTGAATGCTCCAATCCCTTTTTCAAACATAGCATGTCTTTCATTCGAGGAGGAAGGCATATAGTTGCTCATAGTTTGGTTCTTCAATCCTTTAGTGAGCTTCACGATGTGACAAACTGTGCCATTCGGATTCATGTTGTTTGCAAACTTTGAGTTCAACCGAATGTTAGGCATGTCGCCCGATGTTCCTCATGTCATTCAATAAAGCTTATGGAATCTCACATAGTACTCATATATACACTCTATCCGGTTTCATCTTGAAATGTTCAAATTCATATAATTGAGATTCTCTCCTTTCACCGCTAATTCGTAACCCGGTAAGCATTCTTGACATTATCCCATACAGCCTTTAATGCTTTATTGATAAGCTTTGTAGATGTCTTTGGTAGACCTTGCAATATGATGTTAAGCCCGATATCCTCAAGATCTCTTTCTTCTCCTTATCATTGAGCTCATCATATGCCTTTAACTGCTCTATTCCATGTATCATTGTTCCATCTTCACCGATCAATTATGTCTCTAGTAGTCTCCAACTCACTAAACCCTTCATCAATCGATTTGAGAATGTTGACCCCATTTTCCTTTCCAAGACAAGTATTAACCATTCTTTGAGCCCAAGAGTCATAGCCTGCCTGCTAATGGGTGGATTTGAGATTCCAACCACCGCAACATCCTACAGTCAAAGGGAGATGTATTGTAGGAACGCTAAGGACATGTTGATAGATTAAACGGGATTTTAACTCTATGATTAAACCGAAATAGATTCTTTCAATGGGATTTTACTAAATCAAGAGAAAACCGCATTATGCATTGCTGTGACAACCAAGTTGCTAAGAAAAACTGACCAAGTCGCTAAGCACCAAGTCGCCAAGACACGCCTCAAGTCATGAATAACAACTCGCTTAAGCACCAAGTCGCTTAGCAAAATTTTGATGTTAAGTCCAGTAAGCACAAAGTCACTTGTTGTCAAGTCGCTAAAGAGCAACCTCGCTAAGAACCAAATCGCTAAGTTGTCAAATCGCTGCGAGCAACTCGCTAAGCACCAAATTGCTAACACCAACTCAAGCATCAAACTTAAGTACAAGTCGCTAACTTTCACCAAGTCAAGTACTGTAGTGGAGAATCCACTAAGTGTAATCGCTGCTTGTCGGTTTGTCTCAATAGACAAGTCGCTAGGCTCAACTCGCTAAGAACTTCAACTTCATAAACTCAATAACAACTTACAAAAGCAAGTCGCTTAGTTAGAAAAAACAACGTGTTTAAGTCAGCTTAGCTAGAAAACACATAAACACCACTTTTCAATCCAAAACAACCCAACTACCATGATTCAAGCCTTCAAAATTAAAACCTAAACACTTGTGATGATTCTAAACACAAAAGTACTATCAAAATCCAAACTTAAACACTAGAAATCAATGAAATGATGCAAGAACCATTAACTTTTTCAAACTCAAAAAACCACCTAAAAACCACTAGAAATCCAAAGATATGTAAGAGATGATCTAACCTTGGCTCAGAGCAAGACATCTAACCTCGCCTTTGATACCCACTCAGCCATATTGATTTCATATACACATCAAAGCATAAATACAAAAGTATGCTTACAAAGAGGTTTTAGAGAGAGAAAGTTAGGCTGGGTGGACCCTTAGTGAGAGAAAAATCTTATTATGAGGTTTCCAACTCTAACACCTGGAAGGTAGAGAGTATTTTTAGTCTTTTTGTTGATATTGATTTCACATACACATCAAACCATTAACACAAGTGGGCTATAAGTGGAATTTAGAGAGAGAAAGTTAGAGGTTTAGGGAACTTAGTGAGAAAGTGAAAGATATTATTATGAGCTCCAACTCTCTACCTTGGGAGGTAGAGTATTTATAGTCTTACATAAATCGCCCACAACGCCGTGGATCGTGCATACAGTGGGTAACGACCCGTCCGTCCTCCACGGTGTTACTTAACTAAATACTACTTAACTAAATATAACTATGACTACGAGCTTTCTAACGATTACATATACTTGAGGTGACCGACTCTTTAATACCCGAAATTTCTAATTCCTAACAATCTCCCCCTAAGGGAGGTCACCTCAATCATATACTAAAATGACATTGAATACAATCAGATATTACATTAACAATTGATCTTGCATTCTTGATGTAGTGCTTGTCAAGCTCGAGTCATTGATTCTTCTCATTGCATGTTTGGTTAATCCAAGTGGAGGTCTTTATCGATCCATGCGGATAAATTCGTTTATATGAGATCATCGAATCAAAGATCTCTGACATCCATTGTGGTGTTGGTATTATGTGATGTTGTGACATTCGACCGACATGCTCTACCTGATCATGATATCTTCTCATCGAAGCGAAGCTTTTGTTGATTCATGATATTTGGCCAGCTGTAGTAAGCTGGAGTGAAAATATCGAGTCATTGATGCACTAATCATGATTTCTTTGAGATGAATGTGTTGTGAGCATGCGCTATGGATTGACCGGCTTCATTCGACACCGCGAACGCCGGTGTACCTGCATACAACAAATAGCAATCGCATCTAAAGTGTCTTTGATCACTTTCGATGAATTGAGGTACACGCCCACGGTTCTCGCTGATCAAGATAAGTACGCCGCGGATCGTATAATTCAAGAATTTCCTGATGTGGTTTCGCAATTGCTCTAGTGCTCTCAAACCGAACATCTCAAAGAAGACAACACGAGGAGTGAACCAAATAATTTGAGTCCAATCGATTGATGAAAAGAGATTTGAAAACAATCGTATTGCTCAATAGAAATTGTTTTGCAATATAAATAAGGTTTTAATGAAAATCAATTATCAATCATAAAACACCTTTTGATTTGAAAATTAGTACACGGTCGACGTGCTAATGAAAAGAGTTTTAAAGCACAAAGACCGTTTTTCAAAGGTATCCGGCCAATCCATAACCTGAACCGTGATTGATTCAAAAGATTGAATCGCCTCCATTGTTTTCGCTCAGCTTGTCACATGGTTGATCTGTATAATAGATATCACATGCCACCTACCAGGAGCTTGTTAGATGTTGGCTCCAGAAGGCTTTCCATCTTCATTGTGAATGTAGACACATCACTCGGATGTTCCGCAATACCACAAGGATAATGCGTAGGACTCAAGATATAATCTCTTTCCACATTGTGTGAAACAGAGAGTCTTCATTGAAAGTGTCCTAATGAGATTTATTGATGATCTCGTGGCTCTAGACTCAATTTGTGCATATTTGGATCCCGTATCGGAGACTAGGGAGAGGGTGTCCATCTTCAATATCAACAATCTCTAAGAGAAAGTCGATAGATAATGCTCTGCCTCGGAGAATGAAACAAGTCCTTTTAAGAGGAACTTGAGTGGTTTGGAAAGTTGAAGTGCAAGTATGCCATCGGGTCCATGACGTCTTGTCTTCAAATGTTACCATCAAGAGTATATGAATTGAACCCTGCCGCCTCTAAGGTTGAATATATGAAGGGCTATTTGTTTTCACCCTTTTCTCATTCAATTCTTTTTAATTCTTCAACCCCTTCTGTGCTTACCGAGATTTCATAACTAGAACCTTGTTGGGTTTATTCCAAAGATTTCAGCTCGCCTCACCGCACTCTTCCCATTCCACATTTTTCTCCTTTTATTATCATACCTAAGAACTCTACACTAACTAGTGGATAGTTCCTGGGTAGACCTCCCGTTCCTCGCGGATCTTGGGAACAAATACCTAACCTTATCATCCTTATATCACCATGCATAAAGTAAAATTGGTCGGTCTTTTGGTATTGTTCATCCGCCATTGGAACCAATTGAAAACCATTTGAAAATCAATTCATATACTTGTGATATATTATCAAAGCATTTTGTACCTAAATTGTTTTTGATATTTTTAGAACGAGAACTCCCCCTCAACATGTGCATCAAGTATTTGAAAATGTTTTGCACACGGAGGAAAGAGAAAGAATTAACTTCTTTGATTACCATTTTCTAAAAGATATCAACATCACTTCCTAATCGAATCAAGTAGATAAAGCATTTTGGAGAAGGATGAGGTTTTCATGATTTTGCTCCCCCTCAATATGTGCTTCTAGGTTTGAAAGGAGTTTTGCACATACTAGAGGGAACCCGCATATTGAGATAAATGATCACGTTTCAAATTATAGGTTTAAGATAGATGCTCCCCCTCAACATGTGCATGGAAAATTTGAAATCGCTTGTCACATGCGGGAGGAGAGCATGTACTAATCTTATAAAACCATTTACCTAATTATCAGTTTAAATCCAATTTAAATCACACATTCTCCCCCGATGACAATTATCAAATCATTTGAGATTTGTGATCTCTTATAGATTTAAATTGATTTTGAAAGCTTTTAAGGAGAATTGTGACTTGATTATGAAAGCTTTAACCGATAAGGATCGGATTTTAAGACTTTAAACTCCATTGATAAACATGCATGTACATCTTTTGAAAACAATTTAATGCCAAATAACTTTTTAATTTAATTGAAATCATTCTCCCCCATCAATGACACATAGGTTGTTGATTGAGAGATAGAGATTTTGACAAATAAGTCCCGATGATTATCAAAAATAGAGACCGAAGTTTCAAAGCATTTAGTTTTCAAGAGATAAATGTTTATAGAATCGAGCATGGAATTTGAAAACATGGTAAAACATGGCTCGTTTCTTTTTTAAAACCGGTTATTGCCGAAATGACAATAAACCATTGTTTCTTCTTCTCCCAAAAATTTATTTTTTGATTTTTGATTTTTTTGAAAACATTCGAACAACATCTAAAGTCCCGTGTCATTCTTTGAATGACAACACAAAGACCGTAGATATTATCGAACCGAGAAAAAGCATGACAAAAAGACAATATTTTTGAAGATTTTTCAATTTTTCGCATTTTTATGGATTTTGAAGGTTTTATAATTTTCTATTTGATTTTGAGGTTTTATAATTTTGTATTTTGATTTTCAATAAATATTTACAAGAGATAGATGAAGGAAAGACTTTTCCTCGCCTTCCTCCCCAAGACGTTGAGTGTTTTCGTTGAAGGCTTTTCGCCAAGTCGAAGAATAAACTCAAAAAAACGCTTGGAAGAGCTTTGGTGAAGATGTCTCGCTAACCGATATTCTACTTAACAAAATAGTTCCACCACACCTTTCTCCACTTGTTCCCCGATGAAATGATGTCGAATGTCGATATGCTTTGCTCTTGAGTGTTGAACGTTGTTGCATGAGAGAGCAATAGCACTTTATTATCACAAGACAGAGGATTTTGTTGAATTCAAAGCCATAGTAAGATAATTGAGATCTCATCCATAAGATTTGAGCACAACAAGATGACATGGCTATGTATTCAGCCTTTGTAGAGGAAATAGAAGTACTCATTTGCTTCTTTGAAGACCAACTCACAAGCTTATCACCCAAAACTGAGCACCTCCATGTACTTCGACGCGGTATCTTGACATCCTCGCATGACAAAGATCTCGATAGGCGTTAGTGACATACCAATGTCCTTCGGGTACCATAGTCCCATATTGATGGTTCCTTGGAGATACCGAAAGACCCGCTTAACCGCTTCAAGGTGCTTTTTAGTAGGCTTAGCCTAATATCTAGCACATATGCAAACAAATAACAAGATGTCTGGTCACTAGCCGTGAGGTACATCGTGATCCAATCATACTAAGATATTTCGTTTGGTCAATCATGATCCCTTAGTGGTCCTCATCTAGTTTGGTTCGATCAATCATGGGGGTGTCAACAAGGTCACTTGAATCAAATCCAAATTTCTTTAAAATCTCATTTGCATATTTAGATTGATTTATGAAAATGCCTCCTGGACTTTGTGAAATTTGTAATCCCAAGAAAATGACATTTGTCCCATCATTGACATTTGAAATTTTGAACTCATTTCATTGGAAAAACGATCACATTCCATTGGGTCAGTCGAGGCAAAAATAATATCATCAACATAAATTTGAACATGAATTAAATGTTTGCTCGACTTCTCGGTGAACAATGTAGGATCAATCGCTTCCCTTGTCCGGTTGATAGAAGAAACTTTGACAAATATCATACCATGCCTTGGAGCTTGCTTTAAACCGTAGAGCCTTCTTCGCAACGATAAACGCGAGTAGGATGCTCGATTCACAAATCCTTCAGTTGGCCGATAGACGACTTCTTTAAGATCTCCGCTCGTAAATGCCGCCTTTACATCCATCCGATAGACTACCATGTTCTTACTTGCAGATTAGCCGAAGATTCTCGATTGCCTCGATTCGGCAATCGAGCAAATGATTCTTCAAAGTCTATACCTCCTCTTGACTATCCCTTTAGCAACTAATCGAGCCTTGTTCTTCTACACATCACCATGCTCATCAAGTTTCACTTTGAAGATCCATTTTAGAGCAATAATCATAGCACAACTGGAGGTGTACTAATTCCCATACATCAAGTCGATCAAACTCATGAATTTATTCTTGCATGGCATTGAACCAAATAGCCTTCATTCATGGCGGTTTTAACATCTTTTGGTTCGATCTAGAGAGTACGGAGTTGAAGAAGCACCATAAGGCATCAGTTGCAAGTTGTTTCAGTGTGGATACAGGATGAGAGGGATTTCCAATGATGTTGTCCAATGGATGATCGAGTCCATTTTCCGAGGTGTTCATGTGGCGTTGGTTGAGGACTAAAGTAGAGAATGATGTCTCCGGAAGATGGTCTGATGAAGATTCAGGAGCAAATATGTTTTCAAATGGAGCATCTTCGAGAGTAGCAAAGGGATTAACTTCATTATTGATTCTAAATAGTTCCATGATGTACCTTTGAAGAATGATGATTTGTTATGAGACTGAGGATCGCCAGAGGTGCTTCTTGACTTAATGATATTGAGATGAAGGATTGACTTCATTCACGTGAATATGAGCAACCTTCGGCAGGAATTGTCAGCCTCATTAGTACTTGATCACAATGTTCATCAAACATAGGATCAAACAACTTTTAAATCATCTTCGATGGAGGTACATATGGAGTTTCGAGAAGAGTTTGAACAAGGGATGAACCAATGGGACTGTTTTGAAGTGCGGGTCCCGAATCGAGGTCCAAGAGCCATTGACCATCGCTAGAAACTCTCTCCACTATCTTTATCAACCCATATGTAGACAATTTGAAGTGACCTGATCGTGAAAACCCGATATACCAAACTTGAAACTAAGAAGAATTCTATGTTTGCATCTTAAGTCTCGACCCTCTTTGTGAATTTTAACTTCAATCTCAAATAAGTGATAATTGATTAACTCTCAAGTAATCAAATTGTGTCAATGCCCAACACGTGAATAAACGTGACAACCTGAGTATCGCCATCCATCTAATGAACCTGAACAAATGATTTCTCAACATTAATGCATTCTTCCTAAAGGTATACATGTAGAGATCGACCGAAGATTCACCAAATGTCTTCGAAATTTAATGAGGTAGTCATTTTCCTTAATGTTCATGTGGTTGATTTATACGCATGACCAATGAGAATAATAATCCATGAAGATTTGGTAAAAGGAAATGCCAAAGAGTTGATGATTATTCATGAACAAAAATCTGTGAATATTTGGCAAAGGAATACCAAAGAGCGGATCATTATTCATGAGTTCAACCTAATATTATGATAACATTATCAACGCTTGAGGAATAACCGAGATGGCTTTTGAGGGTCCCGAGTTGTACTTTATGATCATCAAACATATATTGAACTCATGAATCACATATTCTTTTATGATCATCAAATATTCGCTAGGCTTGTAAATACTCATCATACATATCTTGAACCAATGAATCCCAAACAATAAATCCCATTTATCCTTAGTGAGTGAAACATTAGGCGTTGGAGAAGAGTCATCAAACTTAAGTCGTGATAACCATATTCAAACATTCATCATTTAGTATATTCACTCTTTCCCCAAAAATTTGCATCCGAAGTTGCCATTTTTGATTTAACAAGTGAATAAGAATATACATTAATAAATGTAGATCCACTTGATGACTGAATGAGCAATGGAGAAACATGAAGCTTTGATGAAGAAATGTCATGAGAATGGTCATAAACATGTAGAGATTTCTTCTTCAAGATAAAGCGCACCTAAGCCCATAATTTTCGAGGAACGGGCCCAAGTGTTATCTGCAGACGCCATAATGATGAAGAACGAGGTTCGAATCGATGTGAACAGACGCCACATAGAGCCCGCCATATGTTTAGAGTCAATCCAAATACCAAGGGACGACTTGTGCGACCTCGCTGAACCGTGACAAGACATAGAATTGAAACATTGGATCCCATGCTCAGAATGGGTCCTTTTGGTTAGCACAAACAATCTTTGAATCGCCAGAAACCCTAGTGCAATGTCATTGTCACTGGGAGCTGAACTAGTAGAAGCATCGACTTAGTCGAGGGACATTTTGTGCTTAATGGGATTTCTCCATACTATTTCCAAACCTAATGGCACTACTCTAGGCATAGTGGATCTAGTTACAAAGGTGCCATTCATAATATTCGACCCGTTGGTTTCCAATGAAATCCTACATTGGTAAAACCTTCCCTGTAGGTTTCCGTGATTGCTTAACTGCTTCGCTTCCAAACTTTCTTTCTTAACTTATGAATCTTAGACCCTAAATAACACATCACATTTATCATGATTACCAAATTAAACATTTTTTGCATGTTTTGCGTGACAAAGATAAGGCCTCAATTAATTTTAGTAAGCTTAGGCTAATACTAGAACTAACACGCATTCTTTTGTTCAAATCAACTTTGTCCCTAGATTGTTCTTTTCACTCTTATCATGAACACTTTTAGCTTCAAGGTCCTATCCTTCTTTGTATAGCTTCTTGAGTTTTGACCGCTAACTTTAGTGTCAATCTTAACATTCAGAAGTAACGATGGGAACATTACATGGCTTCACTACTTTCTGCATTCCTCGTCTAGAAGTGCTGGGATCTAAAATCTAGAGGCACATCACAAAGCCTTGCTTGAATTTAGATATGGAACAAGGCATACTTGGGTCACATGTTTCCTTTTAGGCATAGAACGGATTTCCTGCTTGGCACTAGGCATAGAACAAGGCTTCACAGCTTTGCCTTTTTTACCTAAGGATTTTGGACATGTTGCAATTACACATTCAAGCAACTCTTGAGATCGCTTGGCCCTGAGGCAAGCAAACCTAACTTCACTATCAAGAGGTTTGTTAATGAAATCCTCTTCGACAATCTCACGGAGACATTCTAGACTATCCTTGGTGAGCACGTAGTCATGAAAAGCATGTTCATTATTCCTAAGATGAGGAGGAATATATTTAATCACAGTTGTATTTGCAATCTAAGGGTGACTTTGAGACAACATTCTTATTGAAAACAAGTGGCGCTTCCCATTTCCCCGACTTCTCGATCAATTTCCTTTTGTAAAGACGTTTTTTTCGTTGTTTTGGTCACTGGTGACTTTTATTGAATCATATAACTCTTTAAAATGTCGTTTAACCTTTTTATTTTCTTCTAGAAAACTCTCGTTTTCCCTTTGTAAGGCATCAACTAAGTTTTGAAGATGAAAAGTTTGAGAATTCCGAGAATCTAAAGGAGGAGGCATTTGGGAGCCTCACCATATTGTTCGCTTGACCCTTTAATTGAGAGATTTGGGCTTTCAACTTTCTCGATCGTTGCAATCGAGCTTGAATGTTCATCACGCTTGTTAATTGAAAAACTGCATCAAACTCGAGCATCCAAGATGTCTTGATATTAGAAGTTTTGACATTTTCTTTAAGATGTTGATATTTTAGTTGTAAATTAAAATGCTCAACTTCTAGTTTAGAAAAATGTTTAACCAAATTGTCGTGATCATCCAGTTCAATTTTCTCGCTTAGTTTAGAATTAGTTTTTTCAAGCTCAATGACACGATCATGGGAGACTTTCAGTACAACAGATAATTCATGAAATTTGAAGCATTAATAGAGCAATTTGAAGCAGTGGGAAAAGATATCTTGAGCAATACATTCATATGAATAAGAGTCTCATTCAAGGTATGCAAGTTCTTCCTCTCAATCTCATTATATTTTAGTGCACGCCCATAATCACTAACTTCAACTACCATTGCATCAAATTCCTTTTCCATTTCTTTAATATCGATTTTATCCCCTTTTAAGACTCTCAAAATGATCTTTTAGTTGTTTAAAGAAAGGCATGACCTCACTTAAATAACATTCTTTCATTTGCTCAAAACCCCTTTCTCCTTCCGCTATACCAAGGTGTGATCCTTTTCTAGCAAGTTTTCTCAAAATCAACAAATAGTTGAAATATAACATATTGGCTAATTAAGGTCTTGCTTTAGTGGCAATTGTTCTAGGAACAAGATGCATTGGTGTATTAGGAGGATACACGCCGCTTCTAGGCATTTTCCATGGGGAGGGTTTGTTTCAACAATATTTTCACCGCTTATCTAAATCCTTTTCCGTAAAACTTGTTCGGGAGTCAACAATGTCCGAGGCTTAAACATGTTCAAGGAAATCCAGCTTTTCCTTGTAGTCAGGAGTGATAATTTTTTCTCTTTCATTTAGGATCATCTAATTTTTTGTTCATCCTTTCCTAGTGACTTCATCTCATTTCTTATCCTCCCTGCACTCAACGAACTAGGTTTCTCGTCTAGGTTTAAGAATCTCATTGCCATCATATAGATCACACTTTGAGCCGCTTTTGCTATCTTCCGCATCTCGTGGTTGGGTTTATCTATAATGGGAACACTATGCTTATCGCTAGACTCTATGTTAGTGATCATGTGAGCGTCAATGGTGTTTCCTTGTATGTACAACTTGTTTTCAAGTTTGTTTTCAAAGTTTTCTTAGATAAAATCTCTCAAGAGTATTGATTCCTTTGCATTAAATTCTTGCTTAAGCATTTTCACATTTTCTTGAAGTTCTTGTTTTTGCTTAGCGCTTTAGAAAGTTTTTCATGCAAGGAATTTAATTCTTGTTTCAATACTTCTTCTCTAAAATTACTTTTCTAATGATTGTACGACTTGGTCATCCATTTCCTCGCCACGAAAGTGGTCAACTCAAAATTAGCACGTTGTTCATAAATAGCAACACGTTCTTTATAGGCATTTAGTTCTGAAATTACGTAATCATCAAGCACATGCGGTATTCATCAAAAACATAGTCATTGTTGATCGAAGATGCATCACTTGGCACAACTTCACTTTCACTTTGTTTCACATATTGATCATATGGGATAACATTGATATTACCCATATTTTCAATATTTGATTCAATAGTTTCAGTTGAATGTACTTTGTCATGCATCTTTTGCACATCAAGATCATCGTATAGTTTTAATACCTGAGATGATCTTTTGATGGGCCAGCCTAGTGGTGAAGAAGAGACCTTGGGAGAAACCATTGGAGAAATGCTAGCCATAAAATTGTGTGTGCAGCCGAGGTCCATCATCCACATCGTAGTCGATGCATCACAATCACTGACTTGAAAGGCATTCGATGATTGTGACCTATTCCCCAATAGGTCCGCCATCCACATCTGCATCATAGGTCTTGGCATTGCCTCAGCTTAGAAACAAAGAATTCCTCTTCATCCAAAGTGCACCATTGTCCGGAGCTTTCACAAGCAAAGATCTTATCAAGTAATCGCGATTCTCGTGGACGCTGAGATGTACGCTCTTGCAATGTGTCCTCACCACCACGCTTATAACATTTGATTGGCTTAGCTTGACCTTGGTTACCATTCCTTCCTCGATTCTCGTTACCAACATAACTCTACCTCACTCCACCTCTTCCCCGATCATACCTGCCTTTCCCGAATCGTTGCACCACGATCCTTCCATCTTAACAAAGGGCTTGATTGTGTGGGTTAGATGTCGTCTCGAGGTGTTTGGTTTCGTGGGAGAGAATTCATGTTTTGACTAATCGTAAGAGCTAGTTGATTAATGAAGTTACCCACGTGCGGATCAAAGATCACCTTGTTTGAAATATAGATCAGAATGAGTTTGTGATTACCATTACCCAAGGGTATGACTTGTGATGCTTTGGTTGTGATTCCATGTTTGAGTAGAAGGGCTTGAGTCATTAGACGAGCTTGTCTCTCCTCGTTGGTTTTGAACCCATTGAGAATCAATTTTTCAAACATAGCATGTCTCTCATTCTAAAGGAGGAAGGCATAGAGTTGCTCATAGTTTGTATTCTTCAATCCTTTAGTGAGCTTCACAAATGTGACAAACTTGTGCCATTCGGGATCTAATGTTGTTCACAAATTTTAGTTCAAATTGAATGTTAGCATAGTCATTCGATGTTCCCATGTCATTCACTAACTTATGAAATCTCACATAGTACTCATAGACACTCTCATCCGGTTTCATCTTGAAGTGTTCAAATTGGCCATAGAGTTGGGATTCTCTCTTCCATAGTTAATTCTAACCCTCGGTATAAGCATCTTAACATTATCCCATACCGCCTTTGCATCGTTGTTAATGATTGATCACTTGTAGATGCTCTTTAGGAAGACCTTGAAGAACAATGTTTGAAGCCCCGATATCTCAAGATCGAATCTCTTTTTCTCCTTACTAAGCTCATCATACATTTTAGGTTCCGCTCCATTCCAGAAACAGAGTACCATCTTCATTAGTATCAAGTATGTCTCTAGTCGCCTCAACTCGATATGGTCCTTCATCAATGGATTTGAGAATGTTGACACCATTTTCCTTCC
>OU343223.1:112846808-113016693 GCA_910596185.1 Chrysanthemum makinoi
TATCAATTTGAAGAAACATATCACGAGTAATTACGAATGATGTTAATGCTATTGATAATATTCAAATGAGAAATGATGAATTAACGGGTTGTGTGGCCAAATTACTAAAGGAAAATGAGTCTTTAAGAAAGCGCCACATAGAACTAAGTGACTACGTCAAAGAAGCTAGAACAAACTCAATGGAACAAACAAACTCTTTGATAGCAAAAATTGATGAACTCAAAGCTCAAATTAGGGAAAAGAGTTTTACTATTGTTGCCTTAAAATGATCTCGGAAAAACAGCGGGAATAGTGTGAACACTAAGTTTGCAAAACCATCAATCTTGGGGAAACGGTTATTAGACAACGGTGCGTTTAGATCACGAACTACAAAATTTTCAAAAGCGGTTTGCCTCCCAAGTTGATGCGAAACAAGTTTTGACAAAACCAGTCACTTCACCTTACTTGCCTAGGAAAAATGCTATGAATGACTTGTATAAGAACTCTTATCTAGAAATGGCTAGAAAGAAGGCGCAATTCAAAAGCGAATTTTAGGCAAGACCTAGAGTGATGAATTCTTTGAGATTTCAAGGCACTGCTAGTAGTTCTAAACCATTACCTAGGAACACTAAACTAAAGACTAGGGACTGGCGTGGATCTAAGAGTAGTTGCGTTTCGAATAAAGCTATTCCATAGCAGATCACTCTAAGAACTCTAGATCATTTTCTAAATCCAAACAATTGTTTTGCTCGAATTGTATGAAATGCATCTTTAGGGAAATCATGATAATTGCTTTACAAAATCACGAAGAAAGTAAATGCTTTCGGAAAAGGTTCAACTTTGTTAAGTCTAGGACTTTCACTAAGTCATCTTCTACGTGGATATGAAGCAAAACAAGTAAAACTTACTAGATGGATACCTTACAAAACCTTTGGAAACTAGGAATAAGGATAAGTCTTCCAATATGCATAAGAATATCAACAATCCAAGACCTTGCCATAAGTGGATACCATCGGTTAGAATGTTTAAGGATCTTTGGACTTAGGTGGATACCTAAGGAAAGCTATTTTCAATGGCAAAATCAAGGTTGACCGTGAAGCCCCAAAAAGTTTGGATACTAATGTCACTAACCCATATATATGCAAACAAGCTTGTAATGTTAGTGCAGTATTATAATCCGTTCTTGGTGCTTCAATCCTTCATTACATGGACTGGCTTAAAGTATGGATAACAAATGGATTGATATCTCATAACTCATGGGTCCAAGTAACTCAACCTTGATATTCGCGGCAATGATACCTTCAAATCGATTCGGGCCTCGTACTTCAACATTATGGCATCTGCGGATAACACGGGCCCGTTCCTCAAAGAAAAGGGTATGCGTTTGATCGCTTTATCTTCATAAGAAGAGAAATCTTCGTATTTATGACCAGTCTCATCGACATTCTTCATCACATGCTTCATGTTTCTCCCATGATCATTCACTCATCAAGTGGATCTACATTCATTGGAGTTTACTCTTATTCACTTGTTAAATCAAAAATGGCAACTTTGGATGCAATTTTTGAGAAAAGTGAATATACTACATGATGATGGATGTTTGAATAATGGTCATACGACTTAATGTTTGATGACTCTCCTCCAACGCCTAATGTTTCACTTACTAAGGATAAATGGGATTTATTGTTTGGGATTGATTGGGTCAAGATATGTTTGATGAGTATTTCCAACCGCTAGCGAATGTTGCATTTTTCCATGAAGTATAAGTCAGACTACTCAAAGCCTAATCTCGGTTATTCCTAAAAGTTGATAATTACTATCATAATATTGCAGTTGCACTCATGAATAATGATCCTCTATTTGGTATTCCTTTGCCAAATCTTCACAATTATTGTTCCTTCCAGCGTCACGCTATAAATCAACCACATGAACTTAAAGGAAAATGACTACCTCATCCCTGAAGACATTATTGGTGAATCTTCAGATCCGTCTCTACATGTATACTCTTAGGAAGAATGCATATATGTTGAGGAATCATTTGGATTCGATTGGTCAATGTACATCGATTGTATGTTGTTTTCACGTGTTGGGCATTTGACACAAGTTGATGACTTCAGAGTTAATCATTTATCACTTATTTGAGATTGAAGTTGACTTTTACAAAGGCGTGTACTTATTTGATAACTTGCTTTCGGGCTTAGAATTTGAGTTGAAGACTTGGTTTTATCTAGTTACCCGGTGAGGTGGTGGTTGGTTGAAGACACGGTTAACTATCACTATTAGGAGTTACATTGTTTTACTCGGTGTCACATCGCGATGATGATGTGGATAATCTCAAGAGGTGTTAATGTCTCATACTCTGTTTGAGTAGTGAGTACTTAGAGATTTGTTTGAAGCATAGATTCTCGACACCGTTCTTCCATCATTAAGTGCAAGCTTAAGATACAAATCTTGAATTCGACTTGAGGTTTCAAGTTTGGTATATCGGGTTTTCTTCAACGGTGGTCACTTCAAATTGTCTACATATGGGTTGATAAAGATAGTGGAGAGAGTTTACATGCGATTGATTCTCACGAGGATTCATTTGGGTTATTTGAGTTCTTCTCACAAGATTTCAAGTTTATGGGTATATTATGTTTTGCTGATTCCGAGGTATCAAAACCAGCAAGGGGAAGGAGACATATATCTAAAAGCTCAACGAGTACACATGATGAACTTAACACTTCTACGATTGATTATCGGAAAGACAATGGTCATAACCGTAGAAACTTCGGTGTTTAACTTCGTAGCATTTGGTGTATTATTCCAACTGGTATTTTGGTATGTCGATTCGATGATATTTGTCGTGTGATTCTGTCATATGATTATGATCGACAAATGTCGATGATGATTCGGTTTGTGACATCGCTGATCGATAATCGTAGTTGACATACATCGTGAATCATCTACGGTTGGTACTTGTGTACATTATGGGCTGATTGGTAATATGGAAGATAAGCGGAATGCACGGTAAAATGAAGATGTTGATATATTGTTCCCTGAATAGACAGCGGTCAATCTCGAAGAGTAATGTGATCGAGGGCAGCGCCATGTTCATGTGATCGGTCTTAATCGGTTATTCAGTTTGATAACCAGAGGCGATCAATGTTTCAACTTGTTACCGGTGTTCTCAAGTTCTTACGGGTGTTGAGCTTCATTCAATGAGACCGCTTTGTCTTCAACTCTACTTCTTAGGAAAATGGTCTTTATTCGATGTTTTCTGGGTTTGGGGCTACCAAAGATTCAAATTGAGAAGGCTCATGTTCAGACGATTTTCTTAGATGCCTCGAATGCTTTGGTGGTGAAAGTTTAAGAGATGATGTCTTCTATCTTCTACATCTTTGAGCGATCTCCTTATCTCGGTACTTGTATCATCATCTTCTTAAACTATTTCTCTATCGTTGTAAATATTTTTCAAAAACCAAATACAAAATATAAAACCAACAAAACAAAATAGAAAAATATAAAATCAACAAAAGCCCATAAAAATTAGAAAATTGAAAAATACCAAAAATATTGTTTTCTCAAGACATGTCTTACGTATCGATAACATCTCGGTCTTAGAAATGTCATTCAATAATAGCACGGGACTCTAGATGAAGTTCGGCGAGAGGTGTAAATATTCCTTTCAAACATGTCTAAAAAATGAAACTACGATTATTTGGTAACCAGCTTCAAACAATGGCTGCGATTACTTGGTGTGACGGTAGCAAACTATGGCTTGCTATTATTTCGATAGCAACCCGTTTTCAAAGAAGGAAAGTCTTTGCACTATTTTCAAAAATATCGTGCACTTATCCTAAAACAATTTGAGGAAAGTATGTGGGAAGGGCGTTCCTACACAAATGTTTTTCCGTCTAAAATTCTTCAGAAAAATATTTGTTGTTTTCCAAAAAAAAAAAAATGGTGGTAAAATGAGTTGCTTTAACAACAATCAATTTGAGTTTTAATAAATTTGCAAACTCAATCAATGACTTGTGCTTAAACTTTTCAAAAATTGAGTCATTGATTGAGGGGATAATGTTTTCAAATCTATATCATCTAACGGGCTTTCTTAATTATCCTAAGTGCTTAATAAAAAATTATATTTGCCTATGTTGAAGGACTAGGAATTTAGGATATGATTGTTAGGATTAGATGTTTATAGTTTGATGAAACACATTATTCCCATGCCTTATATGGTGATTGATATGTTGGATTGACTTTTATTAGATTCTTTGTTTAGGTGTTGTCGACCACCATATATCGTATGGGTGTTCACTTAGCATTATGCGGTATATTGGTATATAAGAATGTTCCCGATTGAAGATGATTGGATGCGAAAGGAAAGGGTAACTATATCTTGGGTTGACAAATGAAGAGCGAAGCTTAATCGGACTTCTATGGAGTGTTGGCGGAAAAATGCAGCGTAAGATCTCCTTTGCATCGTGGATGGTTTTCTTCTAAGTGATTGAGCAATTTGACCTCGAGTTGACATTAAAATGCAGCGTAAAGTCTCACTTTGCATCAGCGGATGGTTTTCTTCTAAACCCTAACAACAACAAAAGCGGCTCAACCACTAACGCGTATCTTTGTGTGGGGATAATAGTGATGAAACCATTTTTCTAAAACTTTGAAAATGGAAAAATATTGTTTTGAAAATAAATCAGATTCAATGTTTTGAAATCAACCGGACTTTATTTTGTCAAATCTTCAGTGATTTCAAATTAAATATTTTCAAATGATATTTCATCAAAAGTCCGTTTATGCGTTATAATGTGGTGATCTAAAGATTTAATGTTATGTCATGGTATGATTTTCTTTAAAAATCAAGGTCTTTCAAAATGAAATTTTTTTTTCTTGTTTGATTGTGAAATTGTTTTATTTTACTTAAAGATCTCTTAAAACAATCATACCTGACACTAACAATCTTTAATGTCTTAAAATGGTCCTTATCAGTCATTTTTCAAAATCAAATCTTGTCACGTCTTTCCCCAAAATTTTCTAAATTATTTAAATCTTTTGGGATCACAAATCTCAAATGGTTTGAAATTTTTGATCGGGGGAGAGATCGTGATTTAAAATCTCAAATCTGTTTTAATGGAATTGGTTTTAGTCCTTCAAAGGAACTGCTGCCTCCATGTACCAAACGATTTCAATATACATAATGAACATGTTGAGGGGGAGCATTTATCCACACAAAAAAAAAGCCTAGATGAGTTTTCAAATCAGGCACATTTTCTCCCATGTTTTTTAAACTGTATTAAATCACTTGGGATCCAAAATCTCAAAGGGTTTGATATTTTTGATCGGGGGGAGAATTTGTGATTTAATAATGAAATTTGATAAAAGATGATAATTTTTTAATTTTTGGTTCAAATGTGCATACTGCTCTCCCATATGTGCTAAACGCTTTCGAATCTCGAAGCATATATTGAGGGGGAGCATTTCAAAAGAAAAAAAACTTTCAAGGTACAAAACAAAATTTCTTAAGTTTCAATAAAAAGCACCTTGATTGTTTTTCTAATGGTTTCAGTATGGTGGTATGATCGTGAATGTGCTTCTAAGAACTCTTTCCTCTTCGTGCAAAACAATTTCAAAAATCACATGCACAAGTTGAGGGGGAGGAACTTTTTGAAAACCACATCCTTTCCCATAAAATATCTTTAACAAAGTATGAAAAATACTAATTTTGATCGGGAAAGTGATTTTGATAACTTTTAGAAATTGTTGATCAAAGAATCGAATCTTTCATTCTTAAATCTGAGATTTTCAAGTCCTCTTGCCTCCATGTGCTAAAACCATTTCAAATATATGATGCATATGTTGAGGGGGAGCTTTTTCTAAAATTATCAAAACAAATTCAGGTACAAAATGTTTTGATCATGTATCACAAGTACTTGGATTGATTTTCAAATGGTTTTCAATTGGTTCCAATGGAAGAAGAACAATACCAAAAAACCAACCAAATTTACTTTATATGCGGTGTTATAAGGATGGTTAGGTTAGGTATTACGTTCCCACGATCCGCCGAGCACGGAGGATCTACCGGGGACAATCCACTAGATAGTGTAGAGTCCTTAGGTTTGATGAAAAAAAGGAGAAATGTGAAATATGGGAAGAGTGCGGAGTGAGATAGAGCTAGAACTAGAATAAACCCAACAAGGTTCTAGTTATGAAATCTCGTAAGCAACGAAGGGTGAAGAATGAAAAAGAAATGAAATGAGAAAAGGATGAAAAAATTGAAAAATAGTCCTCCAATAATTCAACCTTAGGGCAACACCGGGTTCAATACATATACTCTTGGTGGTTACTTAGGTAATACTTGGTATTGAAGACAAGGCGTCATGGACCCGAGTGGCCTTTGCACTAACCTTCCCAAGCTACTCAAGTTCCTCTTAAAGGGCTTGTTTCATTCTCACGGGGAACCTACATAATCTATCGACTTTCTCTTAGAGATTGTTGATATTGAAGAAGGAGACCCTCTCCCTAGTCTTCGGCATAGGAAACAAATGTGCACTATTGAGTCTAGAGCCAAGAGATCATCCACAATATCTCATTAGGACACTTTCAATGAAGACTCTCTGTTTCACACAATATGGAAAGAGAGATTATATCTTATGAATCCTACGCATTATCCTTGTGGTATTGCCAGAACATCTGAGTGATATGCATACATATTCATAATGAAGATGGAAAGCCTTCTGGAGCCAACATCAAATAAGCTCCTGGTGGGTGACATGTGAGATCTTTTCTAAAGATCAAGCTTGTGACAACTGGACAGAAATGATGGGGCGATTCACTCTTGAATCAACCTTGGTCCAGGATTAGAATTGAAAAATACTTTTGGAAAAACCGTTCGATGTTCAAACCTTCTTTTCTCTAGCACGTCGAATGTGTACTCTCTTATATACAAAAAGTATTTTGATTGAAAATTGATCTTTCTCATAAAACCTTCGTCGTATTGCAAAACTCTTTCTTCTAAGCAATACGCGATTGTTTTCAAATCAATTTTTCATCATTCAGTGAATCTCAATTATTTGGTTCACTCACTCCGTTTGTCTTCTTTGAGACGTTCGGTCCGAGAACGGCTAGAACAGCTGAAACCCTCGTCAAGGAGATTCTTAGGAATCCTACGACCACGAGCATGCGATACTGTATGCGATCAAGGGAGAACCGTGGGCCGTGTACCTCAATTCAGCGAAAGTGATCAAAGACACTTGTGTGGGCTTTATTGCTAATTGTCATATGCGGTACACCACGGCGATTGTGTTGTCGAATTGAGGAGGTCAATCCAAAGCCGCATGCTCACGGCATCCACACTTAAGTGAAGAAATCATGACTTGTGCTTATCTACATAACTCTCGATATTTCTATACTATGCTTACCTTTCGCTAGCACGCAAATATCATGAACCAGATAAAAGCTTACGCTACTCGATAAAAGATGTCATGATCCGGTAAGTGTGAGCATGTCGATCCAAAAGTCACAACATCACATGAAGGCAACACAACTATGGATGATCCAGAGATTTCTTTGTGGTGATGATCTCAAAGAAAGCTCGAAGATTATCAAAGATGTGGATCAGTTCAAAGGCCTCCACAAAAGTACAAAACTATGCGGACTTTGAAGAATCGCTACTAATGCACAAAGATTGCGGAAGTGAAGAATTCAAGTCTCTGACTCAAGAACGAAGTCAAAGATAGAATGCTAGGAAGCAAAATGTATTTCATGGGTGACCTCCCTTAGGGGAGATTGTTAGGAATTGGAAATTCCATGTTAAAGTGTCGGTCACCCCAATTATAGTCTAGCATATGTTAGCTCGTAGACTTATAGTTAATTACGTTATTTATTAGTTAATTAATTAGTTTAGAGCAACAGGTGGAGGACGGGGACGGGTCTTTACCCAATGTATGCCCTGATCCACGGCCCGTAGGTGGCGTTATTTGTAAGAACTATAAATAGCCCTCTCCACATGTGGAGAGGTTGGTCTTTCATTTCTTTTAATCATACAACTTCCTTTTCTCTCATCTCTTTCTCTCTCTAGAAAGTATCCCACCCATCTCTCTCTCTCTAAAATCTTCTTGTTTGATTCAATCCTCATACATGTTCTTTGATTAAAACAATAACCAATATTATGAAATCCAATATGTTACAAATGGTATCAAGAGCCATGGTTTTATCATCCCTCTTACATGTTCTTGGATTTCTAGTGATTTTATATGGTTTTTGGGTTTGAAAAAGTTTAGTGGTATTTGCATCATTTGAATCATTTCTAGTGTTAAAGTTTGGATTTTGATTGTACTTTTGTGTTTTGAATCATCATATGTGTTTAGGTTGTGATTTGGAAGGCTTGAATCACTGTGGTTGGATTGGGTTTGGATTAAAAAGTGGCGTTTTGTTTGTGTTAAAGGAAGCGACTTGTGCCTCGTATACTGTTTCTAACGAGCGATTTGTCCTTGGTTGGAAGCGACTTGTGTCTGTTAAGAATCACTTATTTAGGCGATTTGTCCGGTTAGTGGTTGTACTTGTGCGATTTGTGCGGTAAAGCGATTTGTCACTTTAAGCGACTTGTTTATTTAAGCGAGTTGTAAGTTTAAGCGATTTGTCTTATTTAAGAGACTTTTCCATCAAGCGAGTTACTGATTTAGCAACTTGTCAGTTTAAGCGACTTGTCATCTCTGCGACTTGTGCTGAGTGTATCCTTGTTTTAAGCGATTTGTCCTAAATTGATTTACTGCAAGCGATTTGTGATTAACTGCCTACTACTTAAGACTTCTCATATGCTTTCAACACAATGTCTTACACCACTGATCCCTTAATCTCCAATGTGCTCAAACTTTATGATCTTCGGAACAAAGTATTTACTACTGAAAGTTTAACCATTGTTGATTCAACAAATGATGATCAAAACACTTAACTTACTCGAGTCCAATATGAAAGAACCACACCGTAATGTTACATAATGCAATGCAAATTAAATGCAACATTGAGCCCTATCAACTACTTCACTCTCACCTTTACAGACTTTTATCCACAACTATGGATCGAACATGTAATGCTCTTTTCTGCCAGGACTTATCCACATTGACGAGAACCTTGTTGCTGAACTTAGAGCAATTGAAGCTTCAACTTACCAAAAGGAAGATATTAAAGGATGATTCCAATCTTTGCCGTAATGCACAACCAATTTCAGCCGTTCATCAATGGGGAATATTCCTCAGACTTCGATCAACACTTGACTGGAATCTCCTTCAAGAAACATACTGGAATGGAAATCCATGAGTTCATCAATACATTTATCCAACTAATGGATAATGTGGATAAGTACATTGAAGAAGCTACTCAATAGGATGATAACATGAATGAGTGTCAGGTGCAATTACGAGAAAGTTGTGATGAGTCGGGTAATGTTTCAGTTGAAAAGTCGGGTGTTGCTGAATCACGGAATATATCGACACAACAAAGAATGATGAAACCAGCTGCTCAGTAACTCTTGTCACACATGATGTGGATGCACATATCAAACCGATAAATGAACAGGTGTCATTTGATGAGGTACCCTTAACTGTTCAATATAATGCATCGCTAATAATGTACCTAAACTGACCTTAAGAATTGAACATGACTCGATGAATGTTCCTTGGTACGTGACGAGTCTAATAACTTCAATACAAATGATATGGTTGATAAAAAGGCTTTTGACGAACTTTCAAACAAATACTCAATTCTTGAAAAACATTGCATTTCCTTAGAAATTGCAATACAACAAAAGGAAGAAAGTTTTCTTGTTACAAAAGCTTGCCTAAATCCAAGAATTCCAATTTCGAGAATTTTTAAATTAACCGACTAAAACTCAGCTTCAAGACAAAGACTCAACCATATGTAATCTGAAAAATCAAATTTCAGACCTACATATGAATATTAATATGGGGGTGAATTATCTTAACAATGAAGTTAGTAATGAGGTTAAATCTAGGAATGATGAATTGGCATTATGTGTAGCTGAGTTATTAAGGGAAAATGAGTCTTTAAGGAAGAATCAATTAGAGAATAAGACAAAAATTTTAAATCAGACTAATTCCTTGTTGGCTGACATAGATGCCCTCAACACCAACCTTCAGAACAAGAGCTTCACCATAGTTGCCTTAAAAAATGAGCTTAGGAAAATTAATAGGAATGGTGGGAACACTAAGTCTGCAATATCGTTTACCTTGGAGAAACCAAATTCACAAAGGGCTAATGATCGATCTGTTGTTAGGCAATCAAATGCATTTAAGTCAGAAAGAATTAAACCATTCAAATCTAGAAATTCTTCCCAAGTCAAAGAGAACACCGTTTTGCCAAAATTAGTCGCCTCACTAATGCCTGCTCATTCTAATGCTCAACACTCTAAGATCAGGAATATAAGGAGATCATCTAGTCCACATAAGAAGCATCAAATGGCTAACCACTCCCCTAAGAAACAAACTAATTGCAAAAGGACTAATGTTCAAAACAGGGAAATGGTTACATCTTCTTACGTAACTAAAGGATCTAACTCGCTAGGCTGTCTTAAGTTGATGCCCCGGGTAGATTATTTAAGTACAGGATCCAAAGCGGACTTACTCACCTAGATCTTGTCTTAAATGGATGCCCACAGGGAAAATCTTGAAGAATGTTGAACTTAAAGGGATTCCCATAAATGATACTCCTAGACTTTGTAAAACATCCAAAGATGAAGATCTGGATACAACTCCTGTCACTAACCCATCTATTTGCAATACTACATGTGCTATTAGTGCAAATTTTCCTCGATCTTTTCAGGTACAATGCTCAATTCAATCATGAACATCATGACACGGTTTCCAACTGAGTACGAAGACTCACTCAGAATTGTAACAGCTTGTCAGAATTGATGTACCTCGTACTTTGACTCCTGATCGCCTTGACTCAGGACTCGTTCTCAATAATCCATGTACAAACTAATCTACACTTTCACACAAAAAGCAAATTTTAAATTTATATACAAAATATAATAAAAGATGTATCTTTTGGTATCGATAACATCTACGATCCTAGAAATGTCATTCAATAATGACACGGGTCCTTAGATGAAGTTCGAACAGAAGCTATACTCTATTTTTATGGGGGGTTGTATTTCAATCAATGTTCACTCACTCTTAATTTGTGACATTGATTGAGGGGGAGAATTTTTCAACTTGTCTCTGCATGATTGTTACAAGTATGACATGTGCTCTCTGGATTGCTGTTGCATGTTACTTTACTTGAAATGATTTACTCTGTGCTATATCATGTTTCTTTATGTGCTTTGTGCTAGGTGATTTGTACATGATATGATTAGTATGAGTCTTGTCAATTTATTGAGTTTAAGTGATGCGATTTGTGTTTTCTTAAGCTATGCGATATGTGTTGTGTCTAAGCTAGGTGATTTGTCACTCTCATAATTCCATAAGCGACTTGTTAAGTGCAGGGACCATTTTTGCAATTTGTCTAAAGTTAAATCATAGTATAAATATGTGAGCGATTTGTCTTTTGGTCAAAAGTCTCCTAAACCTAGTCAAACTTTCACACGAACTATTCTCTCCACTTCAGTCTTAAAAGCGATTTGTGTTAATAATTGTTGAGTGGTATGTTTTTAATCTATTTGGACACAAGTATCACTCTTACTCATCAATTATTATGACCTAACCAACATCTCTCTCTTGCAGATCCATCTTTCCTATCCCTCGACTGATCAATTTTTTAGGTTTGATGATTAAATTTTTGTTGTTGCTTCTGCTTGAGTAGATTGTTTAGATGCTAGTATGATTAGTGTATGCTTAGACTCATGCGTGTTGTGCTTAGATTGATATAGTTTGTTCTTCGTCTCCTTTCGTGAGCACCTTGCTCAGGTGTGGATTTGATGTGTGTCATGGATATCATTAGTGGTTTGTGTGTAGCGCTTTGTTGGTTTAATTACATCTCCTTCCTGTATGATTTGTCATGTTTAATTTTCAATGGATGTGTTTTCTGTGAGTTGGTGTGATATCGTGTACATAATTTACGTAGCGATTTGTCTCAGGCTGCTTATGAGCGACTTATCTCTACTGAGTTATGTCTCAGGCTGCTTAGTACATGCGATTTGTGCATTACATACTGAGTTATGTGATTTGTCTCTTGAATATTTTGATGCGATTTGTCGTATCAATGAATAAAGCGATTTGTCTCCTTTCACATTCGTTATGCAATTTGTCTAGTTAACTGATTTATGTGACTTGCTCTAAGCGATTTGTCTCATGCGTTTTGACGCATGCGACTTGTTGTCTTTTGATGACCCTTGCGATTTGTCCTAAATGTTGTACTTTATGCGATTTGGTGTCAACTAATGCGACTTGTCCATGCTTACATGCGATTTGTGTTGAATGCAATTTGTGCTATATTACATGCAATTTGTTAGTCACGTTTGGTCTATTCCACACTTACATCCTGTAGACATGGAATTGTTATGAGGATTGATCTAGTAACTGTATATCACCTAACTAAGTTTCTTGTTACTATTGTTGTCTTGTGTATGTTCTTCAGAAATACAATGGCAGACACAACTTCCTCTAATAATCCAGTTTTCAATGCTCCACCAGTTGTGCTTACCGATGAGGAACTTCTTCCTCACCATGAATGGATTGATATTGCTAAAAGCAACTGTTACTTGGATGTGAACAGAAATCAACCAAAACCTATCTATCGAATCGCCATTGATATCCTGAAGAACACCAACTTCTTCGGTGCACTAACCATGAGGTGCACTATCCCTGCTATTTATCTGCAACAATTCTGGAACACTGTTACATGGGACAAGATCACTTCAAAATACTCCTGCAAGCTGGATGACCAATGGTATGATATTGACTCAGAAACTCTTAGGGAGACCCTTGAAATCACACCTCGAGATCCTACTAATCCTTTTGTCCCACCACCAACTACTGATGAACTAATGGATTTTGTGGAAGAACTGGATATCCTACAAAACTAACACGGGTCTCTGCCATAATCACCAATGATATGCATCAACCCTGGAGAGCCATTGCCACCATCCTCAACCTATGTTTAACCAGGAAAAGGGGGTTTGACAGAGTAAGGGCTCCAATTTTACAGATCGTGTGGGGAATTGTCAAACAAAGGAATGTCGATTTTGCCGAACGCATTTGGGATGAATTCTCATTGGCCATGGACACATTCATCACCGACAGACAAAACTTCTTAAATCAAGTCAAGGGAAGGAAAGCCGACAACAAGATGGTGATTCCTAGCATTCGGTTCTCTAAGTTAATCATCCAACACTTAGAGCAGAAATATCAGTTCAATCCAAGAAAAGAAGCAGTTTTACATGAGCCAAGCAGTGAATTTTTGCTTGGTAACTTGAAATATGTTGCCAAAGGTAATTTAACAAAGTGATCTTTGGCATGGCAATTCTGAAGCTTTACTCCTTTCGAATCAAGAAGGCAGATTACTTCAAAAGATACTTAAAGCAGGCCTCTGGCACAACCACTGAAAACACACCCAAATCTACTCCCTCTCAACCCAAATCCAAAAAATCAGATTCCACCTAATCAAGTCTTCCCAAGAGGAAGAAGAGACTTGATACTTCAGTATCTATTAGGATTTAGTAAATCCGGTAGTTAAGGTGTCGGTTACCTCAAGTATATATACTCGTTAGAAAGCTCGTAGTTGTAGTCATTTAAGGAAAGTAAGTAGATTACTTAGTAACACCGTGGAGGACGGACGGGTCTTTACCCCTTGTATGCGATCCGGCCTAAAGGAGTCCTATGTTTGTACCTATAAATACCCTTTGCCCTCCAAGGAAAAGGGTTGGAGCTTTCATAATTCATTTTTCTTTGTCTCAATAAGCTTCCAATTCTCTCCCACTTTCTCTCTCTAAACCATAACCTAGACATAACCCTTTATGCTTATGATGTGTTTGTGATAAACCAAGATGCTACAAATTGTATCAAGAGCCAAGGTTTGATCATCCATCTCTCATGTTCTTGGTTTGATAGGGTTAAGGTTTGGTTTTTTACGCGTAGCTTTTGAATACGCGTGGGTTTTGCGTACAAACTTTTGGTAAGCTTAAAGCACTAAATTTTACACTTAAAAATTCAAGATTCTTATGGGTTAAGGTTTATTGAGTGTTAAAATTTCAGTTTCTTGTAAAAAGTTTCAAACTTTACGTGGTTTTATAAGTTTTTAAGCGTGTTTGATTTCGGGTGTACTTTCCTACTCGTAAGAGTGAAAAGTGGTTTGAATCATCAAGTCTTAAACTTTGTTGTTGTTTTGGTGTTTTTAAGGTTGCTTCATCATTATATTCTGGTTTACTAAACGATTTTGGTCAGAAAAATCGCGTTTGGTATTTTTGGTTTTTCCTACGCATAAGAAAACCCTAATCTTACGCGTAAGGTGTTCTTCACGTGATCTTCAAATCTGTTGGTTTACTCAGTTTTTTCTTGCTTGGATAAGCCTGAAAATACTTCGACTTTGGATATCTTTTACTCTGGTATAAGTGTAAAGGATTTTTTTAGTTAAAACCTAATTTTCGCATAAGCATAAAAGCTTACGGTAAAATCTTTGCCTAAGCCTTTTTCTACGCATAAGCTTGTCTTACGCATAAGGAAAACTTACGCATAAGGTTCTTACTACTAAGCCTTAGTTTCATAAAACTTAAGGCTTTTATCCTAAAGTCTATCGTAAGCTTTAGTCTACGCGTAAGCTATTTTCTACGCTTAAGCTCGCCTCACGCATAAGCTGGTGTCTACGCATAAGCTAGTGTCTACGTTAAGCTTGCGTAGCCTAAGTGTATAAGTTTTACGGTTTCTCTCTTGATTTTGTAAAATCCCGTGAAAGAATCTATTTCCTGGTTAAATCAAAGATTTGTAAAATCCTAATTTAAACATGTCTTCCGTTCTTTGATGATGTGCAAGGCTGGGTTGGATACTCTCCTCCCATGCTTGATAGAACGAATATGAATCTTGGTCACAAAGAATCGGTATCTTGCTTAGGAAAGGAAAATGGGGTTAACATCCTTAAGTCTATTGATGAAGGGCCTTATCAAGTTGAGACTACAGAGATGTTACGGAAACTAGTCTTGATGGTTCTATGACATTAGGATGGATAGACCAAAGACATATGATGAGCTTCTTGATAAGGAGAAGAAGAATACGATGCGGACAGAGCTTCAAACATTGTTCTCCAAGGTCTACCAAAAGACATCTACAAGTGATCAATCACAAAAGCAAAGGTTGTTTGGGATAACGTTAAGATGCTTCTATCAGTTGAAGACTCAAGAAGATAGGAGTCTCAATTGTATGATGACTTTGAGAACTTTGAAAAATGATAGGGAAGCTGTGGCGAATATCATGTCGATTCCACAAGCTTGTGAATGATATGAGGAATATCAAAATGACAATGCCGAATATCCAGCTAAATTCAAAGTTTGTGAACAACATGACTCTCGAATGGAACAAATTTGTCACAGCAGTCTAACTCAACAAAGGACTGAAGAACACCAATTATGAGCAACTGTATGCTTATTTGCTCCAAAATGAGAAACATGCTGCATTTGAGCGAATGATCATGGAAAAGTTCAAGACTAATGCTGGAGAAGCAAGCTCTTCAAAACTGCATTCTACACTAATGTAGGGATTACTACCAAAGGATCACAAGTCGTACCCACTAGAAATGGTAACCACAAGATCATTCCTGATTGTGGGTATAAGCCTCCTGATTCTAACACAGTCATGGAACACTTTATCAATCAAGTAGCTCTTATGGTCAAGCAAAACTTGAATCTCACCCCTCACACCAACAATCATATCCGAACTGCATCAAATCTTCAAAATCATGCTACTGTTAAAAACAGAAAAGTAGTAGTGCAAAATGTGCAAGGAAGACAGAATGCTTATCTTCCATACAATGAGTAAAGAAATGTAGGTGCTGGATATGGGAATGCTGGTGTTGGTGGTAGAAATGTGGGAAATCAGAATCATGGAAGGAACATGGCTCAGGGTCAAGAAAAACCAATCAAGTGCTACAATTGTGGTGGAGAAGGGCACATATCTAGGAGCACTCAACCAAAAGCGTCCTCAAAATGAGAATACTTGAGGGGACAAGATGTTTGCTAGTTCAAGCACAAGATAATGGAGCAATGTTGAATGAAGAAGTGTTGTTCTTGGTGATGGGAATGCTAAGACATACGATGCTGATGTGGACGAACAACACTGTGCATAGTGCTTGCTTTCGAGAACAATCCCAACGTCTTTCAAGTTGCAGACTGTGATGCATTTGACTCGGACGTTGATGATGAACCATATGCACAGACTATCTTCATGGCTAACATCTCTCCAATGGTCTCTTCACCTCAACGGGCCAGTCCCACCAAGGAATCCATCATATCAGAGGTACTTAAACTATACGATGTGGTTGATAAGCAAAGATTCACCATGAAGTACAATCTACTGAAGTCATTGAATCAGATATTGAAAATATGGGAAATAGCAATGTTGTCCTATATGAACAATATGTGAATGTATTATTGTACCAAGTGATGAATCTTCGCAATTAACAATGAATGCACGATGAATTCCGCATTTGTGCTGATGATTCCTTGACCACTGAACTCAATACCTATAAGGATCAAGTTGCCATATATGAACAGCGTGCTAAGTTTGAACTAACCACTGCGTGGCAGGAGATGGATATCCAAATGCGTACACTTATCAGAAAAAGCAATTTTAGGGAAGAAGTATTAAAACAAGAGTTAAATTCCTTACAAGAAAACCTTAATAAAACTGCTAAAAAAAACAAGCAGGAACTTCAAGAAAATGTGAAAGTGCTTAGCGAGAATTCAATGCTAAGGAATCAAACTTTTAGCCTGAATTTTCCAACCTAAAACTTTGAAAAACAAACTTGAAAACAAGTTGTGCGTACAAGGAAACACCCTTCATCTTCACATGGTCACTAAGTATAGAGTCTTAAGCGATAAGCATAGTATCCCCATTGTAATGGAACCCAACCCTGAGTATGGTAAAATAGCAAAAGCTGCTCAAAAGGTTGTCTATGATGGTGATGAGATCCTCAAGCCTAGACAAAAACCTTCATGCATTGAGTGCAATGAGGAAGATAGAAAATTAGAAGATGCCACTAAAGAAAAGTTGAATGATAAGCTTAAAGATCCACGTGCATTAAATATAACATCACTTTTAAATCTCATGATTACACTAAGGAAAATTGGATCTCCTTGAACAAGTTTAAGCCTCAAACACTAATGCTTTGAACAAATGTTACGGAAAAAGAATATGGATAAACAAAAGCGGTTAACCTTGTTGAAAAGAACCCTCCCACAGTAGGAAATTATCCCAAGCAAGCTGTATCCTCCAAATACACCAATGCATTTAGTGCCTAGAACACTTTCCACTAAGAGCAAGACCTTAATCAGCCTTTATGTAGTTTACCAACTATTTGTTGATTTTGAGAAAGCGTGTAAAAAGAGAATCACACCTACTAGGATAGCTGAGGGGAAAGGGGTTTTGAGCAAACTAAAGAATGCTATTTAACTGTAGTCATGCCTTTCTTTAAACAATTAAAAGGTCAATTTGAGAGTCTTAAAAAGGGGATAGACACAGAAATTAAAGAAATGGAAAAGGAATTTGATGCAATGATAGTTGAGGTCAATAATTACGACGAGAACTCAAATATAATGAAATTGAAAGGAAGAATCTACATATCTTAAATGAGAACTTGATTTCTCTATGTGTTGCCCAAGATGTGTTCTACACTGCTACAAATTCTTCTATTACTGCATCTCAATTTCATGAATTATCTATTGCTTTGAAAGTTTCCGGGATCGTGTCATTGAGCTTGAAACAACAAATTCAAAATTGTATGAGAAAATAGAACAGGATGATCATGATAAACTGGTCAAACATTTTTCTAAATTAGAAGTTGAACATCTTGATTTGCAATTAAAATATCAACATCTCAAAGAAAATGTTAAAACCTCAAATATCAAGACATCCTCTGATGCTCCTGAGTTTGATGCAGTTTTTGAAATTAGCAAACGTGATGAACAAATTCGAGCTCATTACAACACGATCAAAAGGTTGAAAACCCAAATCTCACAACTAAAGGGAGAAAAGTGTGATGTTACTGGTTCCCGAATGCCTCCACCCTTTAGATTCTCAGAATTTCCAACTTCAAAACATTATTGATAACTTGCAAAAGGAAAATGATTGTTTTAAAGCAGAAATTTCAAAGGTTAATGATCAAAACAAAGAGTTATGTGATTCATTCAAAGTCAATCATGATAAACACATGGAAAAGATAACTTCTTTACTTAACGATATTGAGAATCTGAAGTGTGAGGTGAAAGGAAAACTGCCAATCCCTAATTGCAAATATTATGTTCCTAAGGTTTTACGCTTGGTTTGTATGCTATCGATATGTTATATATTCCCCGCCCATTAGGAATAATGAACTTGCACATAAAGCATATCTCTCATACCTTAAGGATAGTTTGAAGGGTCTCCGTGAGATAGTTGAAGATGAAAGAATTGAAAAACCTTTTGATAGCACCATAGCCAATGCACGCATGGATGCCAAAAGATCTCAGGAACTCTTAGAATACCTAATTGTCACAAGTCCGAAAGCTAGTAATAGGCGAGATAGAATAGTGGCACCCAGTTCAATGCCTAAGGTTAAGAATAATGTGACTTTTAATATGCCTCACAAAACTTGGAGATCCGGACTTCTAGACCACTAATGCAAAGTGTAGTATCACCAACTAATATTCACTGTTGTTCCTTCTACGGTGTCAGCAACACTAAGGTTAGCGGGTCAAAGCCTTCGGCAATACAATGTGAAATAGGATCTTGCCGGTACCAAAAGTGTTGAAAAAAGTAGAAGAACACCCTAGGAAGATTAAGTTTGAGCTGAGTAAAACGAATCGTGTTGATTCTAGTATTAGCTATAAGCGTCTTGTAATTAATTGAATGCCTTTTACAAAACATGTAAGGAATGTTTGATTTATGGTCTTAATCATGAATGTGTTGTGAATGAGGTGATAAATGTTGTTAATACTCGGTCAAAATTATAAAAAATGCTAAGGGTTAAGGAGATCAGGAAGCCTAAAAGAAAAAGGGTTAGTCATTATTGGAAGCCTACAGGAAGAAAATTTTGTAATGTGGGTTATCAATGGAAACCTACTGGCCGGAAATTCAAATTGAATGAATCTTGTCCTAAGATGTCTAGATCTATGCCTTCTAAGATATGGAAGCCCACTGGTAGAATCATACCTTTAAGAAGTGGTCACACCTCACATAGGTCTACTGCCTCCACTAGTGATGTTGTCATAGATTCTAGAAATGATGTAGGTATATCAATTGCATGTACTAACCAACAGGAACCCATTCTTACATGGGGATCCAATGCTTCCAGTTATCTACAATACGTGTTCAAATGCGGGTCGTACAAATCGTCCTTTGGTATTTGGACTCGGGCTACTCAAAGCATATATTTGGAGATTTCATGGCTCATGAACTCTGTAAAGTAAATTTATCGGGGTATTAGATTCGGAAAGCGACCATTTTAGAGCAATTATGGGTTATGGAGATTATATGGTTGGAGATAGTGTAATTTCCCGGGTATATTACGTTGAAGGTCTTGGTCATAACTTGTTTTCACCATTCAATGTGATTACGATCTAGAAGTGGCCTTTAGAAAACATACTTGCTTCGTTAGAGAACTTGACGGTGTGGAACTTTTAAAAGGAACCCGTGGAAAAAACTTATACACCATCTCTATTGAAGATATGATGAAGTCTTCTCCAATCTGCTTGCTGTCAAAGGCCTCTAAAACAAAGTCATGGTTATGGCATCATCGCTTGAACTTCGGCACCATCAATAATCTTTCTAGAAAGGATCTAGTAAGAGGCTTACCCATATTGAAATATGAGAAAGATCATCTTTGTTCAGCATGCCAATTGGGAAAAAGCAAGAAATATGCCCACAAACCCAAATCTGCAAACTCTGTTATGGAAGTTCTTCACACCCTTCATATGGATTTGTGCGGACCAATGAGAGTACAAACAATTAACGGGAAGAAATATGTGTTAGTCGTTGTTGATGACTACTCTCGGTTTACTTGGGTTAAGTTTTTGAGGACAAAGGATGAAACTCCCGACATCATCATCAAACTTGTTAATGATTCTTGCAGTGGAAGCTTAATAAAGTCGATCAATCATCCGCGCAGATAATGGGCGGGTTTGTCAACAAAGAACTTAGTGTTCTATGAAAGCATTGGGATCAGCCATCAAAAAGTGTTCCTCGCACTCCTCAACGAGCGGTGTAGTTGAAAACGAAATCGAACTCTTATAGAAGCTGCTAGAACTATGCTTCTATACTCAAAGGTTCCAATGTTTCTCTGGGGTGAAGCTATTGCCCTTTGCTTGCTACACCCAAAACCGTTCTCTCATCCACACCTCTCATGGAAAAACCTCATACGAACTTGTCCACAATCGAAAACGATCTCTTTCCTTCGTGTGTGTTCGTGTGTTGTGCTATCCAACGAATGATGGTCAAGATTTAGGTAAATTAAGAGCTAAAGCGGACATTGGAGTTTTTGTGGGCTATGCATCAAATAGGAAAGGTTACCAAATCTACAACAAAAGAACTTCGAGATATCATGGATGGAAACTATTCACGTCACGTTCGATGAGTTGTCTGAGCATATGGCTCTGGACAATCGATTACGGACCGCACCTCAACTTCTATCAAGTAGTCTCATTAGTTCCTCTTGTTACGAATCACTCCCAGCGAGTTCCATATGTACCTCCATCGAAGAAGATTTGAAAGCTGTTTGATTTGATGTTTGATGAATACTATGAACCTCATGAGAACTACACCTCTTCAACATCAACGATGGTGGCTTCGAACCTATCATCAGCGAGAATCCATCGATCTTAATATCTCTATCTCTAGAACGCCCAAGGTGGCGATCACTCATCATCATCCTCAAACCCACAATCATCGATTGTACATCATGGAATTGGTAATTTTGATGGAGATAACCCTACATTTACTCGAAGATGCTCGTTTGAAAACATCTTTGCCCACTGAACCAACACCGGAACCATCTTCATCAGGGATCCAAACTCTGCTACTGGGTCATCCTCAACAACAACCACACGAGCACCTTAGAAAATGGACACATGACCATCCATTGGACAACATCATTGGGAATCCTTCTCGTCCAGTATCCACTCGAAAACAACTTGCAACAGATGCCTTATGGTGCTTCTTCAATTCTGTACTCTCCAAGATCGAACCAGAAAGATGTTAAAACCTGCAATGTCGAGGGCGGCATTTGGTTCAATGCAATGCAAGAAGAAATTCATGAGTTTGATCGACTAGATGTATGGGAATTAGTACCCATTCGGCGGGACGTGCAATGATCATTTCTCTCAAGTGGATCTTCAAAGTAAAGCTTGATGAGCACGGTGGCGTTAGAAAAATGAGGAAGGCTTGTGGCTAAGGATATCGTCAAGAAGAAGGTATTGACTATGAGGAATCTTTTGCTCCTGTTGCACGTATCGAGGCTATCAAAATCTTCTTGGCTAATGCTGCTAGCAAGAACATGATTGTTTATTAGATGGATGTGAAAATCGCCTTTCTAAATGAAGATCTGAAAGAGGTGGTTTACGTCAACCAGCCTGAAGGTTTTGTGAATCCAGAGCATCCTACTCATGTCTATCACTTGAAAAAGGCCCTTTACGATTTGAAGTAAGCTCCTAGAGCATGGTATGATACGCTATCGAAGTTTCTTCTATCAATGGATTGACAGAAAGGAGCAGATTGATCCGACCTTTGTTCACCAAAAGTCAGGCAAACACTTAATCCATGTCCAAATCTATGTTAATGACATCATCTTTGCCTCGACCGACCCTAATGAATGTGAAGATTTTCAAATGGGGAGATGGGAAATTTCAAATTTCAATGATGGGACAAATGTCATTTTCTTGGGATTACAAATTTCACAAAGTCCCGGAAGCATTTTTATAAATCAATCTAAATCATAAATGAAATTGGTACTTGAAATTTGGATTTAACTCAGTGACCCTGTTGACACTCCTATGGTGGGCGTACAAAATGCTGGATGAGGACCACTCAGGGATCATGGTAGATCAAACGAAATATCGTAGTATGATTGGATCCACTGATGTACCTCCACCCGATGACCGGACATTTTGTTCGTTGTATGCATGTGTGCTAGATACCATGCTAAGCCTACCAAAAGCACCTGAAGCGGTTAAAGCGGGTCTTTCGGTATCTCCAAGGAACCATTCACATGGGACTTTGGTACGAGGACACCGGTATGTCTAAGCGGCCTATGGGGATCTTTGACCATGCGAGGATGTCAAGATACACGTCGAAATGCCGTCGGTGGTGCTCAATTTTTGATAAGCTTGTGAGTGGTCTTCAACGAAACAAATGAGCACTTCCATATCCTCTACAGAGGATGAATACATAGCCATGTCATCTTGTTGTGCTCAAATCTTATGGATGAGATCCCATTATCTGACTATGGCTTTGTATTCAACAAAGTCCATATGTACTGTGATAACAAAAGTGTCATTGCTCTCTGCTGCAACAATGTTCAACACTCTAGAGCTAAGCACATTGACATTCGACATCACTTCATCAGGGAACAAGTTGAAAATGGCGTGGTTGAACTATACTTTAGGGCTGAATATCGGTTAGCGAGACATCTTCACCAAAGCTCTTTCGAGAGCGTTTTGAGTTTATTCTTTCACGACTAGGCTTAAAGAGCCTTCAACCAGAAACGCTCAAATGTCTTCAGGAGGAAGACGAGGAGTAAAGGTGTTCATCTCTATCTATTCTTTGTACATATATTTTCAAAAACCAAAATACAAAAACATAAAACCACTAAAAAGAAAATAGAAAAATATAAAATTTTCAAAAAAAAAATTTTGTTTATTTATCATGTTTTTTTGGAGGTTCGATAACATCTACGGGCTTTGAGTTGTCACTCAAAGAATGGAATGGGTCTCTAGATGAAGTTCGAATTCATTAAAAAACGAGATAGAGAAAAATGATGGTTTATTGTCATTTCAGGCAATAACCTGTTTTTAGAAGAAAGAACAAAGCCATGCTTAATCTTAAACTTTCAAACCTTATGCTCTGATTATAAAAACAAATGTTTGTCGCCAAAAAGACAAATGTTTCCTTCCAAATATTTTTCCTTCTAATGATTCTTCTGAAAAATATTTGTCATCTAATGAAAACAAAATTGCTTTGAAAATACCTCGGACTCTATTTTTGAAAATCATTCGGGCTTATCATTTGTCACAATCTCTATCTCCCAATCAACAACGTATGTCATTGATTGAGGGGGAGAATGATTTCAATCAAATCAAAAAGAGTATTTTTCAAACAATTGGCACGTAAACAATAAAGATCTACTTTTGGTTAATCAAAAAGAACAATGTTTTACAATGTTTTATACAATTGGTTCAAGACCTTGGTTATTGGTATGTTTTCAAAAGATACTCATGCATGTTTAAACAATGGAGTTTAAAGTCTGAAAATCTGATCCTTATCAGTTGAAATGTTTTTCAAAAGCAAGTCACAATTCTCCTCAAAAGTTTTTAAAACTAATTTAAATCAATAGAGATCACAAATCTCAAAGGATTTGAAAATTGTGATCGAGGGAGAATTTGTGATTTAAATTGGATATAAACTGATAATTCAATAAGTGGTTTTGAAATATAACAACAAGCTCTCCTCCCTGCATGTGCCAAATGATTTCAAATTTTCCATGCACATGTTAAAGGGGGAGTATCTATCTTAAACCAAAAAGAAATGAAACGTGTTAGATTTGTCTCAACGTGCAGGTTCCTTCTACTATATGCAAAACTCTTTCAAATCACGGTGCACATATTGAGGGGGAGCAACTTTATGAAAACCTCATCCTTCCCCAATATGCTCTATCTACTTGAATTGATCGGGAAGTGATGATGATCATTTTAGAAAAGGTTAATCAAAAGATTGAATCTTTCTTACTCAATCTAAGATTTCATAAGCCCTCTTGCCTCCATGTGCTAAAATAATTTCTAATACTTGAAGCACATGTTGAGGGGGAGCATTTCTAAAATATCAAAAACAATTAAGATACAAAATGCTTTGATTATATATCACAAGTATCTTGATTGATTTTTTTTCAAATGGTTTTCAAATGGTTTCAATGGCAGATGAACAATACCAAAAAGACCGACCAAATTTATTTTATGCATTGAGATACAAGGATGGTTAGGTTAGGTATTCGTTCCCACGATCCCGCTAGAGCCGGAGGGATCTACCCAGGGACAATCCACTAGATAGTGTAGAAGTCCTTAGGTATGATTAAAAAAAAGGAGAAAAGTAAGAAATGGGAAGAGTGCGGACTGAGATAGAGCTAGAACGGAATAAACCCAACAAGGTTCTAGTTATGAAGTTTCGGTAAGCACTGAAGGGGTTGAAGAATGAAAAAGAAATAAAATGAGAAAATGGTGAAAATAAATAGCCCTCCAACAATTCAACCTTAGGGCAGAAACCGGGTTCAATACATATGTTACTGGTGGTTACTAAGGTAACACCGGTATTGAAGACAAGACATCATGGACCCAGTGATGCACTAAACTTCCAAGCTACTCAAGTTCCTCTTAAAAGGACTTGTTTCATTCTCACAGGGGAACCTACATAATCTATCGACTTTCTCTTAGAGATTGTTGATATTGAAGAAGGAGACCCTCTCCCTAGTCTCCGGCATAGGAAACCAAATATGCACAATTGAGTCTAGAGCCAAGAGATCATCAATAAATCTCATTAGGACACACTATTCTTGAAGACTTGCTGTTTCACACAATGTGTAAAGTAAGAATATATTTTAAGAGTCCTACGCATATCCTTAGGTATTTCGAACATCCAGTGATATGTAAAAGTATTCACGATGAAGATGGAAATCTTCTAGAGCCAACATCAAACAAGCTCTTGGTGGGTGACATGTGAGATCTTACAAAAGATCAAGCTTGTGACAACTGGATAGAAAAGATGGGGCGATTCAATCTTGAATCAACTTGGTCGAGAAATGGATTGGCGGATACCTTTGAAAATCGGCCGTTGTGCTTAAAAATTCTTTAAGCACATCGACTATGTATTAATGTTTCAAAATTAAAGGGTATTTATGATTGATTCGATTTTCATAAAACCTTCGTTGTATTGCAAAACACTTTCTATTAAGAAATACACGATTGTTTTCAAATCATTTTCATCAATCAGTGAATCTCAATTCCCTGGTTCTCTCACTCCGTGTTGTCTTCTTTGAGACGTTCCTGTTTGAGAACAGTAAAGCGGAGCATTGTGAAACCATCAAGGAGATTCTTGAATTATACCGATCACATGCGTTACTTGTACCCGATTAAGCGGGGAACCGTGGGCGTGTACCTCAATTCAACAAAATTGATCAAAGACACTTAAATGCGTTTAGTGCTAACTTCGCTTTATGCGAGAACACACGGCGGTTGCGGTGATCGAATGGCGTCAATCCATTGCCGCATGCTCACACATCGCTCTCACACCTAAAGAAATCATGATATGTGCATATCTTCATCAAATGGTTCTGATATTTTTCAATCCATGCTTCTGCTACTCTGATACAAATATCACAAATCAAAAAATGCTTCCACAACTCTGATAAGAAGATATCATGATCCAAAAAGTGAGCATGTCGGTCCGAAAGTCACAACATCACATAATGGCGATACATCAAAAGGATGAGTCAAAGATTTAATATAGCTGATGATCTCAAAGCTAGCTCAAAAATCAACATCACATGGATCAGTTAAAGACCTCCACTTGAAAGAACAAAACATGCGGAACTTGAAGAATCAAAGACTACGACTCTGAACAAAAGAGCTTAATCAAAGAAACCAAGAACAACAAAATGTTATATCAATTTGTAATCAATGTAAGTTGAGGTGACCTCCCTTAGGGGGAGATTGTTAGGATTTAGTAAATCCAGTAGTTAAAGTGTCGGTCACCTCAAGTATATATACTCGTTAGAAAGCTCGTAGTCGTAGTCATTTAAGGAAAGTTAGTAGATTACTTAGTAACAGTGGAGGGCGGTGGCCGGTCTTTACCCATGTATGCGATCCAGCCTAAAGGAGGCGTTCTATGTTTGTACCTATAAATACCCTTTGCCCTCCAAGGCAAAGGGTTGGAGCTTTCATAATTCATTTTTCTTTGTCTCACTAAGCTTCCCATTCTCTACCACTTTCTCTCTCTAAACCATAACCTACGCATAACCCTTTATGCTTATGATATGTTTGTGATAAACCAAGATGCTATAGTATATGCTGAGTCTCCACCTCAAAAGCAAAAAAGGAGAAGGAAAGATGCCGGAAAGGGAAAAGATGAAGGATCCATGGTTCCTGAGAGACAGATGAGTTTGATGGATGAAGACGAGGCTGCATTACAACAAGGAATCCAACTGAGTTTGGAAACTCTAAACATGACTCAAAGACAACCATTAGGAGGGTCGGTGTTATGAGAACATGTCTACATCACACCAAACAACTCGGTTGCACAAGGTAAAGGCAAAGGAATTGTGGTGAAGAGCTGTAATACTGTCACAAATGTTGCTAACCTTCTCCACTCGATTCGAAAACAACAAATCAATTTGAGCTCAAGAGAAGAAGCGTTGAATCATCCTCAGCTCAAGAGCATATTGGAGTGGAGAAGGATAATATGTCACAATAGAAGGAAACTCTTGCTTCTAGTAATACTCACCGATAAGTCGAGACAACACCATTTCTTGAAGAGGTTCAGTTCTTGAGAGCGAGATTGTTCATGCAGACACATACTACAGAGGTTGAGGGTAATGAATTTGGAAGGCTCAGAGATCCACGAGCCAAGATCGAGGATCACCTCCATCCGGAAGAAACTAACATGTCCACATGATCATTTCATCATCAAGAATATTGAGCGACATTACTTATGGTGATCAATTCCTAAGGACGGACCCTCGGATATCGAGTATGACAAACAAAAGCGATGAAAAGGAGGTTAGGTCATGTTCTCGGTCACCATTATTGAGAGACACATCAACCATTCCTCCATGTCAGATTGTCACCTCATCATCAACTACTCCACTTCCACCACCGCTCTGCTCAAACAACTACACTTCCACCACCCGAACCCGCTAAATTTCCATCACCAGTTGTCACAATTAGTGGTGTCATGCACCACGGCTTCACGGCTAAGTCTACAGAGCATCTACCGCAGAAGCACTTAAAGAGATGAAGTCTTCTAAAAGCACCATTTGTCGAAATCCGTCCTTGGCGGATCATCGTGTATCCAATTTTGGAGAACCTTAACCGATCATCACTGTGGCGAGATGCTATTGAAGCGAGTTAAAGATGATGTAGAATGGGCAATGCAAGCTCATTGCTTCAATGGTTTAAAGACTTGCCTATTTCAAATATGAGAAGCAGTTCTTTCGGATAAAATGTATGGCCTTGCTAACGAGCATCCGGATGAGGTCCATAAGAAGTTATACGAGGCTCTCAAAGAATCGATAAAGCATGATAATCATTTGCGCTTACGGGTTGTTAGAAGAGGCAGAAGAAAAGATTTGTTGTGTTGGAGTCGTTGCATAAAGGTCCTAAATCTCCACCTCCTACTCCTCCTCCTCCTCCAACCTGTGGAACATCGGGTGGGCGAATGGATCTTACGGCGCAGCTACAACTCAAAAGACAACTCCTCAATGCCTCCACGGAATCTTCATAACAAGCGGCTCTGAGGCGGTCAAGGGTCTCGAAGACTCTGCATGGACAACTTTTGATTCGGTTCACACCCACCTCTCCAATATCCCGGAAGATCAAATACTTAATGAAGATCCTTATGTCATGCAGTGAGAATCAAGATGATGGCGCCTCTACATTCCTAATTTCTTGAAGATGAAGATTGGTGGAAGCACATTGAGGTAGCATCAAAACATCTGCACCATGGACATGTCTCAAAGTTGGCTTACGAAAGACCTCAAACTCACGAACCTTCATGGTCCATTCCAGAGTGACTTCGATTATCCCGACAACAATTGGGCAACTACCATTACGAGCAACTATGAAGCCCCCTTGAAGACTCTTCTTCATATCACAAGGGATATGGGAAGCTTCATGAAGTGGTTTTGTGAAAAGAAGGAATCTAAGTCAATCACTCCTAAGACCTTGAAGGCGACTTTTGAAATTGTCAAAGTCTTCCACTCGATCTTTGGACATCTTCAATACGGATGGAAGAATGCCACAAGATCTTTGAATGATCAAGTCAATGAGCATATCTCACTTTGATAACAACCCCTCTACCTCTTGGTAAGCGGGACAAATGACAATCCAATCGATTTCTTCTTCAACCATGACTGGATTATCTATGTGCTCGAACAAAGTAAATAAACCGGCCTTATCTATTTCCAAGATGAAAGCGCAACCTACATAGATCAGTCTTGGCGGTTGGTACCCAATCAATTCGAATTAACAAGGAGCAGTGTATGACATTCTTTGCCTCATATGGCATTTCTCATTGGTGGTTCAAAAGAAGAAATTCTACATTGACATGCATGGTCTTTGAAAAAGCAAAAAGCAGTTCGATCAAATTTGAAATTCTAAGTGTGGTTAGTGTGGAAATCTTCCCAATTTATGGCTATGATTATATGAAGAAAATGTCACGAGAAGCGGACTTGAAAGATCATGTAATTGAAGAAAACGACTTCAAACATTTGTTACCAAGTGATTTTGAAGATCTTTATCTTCGAACCTCGGACATCTTGACCATCTACCTATTAGAAAAGAAGGCTCTCTCTGCTGATCAATCTTTAGATAAGGGGCTTAGTCATTCGACAAAGAGTTGGTGATTTTCAACTAGGTGTGGAAAGCTACCAGACTCAGGTCAATCTAACGAGACCTCAATGCGAAGCCACAGGGCATGAATTCCATCACTACAACACAGTGATTGACTCCCCTGGCGATCCTCTTCACCGACAAATACGGGACAAGAATGCTAATGAGGCTGTGCGAGCTATACAAGTTCAGCGATGGTATGCTCAAGATTGTTGAAGAAGAATTGAACTCAAGGGTGAAGGAAATCAAACTTGACTTGAAGCCGTGGAACAAAATGAGATTACAGTGCGAGCGAGATTTGAAGAGGTGTGAAGAGTTCATTGCTGCGATCGGACAAAGACTTAAGACAAGAAAGATCTTCCGCAACCTTGAAAGTTTTGTGGGTGGAAGATTACGTGAAGGACATTACAAGCTACTTCAAAGAACTGAATGAAGACATCTTCCTTTAGTAGCTTTATTATGTTTAAAATTATGTGTAATGTGGTGATTGTACTATGAACAACTATAACTATGATGTATATAGTAGTGATAGGTTATGGCTTGTAGTTCCCCTTTCGTTCTAAAGGGGAACTTAGGAGTGTTCCATTTCAGATCAAATAAAACCGGACACATTTCTCTCCAACAAGTTGTTTTCATATTTAAATCACTTGAGATCCAAAATCTCAAAGGATTTGAAATTTTTGAACGGGGGAGAAAATGTGATATAAATATGCAATCTGATAAAAGGTGATCATTTTGATTCAAATGTGCATACTGCTCTCCCATATGTGCTAAAACGCTTTCGAATCTCGAAACACATATTGAGGGGGAGCATTTCAAAAGTAAAATAAACTTTCAAGGTACTAAGTTTTCTATGTTTCAACATAAAGTACCTTGATTGATTGTCTAATGGTTTCTTTATAGCTTTTGTGATCGTGGATGTAATTCAAAAGAACTCCTTTCCTCTATGTGTTAAATTTATTTCAAATATCTCGATGCACATATTGAGGGGGAGCAACTTTTTGAAAACCACATCCTTTCCCAAAAATATCTTTAACAAAGTATTTAAAATACTAATTTTGATCGGGAAAGTGATGTCGATATTTTTAGAAAATGTTGATCAAAGAAGTGAATTCTTAATTCTCAATCTAAAGATTTTCAAATCCTCTTACCTCCATGTGCCAAAAAAATTTCAAACATACGATGCACATGTTGAGAGGGAGCTTTTTCTGAAATATCAAAAACAATTCAGGTACAAAATGCTTTTATCATAGATCACAAGTACACAGGTTGATTATTCAAATGGTTTTCAATTGGTTTCAATGGCAGAAGAACAATACCAAAAAGACCGACCAAATTTATTTTATACATTGAGATACAAGGATGGTTAGGTAAGGTATTCGTTCCCACGATCCCGCCAGAGCCGGAGGGATCTACCCAGGGACAATCCACTAGATAGTGTAGAAGTCCTTAGGTATGATGAAAAAAAGGAGAAAAGTAAGAAATGGGAAGAGTGCGGACTGAGATAGAGCTAGAAGCGTAATAAACCCAACAAGGTTCTAGTTATGAAGTTTGATATTAAGCGAAGGGTTGAAGAATGAAAATGAAATAAAATAAGAAAAGGGTGAAAATAAATAGCCCTCCATTTATTCAACCTTAGGCGAACCGGGTTCAATACATATGCTACTGGTGGTTACTAAGGTAACACCGGTATTGAAGACAAGACGTCATGGACCTAGTGACGCTCTGCACTACATCTTCCCAAGCTACTCAAGTTCCTCTTAAAAAGGACTTGTTTCATTCTCATGGGGAACCTACATTATCTATCGACTTTCTCTTAGAGATTGTTGATATTGAAGAAGGAGACCCTCTCCCTAGTCTCCGACATAGGAACCAAATGTTCACTATTGAGTCTAGAGCTATGAGATCATCAATAAATCTCTCTAGGACACGATCAATGAAGACTCACTGTTTCACACAATGTGGAAAGTGAGATTATATCTTAAGAGTCCTACGCATTATCGTTGTGGTATTGCCAGAACATCTGAGTGATGTGTAAAATATTCACAATGAAGATGGAAATCCTTCTAGAGCCAACATCAAACAAGCTCTTGGTGGGTAACATGTGAGATCTATCCAATAGATCAAACTTGTGACAACTGGATAGAAACGATGGGGAGATTCAATATTGAATCAACCTTGGTTCAGGAAATGGATTGACGGATACCTTTGAAAAACCGGTCATTGTGCTTAAAATTCCTTTCTCTAGCACATCGACTGTGTATTAATATTTCAAATTAAAAGGTGTTTAAGATTGATAATTGATTTTCCTTAAAACCTTCGTTGTATTGCAAAAACACTTTATATTAAGCGATTACCGATTGTTTTCAAATCACTTTTCATCAATCGGTGAATCTCAATTCGTTGGTTCACTCACTCCGTGTTGTCTTCTTTGAGACGTTCCGATTTGAGAACAGCTAGAAGCACGAAACCTGTCAAGGAGATTCTTGAATTATACGATCGCAGGCGGTACTTATGCTGATCAACGAGAACCGTGGGCGTGTACCTTAATTCAGCGAAAGTGATCAAAGACACTTTCGTATGTTTTATTGCTAAAGCATGTTGTATGCGGTACACCCAGCGTTCGGTGTCGAAATTGATAAGTCAATCCATAGCCGCATGCTCACACAACACATTCATTTCTAAAGAAATCATGATAAGTGCATCAACGACTATGATATTTACATTCCAAGCTTCTGCTACGCTGCTGCAAATATCATGAATCAACTAAAGCTTACGAAACTCTGATGAGAAGAAATCATGATCCAAAATGTGAGCATGTTGGTCCATAAGTTACTACCTCACATGTTGGAAATCCCACCATCGGACAATGTAGAGGTGTAATGATGATGATGATCTCAAAGTATGCTCCTAATCAAATATCAATGAACCACTCCAAGTCAAGGAATCACTACTATTGCATGATGTTTAAGTTGCTGGAGATAAGAAGTCTACGAGCTCGAACATCAATGATTAAAGTTTAATTGCTAGGACGTTTTCCAATGTAATTATTGGGGTGACCTCCCTAAGGGGGAGATTGTTAGGATTTAGAAAATCCATGATGAAATGTCGGTCGCCCCAACATATGTTTAGCATATTACAGCTCGTAGACGTATTAGTATATTAGTTAGATTAGCAGTAGTGTAAGTAACACCGTGGAAGAAGGACGGGTCTTTACCTCTTGTATGCGATCCACGGCCGAAAGAGGGCGTAGTCATTTGTATAAATAGCCCTCTCCCCACAAGGGAGAGGGTTGGATGTTCATTTTGGTAATTTAACCTTCCATTTGTTTTATCTCACTAGAATATCCCACTTTCTCTCTCTAAAATCTTAAACCATACGCCCCATTTATGTTATGATATGATGTGTTTATGAAATCCAATATGTTACAGTAGCGCCCTTATGGAAGACACAAAACATGCACTTTTTCTTTGCAACTGGGCTCGTGATGTATGGTATAATATGAGTTTGACTAATATTACAGATCATGCTGCAGAAATATGAATTGAAGAGATCCTAACTACGGCTAAAGATAGGGGACAAGGAACTTTAGAGCTCATGTTGATGGTCATGTGGCGAATATGGTGTGTAAGAAACTCCAAAGCCCATGGGGGAGAAGATATTGAGCCAAATAAGATTAAAGAGTCGGCTTGTGTGATATTGGAAGACTTCTATCGGGCAAATACAAACTCAGCAGCTCATATTGTTACGTCTAATGTTCCATCTCAGGTACGTTGGTCTCCTCCATCTAATGGAATGATAAAGATTAACGCTGATGGTGGGATATCAAGTAGAAATGATGTTGCGGGAATTGGTTTTGTGATGAGGTGCCATAGCAGTCTGTTTTGGTGGCGGAAATAAGCGGGTGGCCTCTGCGAGTTCGGTTATGAGATCGAAGCAAATGCTATTCTTTGGGCTATCCAGGTGGCTCTTGCTAAGGGGTTCAGGGATGTTATTTTAGAGACGGATTCAAGTATCCTTGTCGGCGCTTTTTACACAACAAGGAGTTGCTACATATTAGGAGTCTATTCCTATATATTCGTCGATTATGTTGCTTTTTTGCTTCATGCTCTTGGTCCTTTGTGCGGCGTGATGGGAATCGAGTGGCTCATGAGCTAGCTAGAAGAGCGTTAGATGACATTGTAGATGAAGTGTATGATGGCTTTGTGCCACCTTCAGTCAGCTCATGGGTGCTCAATGATGTAATGTTTATTCGGTAATATATTCTTGTTTTATCAAATAAAAAAAAGGATAAGATTCTCGCGTTGAGGAAATAAAAATATAACGTTAAGCACATTGTATATCACCGACTCATCTCAACCCATGAAATAAATGTTACCGGCCCCAAAACCGTTGAAAGGATGAGTCCTGCCCACAATACGAGGTTCATAAATACGTTTGAATATTTATATATAAAGGCCAGGAAAAAAATAACATAGTGACTACATCTTGCATAATTTGTATTATATATTAACAAACATTATGAATTCAACGACATACAACGATAATATTTGTAAAACTAGGCTTAAGTAAATTAATCAATCAAAACATCAGCAACTATAATCATCTAAACAAGTTTATGGTAAGTAAAAAATGAATATCTACCATCATGACATTAGTAGATATAAACGTGTTGCTAATATGGTCTGTCAAGAAAGACGTTCTTATGATCAAACTAGATCCCAGATTTGTTCGATGGACGGATTAGTTTTATAAATTTATGTAGAATGAAGTTGATATATCAAAATTATATTATACTAGTTTTAACTTAGACAATTTGGACAAATGCAAAATTATACAGTAACTGAAATTTTTCAATCACGCGTTCTAAATATGTGTGAGCATGAATTAGTAAAATAAATGATTCTAAGATCAAGTTTAAACTATTTCATACAAATATAAAGTTTGTATTATGTAACATATATTATCGTAGTAACAGGTAAAAATATAAACAGATAATGTTTCATAAAAAATAAATTTTTATTAATGAAAAATATCGTATCTAATAATTAAGTACGATAGTTCTATACAAACATATAATGTAAGTACAAAATCATAGGTAATAATATCTGATTTTTATTTTTTAAAAACATTATATAATTAATTGAGACACTTTATTTTGCATACTCAAAAATCCATCTATCTAGTTTGATCTAATGGTGGTGATTAACCTAAGATTTAATATGTCTAAACTTTTATCCATTTTTTTTCTTGTCATTTTTTTTTCCTTTTTATCTTTCTTATTTATTTTCTCATTATTTGTATTTTTTTATCACTTTTTTAAATTACACGTTTTTTTTTTTCGTCAGTTTTCATACGTTTTTGTCCGTTTTTTCCGCTTTTTATACGTTTTCGTCTGTTTTCATACGTTTTTGTCCGTTTTCATACGTTTTTGTCAGTTCTCTTACGTTTTCATAACTTTTCTTCCGTTTTCGTTCGTTTTCATACGTTTTCGTCCGTTTTGTTACGTTTTCGTCAGTCTTGTTACATTTTCGTCTGTTTTCTTACGCTTTCGTCCGTTTACTTACGTTTTTGTCCGTTTTCATACTTTTTCGTCCGTTTTCTTACGTTTTTCTTACGTTTTCGTCTGTTTTCATACGTCTTCGTCTGTTTTCTTACATTTTCATACGTTTTTGTCTGTTTTCTTATGTTTTCGTTCGTTTTCTTACGTTTTCGTCTGTTTTGTTCCATTTTCTTCTGTTTTCTAACGTTTTTGTCCGTTTTCATACGTTTTCGTCCGTTTTCTTACGTTTTCGCCCGTTTTCTTACATTTTCGTCCGTTTTCCTATGTTTTCTTTCGTTCATTTTCTTACGTTTTCGTCCGTTTTCTTACGTTTTCGTCCGTTTTCATACCTTTTCGTCTGTTTTCTTACGTTTTTGTCCTTTTTAATACGTTTTCGTGTGTTTTCTTACGTTTTTGTCCGTTTTCTTACGTTTTCATCGGTTTTCATAAGTTTATATACGCTTTCGTCCATTTTTTTACGTTTTCGTCCGTTTTTAGACGCTTTCGTCTGTTTTCAGACGATTTCGTCCGTTTTCAAACGTTTTCGTCCATTTTCATCTGTTTTTATATTTTCGTCCGTTTTCAGACGCTTTTTTCCGTTTTCATTTTCATACGTTTTTATACGCTTTTCATTCGTTTTTATACGTTTTTGTCCGTTTTCATACGTTTTCGTCCTTTTTTTTTTTTGCAGTTTTTATACGTTTCTATCTATTTTCATGTGTTTTCATGCTTATTATTAAACTTTATTATAATACATGTCTAATATCAATTGTGATATTTTATTATAAAAAAGTTAATGTCTAATATCACTTGTGATATTTCATAAACAAACTAGTAAGTTTTTTAACCTTTAATATCACCTGAGATATTTCATTGCTCTGTATATTTTTATATATTATCACCTATGTGTTTTCCAATATTTTTATAATTTTCAGTTACAAGATAGCTTTTATGCCTTTCATCGCAATTGACAATCGCATATTTTTTTAATGCAACCAATGTTATCTATCACTTGTGATATTATACTCTTAGTAGAAATAAAAGGGTTACAGTATTTTTAGGTGAATTCTTATTTTGTTCAAAAAAATGTTAATTTAATGCAACACTTGTTTGATTTTGAGAATATGTCAAGTCTCTATTTTCATAGTTTGCTTCCTTTTTATTCATTTTGATATTTTTAAGTGACACTTATTTATCTCTTGTGATATAACACTGTAAGAAAGATGAAGAGTATTACACTCTTCGTCATATATGTGTTATCAATTGTGATACTCAACAAAGAATATGAAATATTAAATTCATATCAAATGTAATAAGAATTTAGTGTTTTACCAAGTATATATATGAAAGAAATGATAATAAACATCACTTATTATATTACTGTGATGATTCTGTTTATTTTTCTTATTTGTGTTTTTTTTTGAAAATATTTAGGAAGATTTTTGTGTTTTATGATAATATGAAATATTAGAAAAGGTGTTTAACTGAAAACAAGAGATGTTATGAAACTTTTGTTAGACTTGTGGTGATTTTTTCTATATAATGGATACATTGTGCATGTTTCGATAGGTTTTATAGCGGAATTTAAAAATATCTACGGTTAAATAAGCAAACTAAAGAAGTTATAGTTGAAGAAAGCACACATCTTTATAAACAAACTAAGTAAGCTCAAACACTTGTGATATCACACATGATATCACAGGTGATATCACATGATATCACATGTGATATCACATGATATCACTGGTGATATCACATGATATCACTGGTGATATCACAAGTGATGTAAACTATAATATCACACATGCTATCACCGATAATATCACACATGATATCACATGTGATATAAACGGTGTTATCACACATGATATCACATGTGATATCACAAGTGAGGTGATATCACAAGTGTTTGAGCTTCCTCAGTTTGTTTATAAAGATGTGTGCTATCTTCAACCATAGCTTATTTAGTTTGGTGATTCAACCATAGATATTTTCAAATCCCGCTATAAAACCTATCAAAACATGCACAATGTATCCATTAAATAGAAAAATCCACCACAATCTAACAAAAATGTCATAACATCTCTTGTTTTCATTGAACAACTTTTCTAATATTTATAATATCATAAACACACAAATCTTCTAAATATTTTCAAAACACAACCATCACATTCTTAGTTGATTATCACAACGATAACACATACATGATGAAAATGTAATATTTTTCATCTTCCTTCTGAGTGTTATATCACAAGAGATAAATAAGTGCCACTTACAAATATCAAAATGAAAAGCGTCTAAAAGCGAACAAAAGCGTATTAAATCGAATGAAAAGCGTGTAAAAGCATATGAAAGCGGACAAAAGCGTCGGCGACAAAAAGCGTATAAAGCGGACAAAAGCGTATAAAGCGGATGAAAGCGGACGAAAACTTATAAAGCGGTGAAACGGCGTCGGCGAAAGCAGGCAACGTCTAAAATGGATGAAAACATAAAAACGGATGACAACGTATGAAAACATCAGCGGACGAAACGATATAAGCAGGGCGAAAAATACATGAAAACGTAAAATACGAAGCGTCTAAAAGCGGATGGAAAACATGAAAAGCTAAAAAGCGAAAAAAGTATGAAAATGGCTAAAAGGGAGAAAACGTAAAACAACGGCGTATGAAAGCGTAAAACACGTGCAGCGTATGTAAAATGGGCGAAAGAAAGCGGGGCGAAAATGTATAACGAGCAGCGTAAGAAAATGGACAAAAACGTACAAACAAAAAGTAAAAAAAGCATGAAAGCATTATGGAACGTAAACGCTTCAGCGTTTGAAAGCAGATGAAAGCGTATGAAAATAGACGAAACGTATAAAAATGCAGCGAAAACGTTTGAAAACGGCGAAAATGTCTAAAATGGACTAAAAACTAAAAATGCGAAAAGCGACAGCATTATAAAGCGGCGGCGTATATAAGCGTATGAAAATGCAAAACGTAAGCAGAGGGATAGCGTCGAGAACATGAAAAAAACGCCCGAAATCGGCCTAAAAGCGTAAAAATGACAAAAACATATGAACACGGACAGCGTATGAATCGAGATGAAAGCGTATGAAAGAAAAAAACATTAAAAAAAAACGCGAATTTAAAAAAAAGTGAAAAAAAAACAAAAAAAACATGATTTTAAATAAAAACGTGAATTCCAAAAAAAAATGAAAAAATAAAGAATAAAGAAAAAAAATGATAATAAATAAGAAAGACAAAAAGACAAAGAAAAAGGAGAAAAAAACATGGACTTAGGTTTCCATATTAAATCTTATATTTATCCCCACCATTAGATTAAACTAGATGAATGGTGGGGATTTGTCCCCTTGATAAGCACCAAAATAAGAGTAAGCATTTGAAAATTTCTCATTATTATATAATATCTAAATATGATCATAATGTCAGTTTAATTATTATAAGAATAAATATATGATTATCATATTGATAATTCATACAACAAATAATTAATCATATTATAAATATTATACTATATACTAATAAGCATTTTGCGATCGTATAGGAGATTGGTGTGTACATGTGGTGTTGGCACTTTCTTATTGGTCTATTAGATGGTTATGCAAATGTGGTGATACATGATTGGCCAAAGTGTGTTTCACCATTTACTGTTCACACTGTATGTATTTTATATATGTACACAAATCTCATTGGTTTACACATGTGGTGTTTCCATACAAAGTTGACTACCAATTGCAATTTTTTTTCTATCTTACATGTACAACCTCATTTCCTGTTGACATCACAAGCCACGTGTCAACATTAATTGCTAACTTTCGCAAGTTGGCAAAAATAGTCCCTGACGTTTAAGTGTCGTTACAAAGTAAGTCCAAGTTGGCAAAAATAGTCCCTAAAGTTTATTCACGTCTACAAAAGCAATCCCGCTGCATCGCGCATGTTTCCACACTCGTTCACATCAAATAAGAATTCAAATTAAAAGTTAAATTTTTTTGAAAACTTATGTCGATTATTTTTAGATTTAAATATAAACTGGTTTTAGAACCTGTGCACCCATGAAGTTTGGGCAGATAGTATAACGGGTGATATTTTTTCAGTAACTTTGTTTTGAAGTTAAATATTGTAACAGTTCATAAAACCATTTTGTAATGTTTATGATTTTTCCAACAAACTATATTGAAATTTTAATACTTATATAGCTATAACATCCGTGCACGCACATGTTTTTACATTATTTTTTCATTATGTCTTTATATCAATTAATTTTTGTATAAATTTTTGTCGCAAGAAGAATTTGATTTTATTTAACTGACAGAGTGTTTAGGTTAATCTTGTTTAAATTTAACTATTAATATCAGATTCTAGACTTTATGCATGTTTAGTAGCACATAATAACCCTTGAAAAAATATGTGTGATTGTTATATGTACAATCTCGTCTATTTATTCTTATCGTACAGTAAAGTGTGAAGTCGTGTCTTTATTTTGATATTTATATTCACGTTAATAATAATTTAAGATGTATTAAATTTTCAACCCCATGCGCGGGTTAAACTTATAAATAAATGAGTTGTAATAGAACGCGATTAGTTAAATTAAAATTTTTACGGATATCCTTACTTAATCTCAGAAAAAAAAATAACGTAAGTAATTCGTATATGTATAATCTCGCATACTCATTTTCATGTCACACTAACTCGTGCTTTCCATTTTATATTTATAATTCCGAAAAACATTAATTTAATACTGATAATAATATCTATAAATAACAACAACATATAAGTTTGTATTTTTTTTATATATAAAATATAAAGTTTATGGGGTGTAGAGTTTAGAAGGTATTTATTAAATTCATAAAGTTAAAACATAGAAACTAACACTTTAGTTCATATACTTTATTTAAAATTTAACAACTAAAGTTTTATTAGTTGTCTTCTCCTCTTTTATGTTTTCTTTTTACAAATTTGATACATAAGTCTTTATACATATTAATTTTGTTTGACAAAATTAAGATTAATTTAACAAAATTTAAGCTAATTTTGACTTTTATTAGCCAATAGAAATATTCAATGTTGCCACGTAGGCAAAGTAAACACTCTCATTAGTTCAGTTAAGTTTTTCAACATTCTTTTTTCACTTTTCAAAAATCTCTTATTATATAAGAGATAGCATCGAAAGGTTAATAATTATAGTGTGAAATAACATTTTATCCACTAATTTAGAAAGATATATATATTTTTTTTCAAATTATGTGAAAGTGCATTTGCTAAATATAGGTTAAATGAATCGTCCGACCCAGGGATTATTTCTCAACGTTCTATATATGAGCCTCTTCAAACAGGGCTCAGTGATATTGATTCAGTGATTCCTATAAGACGTGGCAAACGAGAATCATTTATTGAGGACACACGTACCCGTAAAACAGCAATAACAACATATATAATTCTAAATCAACAAGGCCAAAAAATATATTCCCCCTCTAGCGTATTCCGATCCCCATCAATATCATGTCATTTTTTTTTGGCATGTCTGATTACACGTTATTATTTATCTCATCATTTAAAACACTTTATTATAGGTTAGAATAGTGTGAAAGCACGTTATTGTTTTTATTTTTTACTATCGTATTATATACTGTTAACTCGTAGTAATCCTAGTTAATTTAATATCATTATGGGTAACCTAACTAATCCCTAAAGCTATATGAATATATATCATTTGTAGCTTTTTTATTTGTATATAAGGCTAATAACCTATTAAAGCATCATACTTGTCACAAATGTCAGTTCGACGTAGCGAACAAAAAAATTAGCTATTCTAGACATTAAACTTGACATCTTTGTCTTCAATTGAGTATTATGACCATTTTACCCTTTCAAATTACATAAATGGTCCATGTGGGTTTGCGAAAACTGCATCCATCGTCCCTAGGCTAAATTACAAAAATAGTCCATGTCGTTTGAAAAAATTGCGTCCATCGTCCCTTTTTTTTCAAAATTTTTGTTCCATTTAACCCTATTATCTTTGTCATAAACGATATAATTTTTGCTATCCACACATATATGAATTTAGATAAATGGGGCATGACTATTGTCTAGCACAACATTAGGACATGAGCATTAGTTTTCAAAATATCTCCATACAGGGACATGAGCAGTAGACAGGCATGATTATTGTCAAGTTTACGCTTTAGGTTGAATCCGTATAAAAAGATGGCCCCAAACAGGAAAAGAAAAATTTTAATAAAAAAAAAAAAAAAAAAAAAAAAAAAAAAACCCTTAGGCACCACAGCTTGCGCCAATGGTAACAAACTTTAGTTTGGACTTATTTGGAGAACCTATGAAAATGGTCAAATACCCCAATTGGGTTCACAGCTTGTCTACTGCCACGCTTCACAATGTGGCATGAAAAAAAGAATTGGGTTCACAACTTGTCTACTGCCTCGCTCATTAACGGAAATAACACTACATCCGAGCTCCTCCAATACCTTAGATTCTGTTAACGATATAACCGGATCAAACACTTCCATTTCCCCAATCCAATCGAGTTTTCTCTTCATGAGGATTGCAAGGCTAAGCTGCAAATGAGGTCCTTCAAACGCCTCAATGATGCCGATACCATATATCACAATATTTATCTTCTCTTCCGATCCCCTAAGCTTACAAAAACGGTCTGAAACCTCAGGAGTACGTATTTGTTCAAGGAAAACATGAAAGAAGTAGGACGATTCAAGTTTCTCAATAACGTTTTGAATCCTCTGCATTAATGTTAGTTCCCTTTCTGGGGTCGTTTCAACATCAGTTGGCGTCCATTGTCTTTGTTCCAGTCAAGGTTGTCAGGATCGGGATCCTACCTAGGATCGTTTTCGGCTTCACAAGATCGTAATCGTAGGATCGGATCGGGATCGTAAGATCCTATGAAAATGTATATATTTTTGTATAAGGGTTGTAGTTTTGTACTTTTATATATTTCTATATAATATTTTATATTATAAACGACAATGGATAATAAAATAAAAAGTTATCAAGTACTGTAGTAGTAGTAGAACATTAAGAAACATGAGCTTTTAGTAGAATCGGATCGTGTACGATCCTACGATCCTGTGTGCGATCCTACGATCCTACACCGATCTTGCTCCACTTGAGATAAAAACATGGTCCTGTAGTAGGATCGATCGTTTATCCTACGATCCTGCGTGCCATCATACGATTCTAGACCGATCCTGATTAAATTAAGATCCTACTAAGATCCTGCTCGTTTTTTATATGTAGGATCGTAGGATCGTACGATCCTACGATCAGGATCACGATTTTGACAACCTTGGTTCCAGTATTTGTTCTTGTTGTTTTGTGGATTTAAGTTTAGGAAATTTTCTGTTGTGACGTCGCACAACGATTGTCCAGTCATCATCTACCGCATCATCTACTACTGTATGATTGTCAGATTTCAAAGCTTCAGCAGAAGTTTCCATAGTTTATGCTTATTCTACACCGACCTTTAATTAAGAGTGCTGAAACACTTTGGTCAGACCTTGGTCAATAACATTTTTCCCCAGTATTTATCTACAATATATGGCAGTTAAATAAGCATCAGCTAGCTGGCTTTAAAATTCACAATGCAAAAATACATACGAGTAGATAAAGAACTTAATCTAATGTACACTGATTGGTTAAGAAGGATTCTACTCGACCAGACCCACTACAAACCTCCACAGGGCATGGTCTTGCTGCTAAATAGCTCATAACATAATCACGATATCGTGGGTTTAAGCTTTAAATATATCCAAAAGTACACACTCGGTAGTTTGTTAAAGTACTAAGGAGTAAGTAATTTACACACATGATGGTGATGCCAAGAGACACGTTTTGACTAATTACAGTCAACAACAAGAAGTTCTCAAACCAAAGATAGTTTAGTTTTTAACATACAAACAACCAACACTGAGTCATTGTAGTTGTTAGAAACTCACAATGTCTTAGGCATTTAAAAAAGACTGCGTAGTTATCTCATTATTGGTTTTCAAATAGAAGATAATTACCATCACCTGGTTCAATAAAGCAACGGGAATGAGAAAAACTATTGAATATAATCACCATTCTTTGGTCAATTGCGCTATTATTAACTAGGGCTACCAACAACAAAATTAACATTCAACATCATAAAAATGACACATCAAGCAATCAAAAGTGACATTAAACTACAGCTATAAAATTCAAAAGAATCAACATAAAAGGTGAAACACAAAGTGAATATAAATCGATAGAAAGCTAAGTATAATCTAAATCATGCAATAAACATTAAATATTGAGAAACGATACTAGAACCCATAGATACCAACAATCCAGCAATCACAAAATGTACAACAACAACATAACTAAAGAGAACCAATAGATACCTGGCTACCGGTATCCATGCAGCTCGGGTGAGAGTTAGTGGTTGTGTTCCAAAATCATATACATCGATCTGCAGTACCTCCACCGGATGCCAAGAGTCCATGAACATGTGGAGACCACGCAATTGCTTTCACAGCAGCCGTATGCTCACAATATTTCAGGACAGGTTGTGTCGAATGTTGGTTCCAAACAAAAAGCTGCGCAAAATCAAAAAATATGTCATTAATTAGTCACCCAAAATATATAATAGGAGATATGTATATCAATTACTTACCCTGTTATCATTTCCACCAGATGCTAATTTGCGATTATCATATGACCACTTGAGTCCACATACCTACAATTCACGTGTCAATAATTGTGATGATGTTATAAGAAAGAAATCATACAGTGTTAAAAAAATTCTATAGTAACAAATAAAAGATTTACATAATGTAAAAATAGCTTACCTCTGATTTATGACCGCTTAGTTTACTCACCCTCACCCACCACCACCAAACCACCACCACCAAATCCACCTTCAAAAGACAACATCCCTTCATTACCACCAAAACCATCCTTTACAAGATTTGTATCCTTCACGATATTTGTAGGTTGAATCTGTTGTTTCTAATCCGTAATCCATCTAGTATAACATCTAATCTTTCACCCTTGATATGCCAATCGATCCCCACAAACCCCCAGATCTACCAAACGATCAAATTGAAGAGCGTTTTTTCACACCCCCTTCGATGACGTCATTAAAAAATCGCCAATCATCGATTGGTGATTCTAAAAGCGATTCAGTCCAAGAAAAAGTTGGGATTAAGGTTGGGAAGCATCACAAACATCATAGGAATGTTAAAATCTTATCACCAACACCTAATTCATCATCTGCTGGTGCTGGGTCAATCTTGAAGCGGCTTAGGTCTTCAAAAATGATGGGTTTAGGGTTACTAGTTGTGTGTGTTAAATGGAGTTAAAAAGATTTATTGGGTTATTTATATACTTGGGACAAAGGATGCAATTTTTATAAATTTAAGGGTAAAATGGTCATCACAAATTTATTTTACTTAATTGAAGACAAAGATGTCAAGTTTAAAGTCTAGAAGAGCTATTTTTTTTGTTCGCTACGTCGAACTTGTTGGGTTTTACTAATCATAACAATTTACAAAAGCAAATAAACATCATCAAAGCATGCAGCGGAAGAATAAGAATAATATATGTATATTAATTAATCGAATAAGAAACGCGTACCTTTTAGCAATTCAAGTAAACCAAACGATGTTTGAACAAGAACAAAACCCAAAACCCTAACTTAGGGTTTCACCAAATTCGACCCTAAAGAAGTCGACCACCAAGGAATACACAAAAACAAATTCGTTTGTTCTTCGTTCTTGTACACACGTACTGTTAGCGATTTGATGCGAAAAGCTAGGTTCTTGAATCACAAATAAAACCAAATACTTGTTTCTTGAGTTTGGAAAATCGAAACCCTATGGGGAGGGTTGGAACCGATTGGCCAAAGACAAGAGAGAGGAGAGGTGAAGAAATTAGGTTAATTGGTGATCCAAGGTTAGGAGAATAATGAACACAAAGGTTTGTATATATACATTCTCAAAACTTGGTGACCAAGAAATCTCACCTCCTTGGGTTGAGTAGCCCACGACTGGCCAAGCTTCCCCAAGGGGATTCTAGATCCTTCTTGTCCACTAATTTCATTCTTAGTCCTCGTGGTTTATATTTAACGACCATTAGTCAAACCCCGTTAAATATTAACTATCGTTAAGTATTTATTTCGTGACTAATAATTAATAATAACATTTTATATATTAATTATTAAACATCAACTCTCATACGTAATGTGTACAATCCCGAAGTCTCGAGTTCGAATCCGGACATACGTATATTTAAATATCCATAAAACCTTTCAGCTCCCACTTGGATATTACTAAATATAGTAATGACATTGGTTTAGTCTAGCCTAACACGCCAATGCCCCCAGATCAAATCGAGTATGGTTTCCTGGAAAAACCATTTAATGATTCATCATTTTTACTTATCCTTTTGTTACTAATACTACATTAACTATGAATATGGATTAAGTCATTTCATAAGTTAATATTTTGTTTCTCGTTGTATATGATTGAACAAGATTACCAAATCATCTGAACGTATTCCAGATAGATCTTGGGTATGGCCATATAAACATCTTGTCAACCCTACGAGGGGCCCAAATATAGTATTATGCTTTGAAATAAATTCAAATGAACAAATTCTATTGACTACAATCATAACTCATGAACTTTGTAACACTTCTGAAAATAGCCCTTATAACTACCAGTTACGGATAACGTTAGACTATCTTACACAAGTGCACTACATTCATATCAGTTATCTGGTATCTCAAGTCTGAGGATAAACACTTCATGATATACTTAATGACAAAGATCCAAAAGTATCATCATGTAAAGTTGGGATGAGTCCTATATTCAATTCATTGAATATCATGTGAATCTGGTATGTCCCACGCATCAATATACTTTAAGTATATTATACCAAAACTCAGATTTGTCTTAATTCAATGACATTCCCACATCATTGATTGACAACGGACTATTTAGAATAACATAAGTTATTCACGGATTAAACATGCAAATATAGGATATAATATTAAGAAAATGAAAAATAAACATAAACAACTATTTTATTTCATTAAAGTAATATTTGTTCATAACATCCTTTATCCAAATACTAATCACAGATCTGCATGAAACTACTAGCTAAACGAAGTCCTATCCCATCAGCATGGTCAGTAAGTTTTTATTTTGGCAAAGGCTTCGTAAAGGGATCGGCTAGATTATCATCTGTATGAACTTTGAGTAGATTGATTTCACCTATTTCGACTTGTTCTCGAACATAGTGATATTGACGAGGAAAATGTCCGCGCCCTTCATGACTCCAAGCTCATTGGCAAATGTTATTGCAGCAGAGTTGTCACAATACACATTTAAAGGTAATTCGATTGAGGGCATTACTTCGAGTCCCGAAATGAATTTCCTAATCCAAACAGCTTCCATTGTAGCTTCTAAAGCGACTATGTACTCAAAGCTTACTGTAATAGACATCACAACCGTTGTTTGCTTCTTGCTCTTCCATTCAACTGCTCCTCCATTAATGACAAAGACATAACCCTTCTGAGACTTCGTATCATCTTTATCAGTTTGGAATGACGCATCGCAAAAACTGTAACATCAAGTTCGCATCCGGATTTCCTCCATACACTAGAAACATTTCTTTAGTAGCCCTTAGATACTTAAGAATGTTCTTAACAGCTTGCCAGTGTTTCACACCGGATTACTGTTGATATCGACTGGTAATATTTTGTGCAAACGCCACATCAGGCCTTGTACATCTCACAGCATACATGATAGATCCTACAGCCTAAGCATAAGGAACTTTTCTCATGTGTGCCACCTCTTCAGGTGTTGACGCGCATAGTTTATTACTTAAGCCATGTTCAACTTGCATCGGCAAATATCCCTTCTTGGAATCTTGCATATTGAATCTCTTCAATATTTTATCAATGTAAGCACTTTGGCTTAGTCCAATTAACCGCCTTGATCTATCTCGGTAGATCTTGATTCCCAGAATAAATGCTGCTTCCCCTAAATCCTTCATAGAAAAGAACTTTCCAAGATAAGACTTTACATCTTGCAAACTTGGAATGTCTTTTCCCATGATCAATATGTCATCGACATATAAGATAAGGAAAATAACATTACTCCCACTAGCTTTGTGATACACACATGGCTCATCAAGATTTTGAGTGAAACCAAATTTCTTGATTTCTTCCAAACTTCTTGTTCCATTGCCTTGACGCTTGCTTCAATCCATAAATGGATCTTTGAAGTTTGCATACACGCTTCGGAAACTTTGGATTCACAAACCCTTCAGGCTACGCCATATAGATGTCCTCATCAAGGCGACCGTTTAAGAAGGCAGTTTTGACATCCATTTGTCATATCTCATAGTCATAGTACGCAGCTATGGCTATAAGAATCCTAATAGCTCTAATGTCTGCTACAGGAGAAAATGTCTCCTCGTAGTCTATCCCAAAGGTTTGAGTATAACCTTGAGCTACAAGACGAGCTTTATAGGTGTGTGCATTGCCACCCATGTCAGTCTTTATCTTATAGAGCCACTTACTTCCAACTACCTTTGCATTTGGAGGTAAGGCAACCTCTATCCAAACTTCATTATCTTTCATGGATTGCATTTCCCCATTCATTGCAACTCGCCATTTTTCCTTTTCAGGACTCATCATGGCAGCTTTATAGTTAGCAGGTTCACCAAGATCCCCTAACATATTTTCCTCAGCTTCTATGTTGAGACATAGACGCTTAGGTGCACGCGTAGTCCTTGAAGATCTACGAATGGGAACCACTTCAACTTCAGGTAGAACGCCCAGACTTTTAGGTTCTACTTGAGGTTGGCTAGTGTTTTCAGAAGGTGTTGTATCTTCTTGATCATATTCCAGATCATAAACTCTCCCACTGAATTCATGAGATATGAGATCCTTTTCAAGAAAGTCTCCATACCTAGCAACAATTACTTTGTTTTCTGGTGGAAAGTAAAAGTAGTAACCCATAGTTTCCTTTGGGTATCCTACGAAGATACACTTAACAGATCTTTGTTGCAGCTTATCAGCAGAGTCACGTTTAACAAACGCCTCACAACCCCAGACCTTTAAGTAAGACACGTTGGGAGCTTTCCCATACCACACTTCATAAGGAGTCTTATCAACCTTCTTAGTTGGAACCATATTCAATATGCGAACAGCAGTTTCTAAAGCATAATCCCAAAAGGATAAGGGAAGAGTTGTAAGATTAAACATTGATCGCACCATGTCTAGCAATGTACGATTTCTTCTCTCAGATACACCATTTTGTTGTGGAGTATATGGAGATGTGAGTTGATGGACGATACCACACTCAGCTAGATAATCTTTAAACTCTTGGCTTAAATATTCACCACCTCTATCGGATCGAAGAGCTTTAATCTTCTTTCCTAGTTGCAGTTCTACTTCACTCTTAAAACCTTAAATGTTTCAAAGACTTCATGTTTATGTTTAAGTAAATAAACATAACCATAACGACTGAAATCATCAGTAAAGGTTAAGAAGTAGCTAGCACCCTTTCTTGACACATGTCTTAGTGGTCCACATACGTCAGTATGTATCACACCAAGAAGATCAGAAGCCCTTTCTAAACTATTTGTAAAGGTTTCTTGGTCATCTTCCCAGATATGCAAGATTCGCATTTATCAAATGATTCATCATTGATGTTTTGCAAAAGCCCATCGTGTTGCAGCTGTTGTATGCGTTTCTTGCCTATATGAGCAAGTCTACAATGCCAAAGAAATGAAGAATCCAAATCACCTTTGATTCTTTTATTATTGATGCTAAAGACAGAATTATTTTTATCAATCATATTATCATGAAAATCAATTTCAAACACACCATTTACTGGAATAACATTAAAGTAAAAAATACCATTTAAAGAAACCGAAATTTCATAATTAGTAAATGTATGAATAAAACCAATATCTTTTAACAATGAAACAGAAACGACACCCCTAACAATAGAAGGTGCGTAATGACAATCGTTTAAAGACAGTACTAAACCCGAAGGTAAAACTAAATCAAACGTGCCTATAGCTTCAACGACTGCATGTGCTCCATTACCCACGTGCAGGTATTGTTGTCCATAGGCAAGCTTCCTTGCTCCTCTAAGTCCATGCAGTGTATTACAAATGTGAATACCACATCCAGTATCATATACCCAGGAATTTATTTTATGAGGAAAAGAAAATAATTTTATCATCAAAAGAGTACCGAAGCGGCCACAGTGCGTATTTTTATACCTCTTATTGCGCAACTCATCAAGGTAGAGTGGAAAATTCCTCTTCCAGTGTCCTACCTCGGTGCAGTGATGACAAGCCTGATCCTTCTTTGGATTCTCACGCTTTTTGGGAGGGTACTTCTTGGGTTCTTGTTGATAAGTCATAACTTGTTTTCCCTTATCAGCTTTACCCTTACCTTTCCCTTTCTTGTTCGCTAGCGGCTTATTAGGCTTAGAAATCCTACCCTTCTGGATGGTCAGAACCGCAGGTGTAGGGGCCTTCTTGGGCAAACCTTTCTCGTAATCAATGATTATTGCATGTACCTCACTGACTGTCTTCCCCGTGCAATGCATATTGTAATTGCGCACGAAACCATCAAATTCCTTGTTAAGGGATCTGTTGATCAGGCCAAAATGTATGTCATTAGGGTAGACATAGTTAAGTCGCCCGAGCTGGTCCATGTAACTCATCATTTCCAGGCAGTGGGCGCTCACAGGTTTCCCTTCTCCTTGCTTGCAACTATGAAGAGCATCTATCAGATCATACAGCTCTATAGTCACAGGCTTTTCAAACAACCTTTGCAATTCTTCAAGCATGAGGTTAGGGAAGTAATTCTCAAACTGCTTTTGCAAGTTTGAGTTCATACTTCCAAGCATAATGCAGGCGACCTCATTATACTTGTCATACTCAGATTGCCACGCAGCTCGTGCTTCAGCAGTAGCACCTGCTGCAGGTTCATGAGGACAAGACGTAGTCAAATAATCTAGTATTTTGGCAACCCTCAAGACAATTCTGAGTTGCCGATACCAATCATTGAAATTCGCGCTAGCAGTCAATTTCTCTCGATCGAACATAGATTTGAACGACGAGGCTAGTGCAGTAGATTCAGCTTGAGCCATTTCTACAGAAAATAAAATTTCAAAAGTTAGTACTTTCGATAAGTAAACATTCAAGAAAATAAAATACCCTTTGGTCAATATTCATATAAACCATAGAATTTTCCTTGAATTTTGGATCCTCATTATCATAGTTTCACCACATCAGTTGATCTGCTAGTGGTGAAAGTATAGAATAGGTAATTGTTGAAAAACAATAATTGACAAACAAGTTTTCAATTCCAAAAGTTATGGGATTTACAATTTTGCCAAAACAATTAATGCAAAACGTAAGCATGTTTTATCCCATCTTATGCCTTAAGTTATAGGTCTCACTAACTAACTTAATTAAGTTGTCTAATTTAGAAACTACAAATAATTAAGCTGAGGTCTCACACAACAAAATAATTCACCTTGTTATTGTAATCTAGATCAAGGTCTCACATAACTAAATTACAACTTCAAGTGTTTCATATCATTAGATGGCATAAACTTAAATTTAAAGGGTACAATTTTTGACGTGTAATCAAAACTTATGTATAAAGAAGCATGCATACAACTTTATATCATAATATTTTCGAAAAACTTACATAAGATTTTAATTGCTAAGATTGAATTCTACAAAGTTTTAATCGATGCGTTGAGAAACTTACAACTTTGCACTAAGATGCTTCGTACATTGAATGGTTATACTAGGTAGCTCTAATCGAACTCACAGGGGAGAGGACCGTAAGCGCAAAAGCATAACCTTAGACATCCTTTCAGTGTGACTGTGCGCACTTCTTAATTAACCCCTTTATAGTTTGTTCTAGTGGGTGAGCCGTTCTAACCATTTAGTACAGTCGCATCAATCGATTAAAAGTTCAAGAATAATACTTAGATAACAAATCAGTTTCGCCATTATTTAGTCCATTTAATTTTCTATTCATAAAAAAACCTTTTTTGCTTACTAACATGTCAAACAATTATATAAACAAAAAAATATTTTAATAAAAATTAAACACACTCAAATAATATAAACATATAACTAAACAATTTAACATATGTAAAAAACAATTAGCCACATGCATAATTATTTCAATAAAACCTAATAAACAATTCTAGGCGTAAATAAATGCATACATTAACTAGGGCTTTCACCTACAAGGTAGATGAGCCACATGCATCGACAAGTCGATTGCGTAAGCCAAAGTTAATAATATACCAATTAGCACATAACGAATTTTTATTAGTTATAATTGAGGTCTTCCCCAATTCAATAATTATCAAATAAATAAAACATGTGTGTATCACTAAACAATTTATTATAAACAATACTCCATGGCAAAACATGCATGTTCCACCATGGATTCCGCATAACAATTATCACCCAAGATACGCATATTACATGGCACATAACAATTTATTCATAATAACAACATAAAATTAGCATGCAATCCTAGGGTTTCTACAAGTTTTACAAAATTAAAACCTAATTAATATAAATTAGGGTAATCGACCCATAATAAATAAAATTAGGGTTTCGAATTCAAAACCCTAGAAACCATTAAAAGCATGCAATAATCATAAAGATTTAATTTTTATGTGTTTCGGTAATTAATTACATCATATTAACGGCTCGTGATGCCACTGTTGGGTTTTACTAATCATAACAATTTACAAAAGCAAATAAACATCATCAAAGCATGCAGCAGAAGAATAAGAATAATATATGTATATTAATTAACCGAATAAGAAACGCGTACCTTTTAGCAATTCAAGTAAACCAAACGATGTTTGAACAAGAACAAAACCCAAAACCCTAACTTAGGGTTTCACCAAATTCGACCCTAAAGAAGTCGACCACCAAGGAATACACAAACACAAATGCGTTTGTTCTTCGTTCTTGTACACACGTACTATTAGCGATTTGATGTGAAAAGCTAGGTTCTTGAATCACAAATAAAACCAAATACTTGTTTCTTGAGTTTGGAAAATCGAAACCCTATGGGGAGGGTTGGAACCGATCGGCCAAAGACAAGAGAGAGGAGAGGAGAAGAAATTAGGTTAATTGGTGATCCAAGGTTAGGAGAATAATGAATACAAAGGTTTGTATATATACATTCTCAAAACTTGGTGACCAAGAAATCTCACCTCCTTGGGTTGAGTTGCCCACGACCGGCCAAGCTTCCTCAAGGGGATTCTAGATCCTTCTTGTCCACTAATTTCATTCTTAGTCCTCGTAGTTTATATTTAACGACCATTAGTCAAACCCCGTTAAATATTAACTATCGTTAAGTATTTATTTCGTGACTAATAATTAATAATAACATTTTATATATTAATCATTAAACATCAACTTTCATACGTAATGTGTGCAATCCCGAAGTCTCGAGTTCGAATCCGGACATACGTATATTTAAATATCCATAAAACCTTTCAGAACTGACATTTGTAACAAGTACGATGTTTTAATAGGGTATTAGCCCTTGTATATATGGTAATAAAAATAAATATATCCCTCTGTTTTGTCAATAAATTACATGAATAACAACCCAAAGAAAAGTATCAAACGAAAAGTAGCAAACCCTCAATTGTTCTATGCTATATATCGTACACTTTCTACTCTAGCACACCTTTATTGCTAAAACTTTTCAATATTGTGATCGAAGTCTTCTCTTTAGCTCATACCAGACATGGTTAAGGATCGAAAAATCGGTGTAGCAATGGATTTCTCAAGCAGTAGCAAAACTGCTTTGCAATGGGCTATCGATAACTTAGCTGATAAAGGTGACACGTTTTATATCATTCATATTAAGCCTCATGGGAGCGATGAGTCGCGTAATAAGCTATGGGCGACTGATGGTTCACGTAAGTTGATCCGACCTGTTGGCTACTTTTTTCCCTTTTTCAAATATTCACACGTACATACACCACCTCTTATCGCACACATGTTATAATCTAGAGTTGTATCGATAGGCCACTCACATACCACTATACCATAGGAAAAATAAAAAATAAAAAAAAATAAACCCTTTATTGATGTCTTGGTTGTTTGTTTGTTTGTTATATGTTAATGAACTAGTTTGGTTTTTGTTGGATTTAGCGTTGATTCCATTAGTCGAGTTTCGCGAACCCGAAGTTATGGCTAAGTATGGTGTGAAGACGGATATTGATGTTCTTGACATACTTGATACTGGAGCTAGACAAAAAGAGGTTTGCACTTTGATCTTAACTCTTAACTGATTATTAAGCTTTGTTAAAGCATATACACACTTTTGATGCTTGTTTTGATAAAAGGCAAATTGGTTAGGAATATAAACTATAAGCAGTTTGGATAATATGATAGAATTTGTTTAATCTACTTCTTCAAGTTTAAAAAAAAAAGCAAACTTGACTAACATTTAAATCGTTGTTTACTTGTTTATTACTCCGTATTATTATTGTTAAAGCAGAAACAAACGTACGCACTATGTTTTGCATTACTTGAAACTTTTTTGACATTGATTAGGTTTCTTTTACAATCTTTAATCTATGGTAATATGTTTGATCAGATTCATGTTGTGACTAAATTGTACTGGGGAGATGCAAGAGAGAAGCTGATGGAAGGGATTGAAGGTCTAAAGCTGGATACAATTGTCATGGGTAGCAGAGGACTCAGTGCTCTCCAAAGGTATACATGATCTTCCCTACTTTCCTTATTATCTCTTTATCTTAGTTTACTCATGTTATGTCTCCAAATTGTTTGCATGTTAGATCATTTTAGCTAAAAGAGTAGATATATACTTTGTCAAAAATCATAAAACAGTAAAAGTAATCCAAAAGCATATACACCGCTTTAGTATATTTGGTCGATTTCAGAACAATACTCTTCCTAATATATGTTACTTTGAAAAACAACGCGTCAAGTTAATTTGGGACTATTCCGTACTATACTACCAGGTTCTCCATTCAAATTATCAAATTGTCTGTTTGGTTCGGCTTAGCCTTCGAAAAATATACGTTTAAGTTGGTCCATGTCCTTAAATAGTCATATATTCTATATCTTCAAATTGGGTTAACTTTGCTGTTGAAAAGTAATCAAGAATTTTCTTCCCCCTCGTGTTTATTCTACTATGCATTAGATTCATTGAACATGATAATAGTTGATAATGACAGTCAAACTTTGGATCTTAACACATATTACATGTGTATGTTTTGGTCAAGATCTGTAACAAGATAGGAACTTGCACGATAACTACCTTTTGGTTCATTGTATTGTGCCGAGAAAAAAAAATATATATACAATTGTCAGAAACACTAGAAAATCATTTTTAAAAGAATGAAAATCTTGTTGGTTTTGCTTGTTGTCTGTTGATGCTAATCTAATATACTGAGTATGTTGTGATATTGTGTTATTGCAGGATACTGCTAGGAAGTGTTACCAGCTATCTGGTAGCTAACGCGCCTTGTCCCGTCACTGTTGTCAAAGACAAGCACTGATCCTCTTTGTTAGTATCAATAATGCATTGAAGTATTACTACTTCATAGCCCTGTTTTTCTTCTCATTATTTACTTAATTAGCTTAATTTCCACTTTATGTAACGTGACATCCAAAAATCAAAGCATAATAATTAGTTTGCAGCTCAACTTAATGATACCTATAAACATGAAGATATATATGTGAAGTTAGTAATGTGATTGTTGTATCATGTGTAGAGTTCCAGTTACATCTTTTTTCATGCTATGGGCTAGCCCATTACAAAATGCGAGAAACATGTATACATGGTTTTCAATTTTTTTGTGTTTTCAGAAACTTGAAAAAGTCAAGATTTTACAATTTTCAATGTCATATAAATACATTTGGCTAGTTATTTGATGTTTGATTTTGATCATCTGACCTATTATATTTTCAAGTTTTAATAATATGATGTCTTTCTAAAAAAAAAAAAAAATCATTATTTGGTAATTAAGTTAAATAATCTCTTTCAAAACAAAAAAATAATAAAGCTGGCGAAACTATATAACCTCAACACCAAGGGAAAATACAAAAAGGTTTTGATGTGGGTGTATCGTAACTATGCTCGATAAAATGGATTATTGAAATCTCGATCCATCAAAGAGGTAAAAACTTATTTCTAGAAAAAACCAATTATGTGAAAATAGTACTCTAGTTTCAAGCATGCAAATAGCCCCTAAAACATGCAAATGGTCCAACAAAAATATCAGTAGGACGCAAGTGGTTGGCAAAATTAACAAAAGGGGGATAACTTTCTATTTTTGTCACTCGTATAATGAATTTCAAAACAGCTCTATTAATAACAATACCAAAACTTTTTCCACATTAAGTTGTTTTTTTCCCACAGTAAGCTGTTTTCTTAGAGAAATTTGCAGTTATGTGACCGAAGATGCTATTTATATCTAATTTCACTCAAATTTAATGGCAATATGTGACTCAAATAAATGAATTGACGATATTCCCACTACGAAATTTGACACTTTCTTTCATAAAAATTACATCACCATTTCTTTAATCTCATAAAAATTATAAACTTTGTGATCATACATATTAAACCAATAAATGTATATTTTTGATACTCTTCAAGTTGATATCCATTTTGCTATGTTTTTGTAAAGTTTTTTTAACTCTTCCTTTTGGCAAAAACTCTTTTTTTTTTATTATTATTTTTTTTTTGGGCAAAATGTCGTTAAATTTTCAGTATATTCGTAATAAAGATTTACCTTAAGATAAGCTCTCTCATTCCTCCCATAAACCCTTTTCATCCTCTCATCCACCTTTTTTTTAAAAAAAATTTATTGAACTATTACGAATGTTTTCATTCTTCCTCTCACTCTTCTTACTTACTCACTTCATCCTCCATCGGTCCATCCTTCATCCACTAAATTGAAACTTTACCGCATTCCTCTTTTTATTGCAAAATTTTATTATTTTTTACCAACTTACTCTTCCAATCTATTAATTTTCTTCCGATGATTTATTTTCTTAATCAAAATTTAATGATATTTTTAAAACAAATTGAGTTTTAGTTACAAAAATAAAATACTTGTAAATTATTCTTTGTGAATCGAATAAAATGATATCTTTACGACTTCTGCAAGTAAACTCAGTGTTTTTCTTTTTGTTTGTGCTTTACAAATTACAAATACACTTCAATGTTTTTGTGAGATAAAAGCAATTTTGACATTTAAAGAGAAAGGTTGTAAATTGAGCAATAGACAAATGTGAGTCAAGTTATAAATAATATTCCTTCCGGCTCAAATTAAAAGTTCACGTTTTTTTTTTTTTTTTTTTTTAAGATTATCTAATTTAATTTCCCACTACTAAGTAGATGATGAAGTTTGATCAAGTTTACCATATTATATTTACTTGAAATTATCATTACAAACTTAAAAAAAAAAATACATTAATTAATTAATTAATTTTTTTTTTTTTTTTTTTTTTTAACTTGGAATTTCTATTATTACTTGTAATAACGGATTACAATAAGATGACAGACAAACGGGCAACAAGTTGTGCCGCAACCCCCTTTTGAATAGCAAAACCAATTTTACTCAAAATGAAATTTTGTGACTTAGGGGTCGCAAAATTACTTTGCACAACCCGTTGAACCCTAGTCAATTTCTATTAATTAATTAGTAAAGGTAAAGTAGTCATTTGACAAAAAATAAGAAAGAGACTATAATAATAATTATGTTTTTTTCCCTTAAAACTATATATTTTTTATCAGAAGATAATAATTTTGAGACGAATGAAGTAGTTATATTCGACCACGTAAATGCAAATTTCGTTTTTTCTAATGCATAGAATTGAAAGTCAAAATTTTCACGAATTTAACCTCCACTTGATTTCTTGTAAAAAATTTTGAGAAACTTTTCAAAACTTTTTCTTTCCCAAACCCTTGTTAGAATTTCACCACAAAAAAAACCTTTTTTATTTGATGTTTATATCATAGCTAAAAGATATAAACATATTTAGTTGTTTGTAAACACAAATAGTTATATGATGGTCCATGGTTGTTGAGAAGTAACCATCCATAGATTTGTTTTAGTTAGAGCTACCGGCACTACAAGGTGCTATATAATATGAACAACAACCAACCGTAATAGGAAAGCCACATAAAAAAAACATCATGTGGATTGTGTACGTGTATGTGGCGTGGTAGCAATAGATTGGAAACTGAGCAAATTATATTTTTAACTATTATAGTTATCATTTTAACATGATTTTATAGGTATTTGTGAAAATGAAGGGAAAAAAAAAGTTATCGAGGTTTGACATTGTCAAATGGCACACTAATTAACGTAAATGCAAGTTAATTTGTAGTTAATGGTTTGTTCTTATTATAAACTCCTAGACACAGTTTAAACTTTAAAGATGTCAATATATTAGAAAAAAGAATGGGATTTAAACTCAAATCTAGCTTAAATACAATTTTTTTTTATAATTGTGCAAAGTTTGAATCCGCTATATTTTAACTCGACGAAAAACTTAAAGCAGTTTATATGTTCCAATCAGACTTATATCGGTTTTTAGTTATCAAGTGATTTCTAGTTAAAATGGATATTTTTTTCTTGTTGTACTCAAATTATTGATCATATAGAATAGAAGCCGTTTTCTATTTCATCAAGAGATGTTAATATCGGGATTGGATTTGAATGACTATTATTAATCATTAGGTGTGACCACACATTTGGTAGTTCCTTGCCTAACATTCATAATTAATCATGAATAATAGTATTAATCTACTCAGGTTCTAAAATGCGCGTCATGACGGCGTGAAGGCGTCGTTAAAGTGCGAGACGTGACATCCACGTTATGAAATAGATCAAGACGTCGGTTCTAGACGTGACGTGAAAAGGCATGACGTCTTTTTTAAATCAACTCCGATGAAAAAGGTTTTTTGAAAAGAAATGAAGAAGACTACACGTACGGATAGTTTTTTAACTTAATTCATTATATGTAACACTTTTTATAAATTCAAATTACAAAGTAAATGAAAAAAAAAATACAAATAAGTCACAAAGATAAAAAATAAATAAAAAATAAAAATAAAGGCAAATAGTCTATTTGTAAAACAAAGTCACTAAGTCAAGACACAAATAACTTAGAAACAATATTATAAACTCTAACTAAATGTTTTATAAACAAGACACTCCTCCTTTAATTACTTTCGAACATAATGAACATGTAAATTTATTTTCAATTTTTAGATCTTGAATTTCATAATTTATGCTTGGATCCTTGTAATTGTTAGCACTAATGCGGTTGAACATGAATGTCTAAAGTCCATTATATATATATATATATATATATATATATATATATATATATATATATTTATATATATATATATGATGATGATGACATGATTATTATAATGTATTCAAGTTATATTGATAAATTATACGAGTGGCTAATAATTATAATTCCTTATTGCTAAATCAATAAGAAAAAGTTAAAACTGAAAATTTTAATCAAATTTGAATTATACATATGATTTCAAGCTCAATTATTTAACATATATGATTATGTATGATTAAAGAACAATATGAACTATTGCATAACATGAAGCTGGAGTAAGATGATTATTTGCGGGATTTCAAAGTATGTTAATGGTGCATGATTATGAACTGAAGGGTAATTTAGATGTAGTGTAATTTGAATGTAAGGTACTTTGGATATCATTATTGTGTTTGTTTTGGACATCTTTCAACAACTTCTATTTTTAAAAGTCCATTAAAATATTTTCTCTTCTTATAAATGGTTTTTTTTCCTTCAAAATGACCTAAATTTCATATTGCGACAAATCGTTGCTAGCATTACAATAATGCGGCAAATTGCGGTCTAATGTGAGTGCACTCTGGGATGGCCTTGCATTAGGTTGCATGATGCGAAATCCTAAATGCAATGTAATGATGCGCGCAATTTACGCAATGATGCGCGCATTTTTAAACCAAGATAATTAAAATACATTTAAAACTCAATCAATTCATATAATTTGCATCAAATATTATTATAACACAAACAAAAATAATTAATGTTAAAGTTGTAAAAAAAAAAAAAAAGGAAAAAGTCAGAAACCGGACTATAATTTTAAAACGGTAGGAGTACTATTATAAGGAAAAAGACCCTCTTTAAATACAAATTAATGCATATTTGACCACGATTTTAAACACACCGACAACTATTAGAATAGGATCAAAAGTTATGTTATGAACTTATAAGACTTAAAATAGGAATATAGCATTATCAACCTACTTTTAATCTTTGCTTAAAAAAAAAAAAAAAAAAAAAAAAAAAAAAAAAAAAAAAAAACTTTTAAGAAAAAACAGGAAAACATTTGCTTACATAAAAGTTGTAAGTTCTTTATAAGTTGCTTTCAAAAACATATAAGTGTCCCTTTAGTTGACTAGCTACAACTTAGAAGTTACATAATCCATGTTTCTATTCAACGGTGGTGAAAACATAAAAATTGGATTATCATTAATAGAATTGAATCAAATTATATAGAAAGTAATGGCCTGGGTTACGTTGAATTGATTCCCATTCTTGTGATTACATGCCATGAGGAGACAAATGTTCTTGGCATCATCATGTTGTATCCATGGCATGCATTGGAATAGTATGCTCACCCTTGTTTGAAAGTGTAATTACCATGTTAACCTCCATTAAGCAGCTTCCACAATTAACAACACTTAAATTATGTTAGAAAAAATAAATGCATAACCTTAAGTTTTGGGTTAGTTTCATATATAGTCAATATAAACTTTAAATTGACATATTTACCCAGTTAAATATTATAATAAAATATATACTCATTCAATATAACCTTAAGTCATGCCTTATGATATTTAAAGGTTTTTGTTGGTTTATGCCTTTGGTGTTTTCGCTAATTCCATTAGCGTTTATGGTGAATATTCATCTAATTGTTAAAATGTAAACAGTTGTCAAAGCCGTGGTATCTAGGAAAATATAGTAAATATGTATTAATGGATTGGATTAAAATTTCGGGTCTTATAGTTAGAAAACGCCTCAAACTGTGAATGAATGGCATTGTCTGTTAATGGGTTCGATAATGTTTCAAGCTACTTATGTAAAACAATATATTTGAGAAGTAACTAAATGAGCAATACGTGTATGAATAAAATTAAGTTTAAATGCATGGGAAAGAGATGCTCATTATTATGGGTACAAATTTGTGTCTCGGTAAAATTATTAATCTTGTATTAGATGCCAGATTCCCTTCATCTCCCATTCTTGTTCTCACCTAAAAAAATTACAAACACATATCACAAAAGAAGGAAAAAATGGCCAAGCGTTTAGTGATTTTGTGATGAACTAGCAGGGGCTGCTAATTCCAAATTAGTGAAGGATATGATGATTGTTCATTATCGCATGGAACTTAAAGAAACTTTGCAAGATGAAGTGGAACTTAGGTCAAAAGCTTCTAAAATAAGTGATTGTGCGGAGGGGAGGGAAGATCTTACAGAAGTTGCTAGGTTATTGCGAGTTGTCACACATAGGCATGTGCGTATACATGATTTGTATGCAAACGGAAGATCTTACAGAAGCTGCTAGGTTATTGCGAGTTGTCACACATAGGCATGTGAGTATACATGATTTGTACTTGTTCATCGAGAAGTTGGAAGCTATGGACTATTGATGGTTGGTGTCTTGTTTGTTTTGAAGATGTTGTCTTTTGGATGTGGTGCTTATCTGGTGTCTTTTGTGGTTAGTCATCTATGGTTTCTAGCTGTTAATATCATTGTTATTTAGGTTATGGTAGGAGGTTGGTTGATCTTAGGTAGGGTTCCTATTCTGTGAAGCTTTTATTTGTGGGAAGTAGCTTTTAGGTGGTTCTGGTTGTAAATAGGTTTAAGATTATGGTAGTCCTGGGCTTTTTAATGAATGAAAAGGAATCATAACTATGGTGAATATGAAGCTAATTTATCGTTGTTGTAAGTATGGTGGATGTGAAGGAAGTGTACATGGGTTATTAATGAATGGAAAACTATATTAATATCTATTTGACATTGTTCTTGGCTTTTTAATTTACTAGTTTTTTTTCTTTATTTTGTTGCTTGTGTATATATTATAGAGGCAGAAAACTTATTACAGATACTATGAAGTTGGTTTAAGGAAAATATATCGTGGTGGCCATTTCCTAGGCATAGTTTTTTTAGGTCCTTTTGGCACTTGTTGCTTCTGGTACAGCTGTTGTAGTTTTAAATAGTGGTCTATGGACTGATATCTCTTTCTTTTTATTCTTTGTTGTTCATGTTTGTGACCAATTATTTTCCTTTTCGTATAGTGTGGTTGCCATTTGTGGTTGTTTTGCTGTCTAAATTGGTTTTGTTGGTATTGCAAGTATAGGTATTGTTGTTATAGTTTCACCATGTGTATGAGTTGTTGCTGTTAGGAGTGGTACAATGTTCCAAACATTTGTCTAAAAAGTTTTTTTCTTTTTTCATTTTTATTTATTTATTTATTTTTGTTGTAATTTTGAGGTTAAAGTGCAAGTGAAAAATTCGTGTACTTCCTTACTTTGCAATTAGTTCTGGTGAAGGCTTGTATGGGTTCTGGCCTTCTAGCTTCCAGATAACTTTGTTGTATTTTGTCACCATTGAGTGTCGTTTGTTGCTGAAACATGCCAGCATTATTTTGCCACTGTAACGTGCGCTTTAAAGTAGAACCTGTTAAATATTCATAGGATTTTTGTAAGTGAATTAGACAATGTTTGTATTTAAATAATTTTATGTCTATAGGTATTAAAGTATTTGGTAACTTGAGTTAACATGTAATTTGGTTCAGTTTTGGTATCGGGCTGCTGTCAGTGTGCATGTAGAAAGCATTTGGTGATGTCAGATTTGCATGTAGAACATTTGTTATAAAACCGTGTCCTTTTGGTGTCGATAGTTGCAACAACAATAGATATGGAATTTTGCAATATTAAAGTTGTTACTAGGATCAAAATGTCAATTACACGGTAGTTATGAAATTGTTGTTGTATATCTTTTGGTGTTCTGAGTTTCCTTTGACCAAGTCTGCTATTACATGTTTCATGTTTCTTTTCTTGTTCTATGTATGCGTGCTACTGTTACTGAACATTTATTATTGTCGGTGGTTCAAGGAAATGGTTATACCTGCACAATTATGTTATGTGAGTTTATTGTTGTATTGATTTATGGTTTTTACTATATTGATGATTGTCTGATACTTACACATTATGTATTTTTGCTGTTTCTGGTATATTTGGATTAAAGTAATAGACTATTGTGGTTGTACTTGAGAGATGAAGGCCTATATCAAGTAATTTATGCGTTAGGAAGGTAGTACAAAAGTATGTCGAATAAATATAGTATAATAAGGTTACTTTCATAGTTTTTCACTAAACATGAAGCAACTGCTATAACTATTGGATCTTCACTTTTCGCATACTCTTTCATACTGAGATTGTGTGCTTTTTCATTGGATATACAAATATGGCATCACAAATTCAAATAATACCTATCCATTCTCTGTTACAGATGTGTAGTAGCATGTCAAATGCTTAGGGCTGAGAATACGGTAGATGAACATCCGAACTGTTCTTGACATACACAATAACAAAGCATTAACGATGGATAAAAAGACACCAAGGCAACATAGTAGTACTTTTCCTGATTTATGTTCATCCATCATTGTTGCTTTATCATTTTTTGATGATTGAAGGTTTATCCATAAAATGGATGCAGATGGTATTCCATAAATAGTGAACATCGTCGCTGCAAGCTAGGATATATGAGATAAAAGACATCAAGTGGCAAAAATGCTGAAATAAATAATTGGGCTCAGATCTGTATATATTGTTCAATTCACAAAGTTGCTTCTATTATGTAATGGCTGCAAACGAACATAGTTGCAAAGCAAGTATTTGAACTTTGAAATTAATTTCCGTTGTGCCAACTTCGTTCAGATTTTCTAAGACACAATTCATTGGTCTCAGATTACACAAATCATCACAGCCTTGTAGAATGGGTATGTAACCGGATAAAAGGATACGCTAAGCTGTCGTGGCTGCAAACACAAATTTATTCGTGATGCCCCGCCAAGATACTGGTTACTTTCATCCATCATATTCCAGCTACACAAAATCAACCCACATAACATAACCATATCGCAATCTTATTTACCCCCAAGATTCAGAAATGTATGTGCCATACCGATAGATTTGACACATTCTAAAAAGTTACATCAATGGGTTCGCATAACAAAGCATTATGAAAGTAAATATGACAACGGGGTCATGGCTACAAAAGGGTTAACCCACCGTGGCTACAAATCCAGTTATTTTCCCTGCCAAGTTCTGGATTACCTCAGTTGCAAATTTGCTTACAAAGGTTTTCAAATTCGCAAGTAGTACTCGACAATTGTCACTGGAAACTTCCAGGTTTACTGAGAAACTTATTGTGAATATAGTATTGCAATGTTTTATTTATCCATATACTTTTTTTTAACCCGGTCATGCCACCCGCAACGGCAAATAATAACTTTTTCGAAAGGGTAAATGACAAAGCTCCAGTCCGTTCTTCATATGTATCTGACCCATTACTATAACAGTGTACATGTGATTGAATATCATCCATGTATAGCTTCGTACCTTAGGTTCAATCTCAACCATATATGGTAAGCGACACCATTTTGTTCGTTAGATTTGGAGACACTGTTAAAAGAACAGTGCAAGGACAACGTTTTTGCCTTGTGCTGTAAGTAGCACTGTTAAAGGAACAGTGCAACGGCGGTGTGCCCTTTGTAATTTTGATGAATCACTGTAGCTGCTACAGCTGAGGAGAACCCCAAGACGATGCCGTATGGTTCATCGTTTAATAATATTTATAATATGTATAAGGCTCAGAGACACAACGACAAAATTGGACATAACATACCGACCATGACTGCAATTCTAATTTATATCATATTGTATTGCCAAGATCCGGGTATAAGCATATTATGGCACTGCAATATTCAAGTGCAAATATAGCTATCATCATTTCCTTAGGGTAAAGAGGGAAGTAATAGTAGGTAAGAAGAATGTTTAATCTGGCATGGCTGAAAACCCAATAGTTTGCCCTGCCAAGTTCCAGGTCACCTAAATTCTAAATTTTCCTAGAAGTGCAACAACATTACGTTGGTCTTTCAACCCACCATAGTTGCAAACACAGATCAGAATGCCTTGTTCTGTTAATAGTGCTACCTAAAACCACGAAACTAGACGACATTGTTTACCATATATGGCTGAGATTCAATTTCGGGTACATTGCTATACATGTAAGATTTTGCTCAAATATGTTTAAGGTTCAGATATGTAACCATAAAATCGGGCATAATATAGCGGCCTTGGTTGCAATTGTAATTCAAGTCATACTGTCGTGCCAAGATACCAGTCTATGCATATTATGCCACCATAATATTCAAGTGCGAAGACTTATCACTGTTGCCTTAAGGTAAAGAGTAAGGGAAGCACATGTAAAAACAAGGGTTAACCCAACATGGCTGCAAATTCAATAACTCGCCCTGCCAAGTTCCGGGTCACCTCAACTGTAAATTTTCTCATCCCTCCAGCTTATTATAAATACTATTAAATGATAAACCATAGAACACAAAAGGGAAGAAACCACCGCAGACTGCATCTGCTACAGGGTTACCTCAAAGTACCAAAGGGTTCAACGTCGTTGCACTTGTTATATCATAGAAACATTCAAGTGCGAATATTTATCATCACTGTCCTTAGGATAAAGAGGAAGAAAACACATGTAAAAAAGAAGGTGACCCAGCCTGGCTGCAAACCCAATAGTTTGCTCCGCCAAGTTCCAGGCCACCTCAACTTTGAATTTGCCCATCCTTCCATCTTACTTTAAATATATTCAAACGATGTACCGCACGACATCATTGGTCATACACAAAGAACAATACTCCCAAGTAACTTATCTGTGCTAAAAAGCAATAACTGCATATGAACAACCGCATACCCTTTAATTACCAGGAAATACTCTAAGGGGGCGTTTGGTTGGAGAATTTGAAATTCCGAAATTTTAATTTCTAGAAAATTTAAATTCTTGGGAATTTAAAATTCCATAATTTAAAATACCTTCGCACGTTTGGTTAACAGAAATTTATAAAATATTTTTTATTTTTAATAAAAATTTCATAAATATTCTATTTAAAAGTTTATAAAAAAAATTATAAAAACTTTATAAAAAAATTTTAAAAATTTATAAAAAAAATTATAAAATATTTATAAAAAATTTATAAAAAAAGTTTATAAAAAGTTTATAAAAAAGTTTATAAAAAATTTATAAAAAAAATTTTATAAATAAAATTTATAAAAAAAGTTTATAAAAAATTTATAAAAAAAAGTTTATAAAAAAATTATAAAAAAAGTTTATTAAAAATTTATAAAAAAAGTTTATAAAAAATTAATAAAAAAAGTTTATAAAAAAATTCATAAATATTATATTTAAAAGTTTATAAAAAAACAATAAGAAAAAAATTTTATAAAAAATTTACAAGTAAATTAAAATTCTTCACTTTTTGGAGGCATTCTAATTCTCTCTATTTTGGCAATTCATGGAATTGTAAATTACTTCATTTGTGTTACCAAACATGATATTTGAAGGAAATTAAAATGCAAATGCCCCCAATATACCCCAATATCCCCCAACCAAACGGCCCCTAAGCACGGATAAGTTGCTTGAGAGAAACTAAGTTGAGCAATAATTGTGTCGGCAAACACCGACATTAAAGCACTGCAAAAGAACATTGTATCTCAGACCTTTCAACTTATAGAAGCAACAAACCATTAGAAGGAACACCAACATATCCATAAAAGCAACCCACAAATGAGATGCGTTGCCCTCCCATTATGCGAAGCAATACCTACACCAAATAACACTGATAAATAAGCTAAGACAAACAACCCTAATAATCAAATAATAAGTATGCAAAAAAATTGGAATAATCCAACTGAACAAAATAGGTGAAAATGCGTGGAATCAGAGATCCTGAAACACTCAAATGTCCTTAATCCTTTGATCAATCAAACTAAAACTAATCAAACCTAATAATCAAACATTTCTAATCATTTCATCAATCAAACTAAACCTAATCAACATGCTATACTAAAACACTATAAAAACGTGAGCATAAAAAAAAAATATTCTTAACACACATACTATTATCAATACACATAAAGTAGATTAAAAAAAAATTGATTTATTATCTCTCAGTGAAAGTAGATCTAAAAAAAGAAAACATGCCTAATGATATATTATCTCCTAGTGAAGCAAATGTATGAGATAAGAATGTTCAAGAAAATGACTATAAATAAATCTGTATGTGGTAAACGAATCTCAGCCATATATATTGTAAACGACCTTAAATTGACTGAATCTCAGCCATACATTTGGTAAACGACCTCAAATAAATAAATCTCAACCATATATATGTTAAACGGCGCCGTTTTGGACGTAGGTTTTGAGAGCACTATTAAAAGAACAGTGCGACGACGTCGTACGCTTTGGTTTTTTTTGAATCTGTGACGACGTCGTACGCTTTGGTTTTTTTTGAATCTGTTAAAAGAACAGTGCAACGACGTCGCGCCCTTTATAATTTTGATGAATCACTGTAGCTGCTACAGTTGAAGAGAATCCCAAAACGACGCTGTATGGTTCATCGTTTAATAATATTTATAATAAAACACGAAAGACAATATTCAAACTAACTAAAAGAAAGGATGATTTGCACACTTTCATAAATGATTAATACACTCAAATAATTTGAAAGCATAAATATTCAAATACTTTAAATTTGAGTGTCCTAAATCATTTTTATGAGTTGATCAAATCACCACCCTAACTAAAAGGCTCACTCAAATACTATGTTTGTCCACGTGACTATTTTCTTACAATGCACTCTACTCGGCAATTATACTTTTTCACATGAAAGCTAATCTCAAATTTACTGCCTATATGATTCGAACCAAGAGAATCACTTGTTAACCACTACACTTAAGAACCAACATACACTTGTTATACAATCAACCTTTTTATCCCAAATCATTCCTAAAATACTTGCTAATCACGCTAGCTCAAAACCAATACTAACACTTCTTTTTTTTTTTTAAATAAAAACATAAGGGTGATATAGTCATTTATTATAAATAAATGAATCATAACTAACTTATTAAATCCCATAAAAAACCAACACGCTCCTTAAACATTACTCCTTTAACAACATCAACAAGAAAAAAACACAAATTCAAATAATCACACATAATTATGCGCCTTGTTCAAGCAACACCCAAACCAAATCTTTATATAAAACAAACAAAAACCCATGAACAAGATTCACCAAATATATAATCTTTTTGTTTAAAAAATGGATCTTGCAGAGTTTGGTATGGTGGTCAATAACTCAGCTTATGATACTGACTCACCCTGTGAAATGAATGGAACATTGAGTCCTGGTTCTAGTGATGTGGTTTGTGATAAAAATGAAGTTGGAGAGTCACATTGTGTTGATGAGAATGAAGAGTGTGAGGAACCGGTTTTGGGGGAGACAAAGTTGGAGAAACAAGAGTCTAGTGGTCTTTCAGGTGTGTTTTTTTATGTTGGAAATGAAATGTTTATTTGTAAGTTTGTAACAACGCGTCCCACATCGGTGTAAGTTAAGACATTTGATCGGCCTTAGGGGTCGTTACATTTATGTTAGATTATTACCCTGTTTATCTTTGATATATGTATGATATTATAACATGAGATAATCAATTTCGTTGCGGCTAGTATCAAGTGAGTTACTAAGGGGATGTATGTTACTAAGGGTATCCCCGTGACCGTTTCTGACCAGTTCCTGACCACCCCCAAGATTTGTACTTATGTTTGAATATAACATCTCTTGTGAGGACATCAGGGTGCCTAACCACTAGGCCACCTTGGTGGTGGTGGTGGTTGTCTAAATGCTAGTGACTGTTTTTTACTTTTTTACAATTATATGATAATTACCTACTAAGCCCGTGTCCAAACACACCCCTTAGAAGTTTAAGAATTGTTAATATCTCCGTATTTGATGTTTACTATATGTTGATGTTTGACTTTGGGTTTTGGATAGAGATTGAAATGATGAAAGAAAGATTCTCAAAATTGTTGCTTGGTGAAGATATGTCCGGTTGTGGGAATGGTGTATGTACAGCTTTGGCTATATCGAATGCAATTACTAATCTATGTGGTAAGCCAATCTATGAACAATTTTATTTAGAAGAAATAACCTTTTTTGACAACAAATACAATGCCTTTATTATGGCTTTTTTTGCTGCAATTTTCTTGAACTTTCAGCCACACTTTTTGGACAAATATGGAGGCTAGAACCATTACGCCCTGAAAAGAAGTCGATGTGGCGAAGAGAAATGGAATGGCTTCTTTGTGTGAGTGATTACATTGTGGAGTTGATACCGTCTTGGCAGACTTATCCGGATGGAAGTAAGCTTGAGGTGAGAATTGTTGTTTCTATAAATTCTAATGTTCTAAACCATGTTCGTTAAATAACTTTTGCATTTTTAAAATGATAGACTCACTTTTTTGTGTCTTCTGTTTCTGTTTATGATTTTGTAGGTCATGACTAGTAGACCGCGGTCCGATCTTTATGTTAACCTTCCGGCTCTTCGTAAATTGGACAATATGCTTCTCGTGAGATTCTTACCTCTTCTTTCTTTGTAAACTACTTGTAGGTTATACAGTACTATCCTAAATTTTGAGAAGCAAAAATCCATATTATGGCCGTCTTCTATAATTTGAACAATCAGTGGTTGATTTCCTTCACGGACACAGTCAATGGTTCTATTAGGTTTTAAATGGCAATGATGTAGTGATACCATTATCGAGGACAATCACAGTGACTAAATTCCCTTAAAGTTAAACCATGGGGCTCACAAGCCTCACATTATTGAATTTGATAACAATGATGACAACGATATGGGTTTTGCTTTCCAAAAATTAAAGTTAAAGATGGTATGGTTTGACCATTTGAGGTCAGAGCACTTAATTTTAGCTGATATTTTTTCATTCTCATTGTTACATATTATATGATAGTAAATCTTTTTCAGTAAATAGACACTCACAATCATACTAGTTACGTCATATTCGTCTAGTTTTAGTTAATTACCAAACTTATAATATCAAGAATGGTTGAGATGTTTTGTAATTTGATTTGTCAACTTGTTATCCAGTCACCCTCTTTTCATAACTGACTATTGATATGATTGTTAAAGTATGAAATATGCATGAAATAAGGCAGTTGGTGCAATCTTCATAAAATAAACGAGCAACATTTAAAGTAGATATCCAGTTTTATAAGAAATTTGAAGAATTTATAGGACACATGAAGTTAAAATGAGTCGAATTTGTGTCTTGCAGGAAATATTGGACAGTTTTGAGAAAATGGAATTCTGGTATGTTGACCAAGGTATTCAAGCTTTGGAAACAGATAGTTCACCATCTTTTGGTAAAGTGGCCCCACGTCAAAAGGAAAAATGGTGGTTGCCGGTTCCTCGGGTCCCTACTGGTGGCCTCAGTGAGAACGCAAGAAAACATTTGCAGAACAAACGCGATGCCACAAATCAAATACTAAAAGCTTCCATGGCTATTAATAGCATCACTTTAGCTGATATGGATGTTCCCGAGTCATACATGGAAGCACTTCCAAAGGTATCATCAAATGAACAGACCCGATTCCTAGCTTTTCTTAATTCTATCAGAAGAAAAAAAAATAATAATAATAAAAAAAAAAAAGGCAAATTCTTTTATAATTCTTGTTTTGAAAAGGAAAAGTCACCCGAGGGTTATTAATGTTTTTTTTATATGTTTGCAGAATGCTAAAGGTAGTTTAGGTGATCTTATTCATCGATATATTTCATCAGAACACTTTTCACCCGAGTGTCTCTTGGACTGCCTTGATTTATCCTCTGAGCATCAAGCACTTGAGATTGCCAACCGTGTGGAGGCCTCAATCTACATATGGAGAAGAAAAAACAATACAAAGCCTCCTACACATATGATGAGTAGGTCATTTTCAAAGTCGTCTTGGGACAAGGTTAAGGATTTGGTAGCTGATGCAGACAAAAGGGAGACACTTGCAGATAGAGCCGAAAGCCTCTTGCTTTGCTTGAGACAAAGGTTCCCTGCCCTTCCTCAGACCACGTTGGACATGAGTAAAATCCAATACAACAAGGTAAATCTTTTTCGTATGTAATCAGATTAAACTCTTTTTTAATAGTGCACAACAATTTTTTTGGCTGTAAGTCATGATAATCAGTCATGCGGTTTCATACTGTTACTAAAATAATTGTTTCATGTGTTTTAAGGATGTTGGAAAATCAATATTGGAGAGCTACTCAAGAGTGTTGGAGAGCCTAGCATTCAACATCGCAGCACGCATTGATGATTTACTTTACGTGGATGACTTGACAAAACATTCTGACAAATTGTCATCAATCTCAAACCGTGACATAGTTTCCAAAACCGTTGTTGGGAAACCATACACACTTCATACCGCTACCACTCCTTATAGAACAGCTTTCACAACGCCGAGCCTCTCACCTGGACGACTTGATAGTCCTAAGAAAGTTCTAACTGATTATATTGCCATTGACCCGAAAGGCAAGAACTATGCAAGTCATGTTGTAAGGTCAAACTCCTTTTCAGGTAGGACTCGAGAGGCATTACAAAAGATGGGGCTTGCGCCCTCTTAATTAATGGCTCGGTTGCGGTCAGTTAACTCAGACTCGACACAGAGTGAGTTGTGTGTTTATATATGATGATGTTTAAAGAGTTAGCTAGATGATGGCATTTTGTACATCCTGTTTGTTATCCTGAGTTCCGAGTCTTGGCTGAGTTGACTCGAAATTCGGGAAGGACAGTTTAGTGAAGTTGTGTAAATAAATGCCGAGTTTTGTTTTTTACATGATGTTTATTTTATACTTCTGTTACACACAAATGAAAAGTTTATTAGACCATACTTTTTAAATACGTAGTAAGGTTAAAAGTAGTAATGTCAATCATATTGTTATATATACTAGTTTTAGCGGACTAACTAATTAATTTGTTTCTTAGTTGTATCTAAAACATATAATTAATGCTAGGTTAAGCACCTTAAACTTCCAGCCAAAACTAGTTTCTCTTTACCTTTGTATATTTTTTGATGGACTAGAAGGGTACCCCGCGCGTTGCGACGGCGGGTAACTTGTAACCAAATTTTTTGATGAACAGTATATTTCGATTACATGTTTATTGTAATAATGAATTTATGTAGAGGTGTGCACGGTTCGGTTTGAGTCGGTTTTTGGCTAAAACCAAAACTGAACCGAAATGCAATTTTGGTAGAAGCTGAGGTCTGGAGGGTGGTGAGGTGCGGATACGAAAGTTGATGTGTTATCGATGATGGTTAAAGATAATTAATTTTATAGATGTTACAAGTTTATGAATTTAAGACAATTAATTTTTAAATGTTACTTTTATATGTGTGTATGTAACAAGTTACTTAAATTTCCTTTTATAGTAATGTTTGTTGTCTTAAAAATTTTAAGACTTCCTTATTAAAAAAGTCCTAAACTTTTGTATAGTACTACGTAGTAGTATAAATGAGTAGATGATGACATCCATAAAATTTTCTCCAGGACCCTTAGGCCTTAACATGGGGGCAGGCCTGAGGCCCATTTGAGCATTTACTTTGCACACACTATACCAATTTTTAAAACTTTCAAATCCAGACTTTTGGTCTGCGTATATTTTGCTGGTCATTCTGGCCCAGTCAATGACATCCATGCACAAGTTTTTTCGAGGACCAATTATTTTTCATCAAAATTTTGCGATGTGCCATTTTTTTTCTTTCTGGGACGAGTGAATCCGCGGATTGTTAACGATCTCTTATGATGACCGAAAATCCATATTTGAGACCTTTAAAAATTCGTTTAGAACACGCAAAGCTCCTCATATTTGGGTTATTATGAAAAGTTTCTTAGAATGAAAAGAATGAGAAGCGTGTAGGTGGCGTAATGCTTTCTTGCATCATCATACCACATCACCATACCCCACCCCACCCACCCACCCCCACCGCCCGAAAAAAAAAATTTTTCCCGCCAAAAAAATTTTTTGGGCAAATTTTTTTCCGCCAAAAAATTTCCCGCCAAATTTTCTTGCATCACAATTATAAAGTTCTTGCATCACAAATCATAATTTTAGTGCATTAAGGTTATAAAGTTACTGCATCACAGTTATAAAGTTCTTGCATCACGAGTTATAAAGTTCTTGCATCACAATCATGATTTTAGTGCAATAATGTTATAACATTGATTTTAGTGCATCATAGTTGATGCACTTAACTATTAACTATGATGCAGTAACTTAAAATAAAGATGCACCAAGACTTATTAGTGCATTAAAGTTATAAGTTACTGCGCCACAATTATGATTTTAGTGCATTAAGGTTAAATATTACTGCATCACAGTTATAAAGTTATTGCATCACAATCATGCATTTAAGGTTATAACTTTGATTTTAGTGCATCATAGTTGATGCACTGAACTATTAACTTATAATAAAGATGCACAAAAAATTATTAGTGCATTAAGGTTATAAGTTACTGCATCACGGTTATAAATTTACTGCATCATAATCATGATTTTAGTGCATTAAGGTTATAAATTATTGCATCACAATTATAATTGTGATGCGATATTTTTATAACCGTGCGATAATAAATTTTGGCGGGATTTTTTTTGCCAAATTTTTTTTTTTTGGCGGGAATTTTTTTGGGGGTGGGTGGGGTGGGGGTGGGGTGACACATGTCACGTGACATGGCATGGTGATGTGGTGACACATGTCACCTCCACATGTCTTCTCATTCTTTTCATTATAAGAAACTTTTCATTTTAACCCTACCATATATATATATATATATATATATATATATATATATATATATATATATGTTTATTAAACTTTGAATTTACCGTTTTTCGCTGTCTTACTTTTAGAAATAACTTAGAAGTATATTTATAAGAGAAATGATACATGGACCTAAACTTAGATATAAAACCACTTGGCATCATCCTTATGGGTTGTAAAAGAAGTGGGTCCCTTTATGCAGCCATCAGAATGCTGACACTTGGTTTTAGGTCTAAGTTTAGGCCTAAGTTTATGTCCATGTATCATTTCTCTATTTATAAACATATAAATCATTTCCAACCGTTTATATGAAGTTCAAGTTAAAAATAGATAATTGCAACCATGTCGATAGTATTGTTATCTTGTAGTGAAAAGATATATAGCTGTACACAAATCTATTATTGATATAGTCGGCTTAGGTGATGTTTGTTTTTAACTTACTTGTCTAAATTGAGAAACTTACTTAATCTGTTAAGTTAGTATGCGATTATTTGAGTGACTTAATTCGGAAACATGATTTAACATAAAAAGTCAAAAGAGCTTTCCCCCTCCTTCTCTCTCTTAGGCGGTGTATAATGGTAGGTGGTACACTGGTGATGCCACCACCAAGCGTGGTTTCCACAACGAAAGACGTCTAAAAAAGACGCTTAGCATGAACATCGTAACATTCCATGGACCGTGAAAGAAGAAATTGCATTGTGCAAATGATGGGTTTGTGCATCCGAAAATAGCGCCAAATGTAATACGAAAAAAGCACAAGCTTTTTGGGTGGAGGTATTAGATTCCTTGAGAGAAATGAAAGTAACCGACGGTCGTACCTACGATTCATTAAATGGAAAATGTAAGTGTTTGCGTCCTAAAGTGGGTAAATTTTGTGGTTCGTGCGCTATTGTGGTTCAAAGGAAAGAGAGTAATCCAATGACGAGGTCGTCCTCCAAAAGACACTTGATGAAGATCGTGTTGAGTATGGAGTACTTATCATACTTCTTCATGCGAGGAGAATTTTAACGAGGCTCCAAAATGGAAGGATGTAGAAATCTCGCAATTTGAGCAAAGTAAAAAAGAAAGCCATTAAGAAATTTAAGTCAATTAGAGTCTACCTTGTTCAACACATCAGAGTCAATAGAAGGTGGTTTCACTCTCAACAATCCAATGGACGAAGAAAAGGAAGAGGGGAAGGGATAAAGCGAAGAAGAAAACGCCATCATCATCTATTACATCGGCATCGTTAGCAGCGGGTAGTGACGAACCATTGGTGAAATTATTGGTGAACAAATTTACAAGTAAACAATTGTCGTTTTGCTCATGAAGAAATCAAACCGTAATGTCTTTTTGGAGATAAAGAGGCAGGAAATGAAAAAGAAACAAAAGAAGTTCGAACTACAACAAAAAATGTTCAACTTCCAACAACAAAAACAACGACAAAAAGACGAATTGTTCTATACGAGTTCTGTTGATTACTTGAGTGGAATCCGCCTCGAAAAAATGTTACAGATGAAGAAAAACATTAGAGAGAAATAGAATTTTGATTATTAGCTTTATGTTTTTAGATTCATAAGTATATGTTTTTAATTTTTAATTTATTTATTTTTTTAATTATCAATGAAAGTTTAAGTTAGTTTTTATTTAGTTTTGTTAAAAAAAATTAGGTTTTGTTGTCACCTTTACAATTGTTTATTGGTGGTTTTGATGATGTGTTGAATGATGATGTGACGCTGACGTAAAAGTGGTGGGTTTTGTGACCATTAAAGTGCACGGTGCAGGCGCTATAGGGGGTGTTATAGCGTCGGTTGGGCACCTAAACCGAAAAACACCGACATCACCCGTACACCTTGGGGTCAAGAAGAAGAAAACAATTTGGCGGAAACTTGGAACCAACTGACGCTTATAACATCTTATAACTGTGAATGGTATTTTTCAAGATTTGTGTTATAAAAATATTATTGCTTGACAGAAAACTTCATATTGTCGTTGTATCACGCGGATTAAAAAAGTAGTTATATACACTTAAGTGAGTAGAAATATATAAGATCCCTCAACATCATTTCTTTAAATTGAATTAAATCATCTAAAAATAAGGTGTCGTTTGTTTATTAGAAGAATCTGAGTCTGAATCTAATTCGCACATCTGAATTTAAATCTACGACGAAATACTCTGAACTAAACCAATTTTATTTATTTTAACATATGCATAATTATAATAAAAAAAAATATGTTAAGCATCATTAAGAGATAACAAAATCCTTATGGTGTCTTGTTGGACAAGAGGTTTTAAGTTTTTAATGCCTCTAAACAAGAGAGGAAAAACTAACAACTTTTATTGTCAAAAGATCTTAACAATTAAGATTTATAGATCATTAAGAAGTACTAAGTGATTTTATTAGAAAAACAAATACAACCTGAATTTGGACAAACAAATCACATATAGTACTAACTAGAAAAAAGGTTTTTATTTTCAAAGTAATCCTTAAAAAATATCATAAAGATGTAAATGGTGAATATTGTGTATATCTTTCACCATAAAGAACGGTACATATATAGTTATACAAAGAATAATCTAAAACTCGGGCTTGAGCCCATTACAAATTACCGACTAACACTCCCTCGTAATTTTAGCGGGAGGACACCGAACGCTTAAACTGATACGAAACTTCTCAAACAAAGCCGAAGCCAACCCTTTAATGAAAATGTATGCATACTGATAACGAGATGGAACATGAAGAACTCGAACCTGACCAGCAGCAACCCGATCTCCAACAAAGTGGATATGTATCTCTATATGCTTCGTACGATGAACCGGATTAGAAGACAAATAAACAACACCGACATTATCACAGTAAACAAGTGTAGAAGAAGACAAAGGTGTATGCAACTCGCGTAGTAAATTCCTCAACCAACAAAATATTTTGTAATGGACTCAAGCCCGAGCTCTAGATTATTCTTTGTATAACTATATATGTACCATTCTTTATGATGAAAGATATACAGAATATTCACATTTACAATCTTGCATCCATTAAAGACTAACTTTCCATCAATAAGTCGAAACTCGCTACTTACACTCTTAATTCTGTAAATGGTGAATATTTTATTTTGTATATCTTTCATCATAAAGAACTGTACATATATAGTTATACAAAGAATAATCTAGAACTCGGGCTTGAGTGTATTACAAAATACCCTCCAACAAAAGATACCTGGAATGATGACGAATTTGTAGATGCATATCTTTCAAGAATCATTTAGGTCGTTTGATATCAAGTCTAAAATAATCTTTAGCGTTGCTCATTTACTTTTTCCTATTTTAATGTGTATAAAATCTTGCGTTTTTTAATTGTTGTTTATGATTTAAGTCACTGAATCGCTGGTGTTTTCTGTTTGGTGGCCACTTACTTGCTAATGGATTAACAAAAACAAGTCAACAAATAATTTGATACAAAATGATTGAACTTTGAAAGCTTGTTAAAGAAATGGCTCAAACCTAAATTGCAAGTGGTGGAAGTGGAAAAATTAAATCATTACACGGTACTTTTTTTTCTTTGTATCTTTTTCAATATCATGTGACATTCATTGGCTGTATATCATGAATATATTGCGTATCAATGGTAAAAATAAACTACAATACGACAAATACTTATGTATATGTAAGTGTGTATTTACCTTGAAGTTTGAATTCACTTGTGATTTTTTTAACGACAACTATCATAGATACATACATCACAAAACTATCTCACATATCCTAAACATTATTTTAACCGATAAGCATTTGATTGAAGAACTTCTCACAAAACAAACATGAGTACTGAAAGGACACAACCCCTTTGTGATTATATTCGACCATCTTCATATAGTATTCCACTATAAAGGCGCAAGGCATAAAATGGACAACGCAATTTATAGCTCAGAAATATAAAGAGTTCATGGTGAGAAAAATCACCGATTTAGACAACTTCTTTGAACTCTTAAACCTTTGCTACATTAAGCTAAAGTAAAATTGTGGCAACAAACGTAAAATTGTTACAGTAATTGTAAATTGGTTAAAAGTAGAGACTGAAACAACACATATGAATGAGAAGATGATGATGATAATCCTTACACACATTATTGTTGATTTACGCAAACTTTTCAAAATCTTTATCTGTGTTTAATAAATGCGTTTGGTAAAGATAAAATACGCAAAAAGATTTAGTGCTTAGTTTATCTTGTTGCCTTTTTATGACAAGAATGAGTTATAGTAGTTATCTAGATAATATCAATTCATAATCGATAAGCACATGGGAGAAATGAAAACGATTTTACAAAAAGATGTAGATTGGTGATAATATTTTGATTTTGGGTGTTTTTTAGCATCAACAATTGTTCACCTCAGAAGCAATAGCTCCGGCAACTCTCTTGACCTAGTGGGGAACCAACTGGAGTGAACACGAGCCAAGACTCGGACCCCTGAGCTCTTATTTCACAAAGTCTCTCCAGTGTGCCAATAGGTTTTGCGGAGGTGGGTATCTATATGAAGCAAATGCTAAGGATGAGACTTGAACCTGAGTCAATTGACTCAACCACAAATGCTCTAACCATTGGACTAATGCTCCATCGGTAATGAATGAAAACGATTATCTTGCGACGATGTTTAAAAGGTAAAAATCCATAAGTATTTTTATTTATTTATTTATTATTAACATTTGCAGTGTCATCAGTTATTTTAGTTAATATACCGAGTGAATCTGATAAGAGAATTTGTTTAAGAAAAAAAAAACTTATACCAAACATCTAGCAGGGACGACGATGTTTAAAAGGTAAAAATCCATAAGTATTTTTATTTATTTATTTATTATTAACATTTGCAGTGTTATCAGTTATTTTAGTTAATATACCGAGTGAATCTGATAAGAGAATTTGTTTAAGAAAAAAAAAACTTATACCAAACATCTAGCAGGGACACTACTACAGAAAGAAGCATCAAGACCCTCTTATGGAGGCCAGATATAAAGGAAGCATTTCTCAAAACCCAAAATACACAATCCAAAAATAATCTGAAGCAGGTCTTAAAAAAAATCAATCTAGAATTCTAGATACATAAAAGAATAATGGACCGATTAATCTTTTGAAATCCGGTCTATAAAAATTTAAATGAAACCTGTTAAGTATAAAACACACGTCTGGATATCATCTTAAATGGAAACCGGCTATTTTCAAAACCGGTCTCTATACATTTTTGAATTCTATCCTTGGGGCTGCAAATCTAATATATGAATTTAATACCCAAAAACTCATTCAATGTCATCTTAAACACGTAACTAACTATTCAACTTCTTTCTAACTTTCGAATACAAATTTCAAAGGTATTAAATACATCTTATTCAGCAAATTATGATTTATTAATATAGACTACTTTTTTATTTTCTTGGAGTTTTGAAACTAATTCGTTTCTTTGAATCTTCTTTTATATATGTAGGGTCTCGTCTTAGATTTCCCTTAACAAGTTCATCCCTTTGTGAGGGCGTTAAGTAAGTAGGAATACTAAGCGAGTGCATTGCAATTATGTTTGCAAATGGTGTCGTCTTTTTGACGAACATGATCCCCCTCGACGAGTGCTCCTTTGCAAGGAGGACGTCAAGTAATGTAATCTAATTTGAAAGTATTGCAAATGATTTTGCAATGTTTTGCTTTGACAAGAAACTCCCCATAGCTAAGGGTGTCAAAGTATTCATGTGTATATTGAAAATATACAAAACAAGGGTTAGAAAACAAGTATATAATGCATAATTTCCTGCAAATAAGACACAATTTAGTAATGAAATTGTCTTTTGTTGCACGGATCCCACGGTTCCTCCTTTGGAGGGATCCGTCTAAGCTAAACTGAGGGATCCGTCTGTCTGTGAGCTTAAGACAGCAATGGTGATGTAAAAAGTGATGTTAAAATCAAAATGAGATATGTATTAAGGCACCAAACATATTTTCAAGACAATATGGCGTATAACATGTAATATCATTAAATAAAAATACGAGAAATGATCTACATATCTCTAAAACTAAGAGAATGACTTAAACATGAAATACGATTCCTAAACTATCTAAGTTAAGCTTAAGACTAGGATACCACTTGAATCCTTAAGCTCAAGGTTGTTTAGGTTTGTTGACCTCGTTGAAATGTTCGAGGAGGTGATAAAACATGAAAGGTTGATCTTCACGTAATTCATGTATCAAGCTTTCAACATGTTGACAATGACAACAATCTTTGTCATGGCTCGGAAATGGTGGTGGTGGAAATGGAATGGCTTGAGATGGAAGGTTTGGTTGAGGTTCCACAAAAGAAGAAGGGATTTGTGGAGGTATATTTGGAGGTGATTCAACCAAAGGTAGTGGTGGTGGAATATGTGTCGAAGATGGTGGTAGAGAGGTATCTACTTCCATGTGATCGGGTGGTTGACTTTGATGATTCCTCATAATCCAAAAGGGACTGTTTGAGGGTGATGGTGAAAAGGATGCCGGTGCTAGTGTCGATTCAACACCTTGATTTTGTTGCACTATTCTTTCTATTGAGGAGAATGTTGGCAATGATGGAGGATGAGATGGCCTAAGAGGCAAGTCCTCTAGATTGTTGATGTGTGGTGATGAGAGTGAAGTGGTGAATGATGGTTTAGTAGAAATAGGGGTGTTTGGTTTAGGAGGTATGGTGGTGTTTGGCATTGGAAGTTTTGTGGGAACAATCCTTTTGGGAATTGGTTTGATTGGTGGAGGAGAAATCCTAGCATTTGTGGATTTAACGGGAGATGATTCGGTTGAAGAAATTTCGTGAATAACACGAGCAAGTTTCTTAGGTGGTCCTTTGGTGGATGAGTTACCACTAGGAGCTTTCCTCATGATGAGATGATAAAAGGTTAGTGAGATAGAGGCTTCTAGTTGCTGAGATTTAAGTTGTAGATGGTGACTAAGAAGTCCTAACAAGATGGTTTATAAAGAGAAGGATTTGGCAAGTGCATTCAAGACTAAGCCACTAAGATCCTTTGAAATGTGATGATTTGCATGCACAAGAGTCAACTTCAGAGTTGCACTGATCAAGGAGATTAATTAAGACAAGATGGAATGTTCAAGTTAGCAAGGAGAGCTTGAAATGATTGTTTTAGCTAGAGTTAGCTGAATCTGTATCTGTCAGCCGGTTCCCACGGTTCCCTCTAATGAGGGATCAGTTTAGGCTAATCCTAGGGATTCGGTTCTCAGCAGCCAAGAAAAAAGGAAAATGATGTTTGTTAGGTCTAGTACCTATACATCTTGAGTGTTTCAGTCTTCCTAAGTGTCTTAAATGAAAGGGGACTTAAATGATCAAGGGCAATGAGTGATGGTAGCTAATGATTGCCTTTTATGGAAGAAGATGGAACTTTATGAGTACCAATGAATGATCAAAGATGACACTAGAAAATTTGAGAGTGTCAAGTGGTGCTAAATGATCCTAGAGATCAGATGGCGAGTTAAGATAATTTTGGAAAATTCCTTAAAAATTATAAGAAATGAAAAACTAGTTTTTGACCCATTTTGGGGTAAGGATGACTAAAATTAATTTGCTAAAATTGAGAGAATTATAAGACTAGATGTGTTAACATGTGAGAAATGATGTATGAGTATTGGAGCGGAAATATGGTGAGTTTAGATGATTTGATAGATCAAAAGTACTTTGAATGTGATCCTAAGTTAGCTATAAGTGAGTGCGAGACCTACAGAGCTTGAGGAGTACTTAAATGAACCTAAAGACTCATGTTTAGCTATTATGATGTGATCTAGGGAGATGGTTTGATGTATAAAGGTCTGCAACTGCATTTCTGTTTGCTCGGATCCCACGGTTCCCTAAGTGGAGGGATCTGTCTAGTACAAAGTGAGGGATCCGTCTCCTGCTAAACAGTACCTTCACAGAAGGTATGCAAAATTTGCCCAAGGTATCGTATTTCAAAGCCAGTATTTTTCTAAGGAATTTGAACAACTATATAAGTGAGACATCAAACGTTAAATGTTTTATTTCATGAGAATGATCACATTACAATGATAAAAGATGAAATCTAAGGAATGAAACTATTCGGAAGGAAACTAAGTTTCTTGAGCATTTTCACTAGATGGATCATCAAATGGATGATGATTATTTGCCGATTCAGGGATGAAAAAAGACTTGATGTGAGATGTGTTTATAGGTTCCATCATCTTTTTCACAAGTACGTACAACGGACTTTGAAATTGAGGATGAAAGTACATGATATGATGATAAATGTGACAACTCGTAATTTCAGGTCATTTTACAAACTTTAAAAGTTTCACTATTTCATCATTTATCGTAAACTACGTTTACGAGTATCAAATTCGCGTAACCTTAATGGTTTAGCTGCGAATTCATGAACATATCATCAAGGACATTTCATATAGACTAGATTTAGTCTACATAACATCAATAATATCATTTCATATCGGTTCATGCATGGTTTTGCATTTATTCATTAAACGTTTATTTTTTTTCCTATTAAATAAACGCTATCGCGTAAACTTCTATTTTGAATATTGATCCAATACTTCCAAAAATTATTCTAATATATTTTTATACTCCTTTTAATACTATAAAAATTATATTATTGGTTTACCCGATATTTTCAATTTATTTTGTATATAAATTGTTATGTATAAATATTTACGACGGTTTTCGTATATGCAACTCGATAATTATTATTTCACTCAACTCATGTAAGAAATGTATTTTTATAAATTTTATGACTTCAATACATTTTATTTTGTTCCGTTAAAATTTATTTTTAAGTTAACGCTACCCTAAATACTCAAATATTTATACAAGTTACCAATTATCCCTAAATAATTACACCTTTATTTCTACCTATACATGCTTAAATGATCAAAATACACAAGTCTTATGTATTTTTATGTGGGTCGACATTTATGGATGACTCACACATGGTTACCAAATATCTAGATACTTATGCATGTATATTATTTTACTAACACACACACACATACACATATCTAAGGTGTAAAAGAAATTTACTCTCTTCCCCTCTTCCTCACACAACCGGCCACACCAAAGGACCAAGGAAGAATCATCCAAAAATTTTCTAGTCAAGATTTAAACACTCTAGTCTCACTCTTTATTAAGGTTGTGCAATAAAAACCTTGGGTGATTAGGAAAAATCCTTTGTTCTTATAACCTCATCAAGTTTACTAGTAAGCATCCATATTCATGATCATATTTCATATTCATTGTTATATTCATTTCATCATATTTGAGAAAACATGCAAGTCTCATGGATGTTTATACCACCTTTTCATTGATTTTAAGAGTTATATATATTTTTGTCATCCTATAATTACTCCTTGTTATAAATCACTCTTGGTGATGTCTAGGAACCCATGACACCCTAAGAAGGTGTATGGTAGGATTAGAATAGCTTCGGAGTTGTTTTGAATTGGTTAGAATAGGTTTGGCGCGAGAAAAACTCATTTCGACAAGTTTTCTAAAGGGTCTGTCCATATTTTTGAAATATGGAAAATTCGACAGTGGATAAAAATTTTTGGCCTAGATATTTAGAAAATACACTTTAAAACGAAAACGTGGCCGCTTGAACGGATTAAAACGGAGTTATAACGAAGAAGTTATGAATTTTTGAAGTTTAACGACGAAAACTAATTGTTTCAGAAAATTCAGCATGCTGTCTCGACTTTTTACGAGTAAAAAATGAGTCTTAAGCGTTGTTAAATGTGTCGACTTATCAAAAATATATTAGTATATGTTATCACGATTCCGTGGATATAAAGAACGTAGAAAACGGACTTATAACGACTAAGTTATTCACATTTTAAACAAGTTGCCGTAATTTTTAGTACAAGTATAACATATATATTTTCTAATAGACAAATATAACGGCCACCAATGACCATGTTGAGAGTTGTTTTTAACATTGATGTAGAACTTTTTATAACATGATGTCTTCTAGTAAAAGTAAGTTCGCCAAGCATATTTTCCAAAATGTCCAACCGTTCGTCAAGCGGAGTTGTAATGAATAAAATACGGTCACTTAAACTTTGCCGAAAACCATTCTTAAACAATATTTTGGACAAAAGTACCATACTTTACCTATACTTTTCTCCGTGATCGAGACCTCTAGGATGAAAACTTAAATGCTAAAACTTTGATATAATGATACAAGCTTCCCAAAACAGTTGAGTTCGTTTCCTAACTCTCGACGTGCACCATTTTAAGACTAGCTTTTCGAGGCCATTTTAGTCACTTTCATGAAAATTTCAACGACATTATTTTACGACGAAATTTATAATTTCACAATAAATCATTAAATGATTATCGTAAGATATCATTTCAACGTAAATACTTGTAAAGTATTTTATAACATGACGAGATGTCATAAACATATATTCCGACGATAAATTTTATTTTCAAAAGCGTACAAGTGGTATAGATTTCATATGAGTTTGCATGCACGACATTACATCATAACATCATAGAGCATATCATTCATAATAGGTCACGGTCAGAGGTTGCGCTTCATTTCAGTATTGCCATTACATCATCATTATCATTGCAACAGGTGAGTTTTCATAGCCCCGATTTATTCAAGTTTTTACTTTATTTCAAACCCACGGGGGAGAATACATTGTACATCATTTTTTTATTACGATACCAAGTATATCAAATTCATTACATTGCTTAAGTTACCTCATGCCAATTGAATGTTCCCATTATATAACATGAACCGTTAATTTCATAGAAGCGAGGGTGAGTGGATAGATCTATCGAGGGTGACTCCTCCATCCGGGTTGGTGGATTCCAACTGGTTAAACGGATGCATTTCATTTAATATCATTATTTGAGTTGTTTGGCAAACACTCTGTTGGGGCGAACATCATGATCAGTCTAGTTTCGGTGTCATGGGCTTATAGCAATTGTATCATTTTTGTGACATCATTGTCATACAAACTTATACTTGTGGTAGTCGTATCATACATATACATAAACTCTATGAACTCACTCAACCTTTGTGTTGAAACTTTTAGCAATGTATTTTCAGGTAACTAAGGCATTCACTTCATGGCATGCATGTGGACATATCATAGAGTTGCGGTGACGACGCGTCGCACATGGGATTTATACATTTTTAAAACATCGTTTGACTTGTACCAAACTTATTTTCCGCACATGTTGATTTCATTTGGGACCTATATTTTGTAAACTCTGATTATTGTATTAAATCAAGCGATGTATTTTCCAAACGACACTTTAGGTCGTTCAATATAACTGTGATTGTGGTGCTATGACAGTCATCCCCCAGGAATTCCATTCCGCTGCAAAACATGTAATTTGGGGGTGTGACAGATTGGTATCAGAGCTTCAGTTATAGAGAACTAGGTTGCATCATTGACCCTAGACTATAACTACATCATCATAGCATCTCATCATTTCATCATAAGTGCATGGTCACTATACATGCGGTTTCATACGCACATTTCGCGAGTTATTTACTTTCATTTCAAATCGATTGTCACATTAATGCCTTCAAATACCCATCCCATCATACTCACATCACTTTGACATGGAGAATGCCCTGTCATTCCCTATTACAATTTTAACATTAGTTGACTCAACACCGATAACATCAGATGATGAGACTGAACCCTTTTAGGAGGACAAAGTTGCACCTACACCATCGCGATCACTATTGATTCAATCTGTAGGATCGGGACAATTTTATCATTCGGTTGGGACAGATTATACCATTTGGTAGAACTTATAGGTTTAGTCCTAATGAACCTATTTTCTTAACTCACCACAAGGATTTTCATTATCATCATTGTCATCATTTTCATCATCATTGTCATCTAGAGTACCATCCGTGCCATCACGTCTCATAGACACTACTCATACACCTGACTTGCAGCTTGGGAAGCGTGCATGATTTGACACACCATTATCATTTATCACTAAGACTATAGACACTACACCGTCTCATAGGTTTGAGGACTGTGAGATTTCTAGGGCTATTGCTGTTAGACCGCCTACTACTCCTACACTTGAAACATGATTTGACCATCAACAGGAACTGATAATAAGTACCTTTCTAGCTAATGTAATCTTTATCATTTATTATCTCCACAATAATCACAACCTTTTTTTATTTCATTCTTATTCCAATTGCCCAATTTCCAATCATTTCGCGACAATACATCACTATCTTACTAGAGGTTAGGCCAACTTTATTCTTGACCAATTAAGAGATTATTACCACCCTATCAATTGGATTTCAGTCATTTTATCAACTATTTAATACCATCATGCGAAACGATTTTCATATTACTCCGAAAAATTATTGAGCCATTATCTCACAAAACAAAACGTTGAATACCATCTAAAACTTCGGAGGAACATAATATCATTTCAACAAAACCAAGCATCACATCATTTGTCCTCGATTATACATGGCCTGATCACCTATGTATAGTTCAGGAAGAATTATGTCATGAAAGTAACTAGCATCATTTCAAATCTCTTAAAACAATCTTCACTTAAAAGCAAAGCTTTGTAATCAGATAAATTGTTCATAAACATTTCTTTTGTTAATACTCTATAGAAGCCTACGCCATTCATTCCTCACTCAACCGATAAGTTAGAATTTGACGAGTGACCTTTCTAGGAAAGGCTTCCTATATCATCTATGAGGAGGATTTCTCGATACAAGAAAACAATGAAAACATTCTAGGACTACCAACAAGGACTAGAAGTATATAGTAAGACGTTTCAAAACTCAACAAAAATCTTAAGCCATCACGGGACAATCCGAACCACTATTTTTGGTTTAGAAGCCAAATTATATCATCTCAAAAGTACTAGCTAGACCGAGTTACAAGATTTAGTACGAAGCGTATACACACTAAGCAACATCATAGGGATAAACCAAGTCTTCTAAATGAGACTACAGAACATTTCACTAAACATGGCCTCAACAATATGTGAACTTCCCTACAATGAGTTTCCCTTAAAGGAAAATTTGGTTAAATTTAGGTTATCGATATAAACTTTCCCTAAGGCATTGTGTTCTCTAGAAATTACAGATAGCCTCACTTTCATATCAAGAGATGCAACAGGTTTGAACATATCGGACAATCAATGACTTTCCATCTACAAGTGAAATTAGAACAAACATTCTTCGACATAGTATGAGCTGATATCTATTTTCTTACTAGCATGATAGCAATATAAGTGATGAAATATTTTAGAAGTACTCAACATTGGGACAAATCTTGAAAATCAATCACTACACCACATCACTTGAATATTTAAGGTTTTGCGACTTTACAACATAGAGCATGGAAACACTTCGATAATCAAACAATAAACATTTTAGTCATGGAGACTAAGCACCTTAGGCAAGTAAGACTCAAGTAATGACATTCGCTAGAACTAGAAACGCGAGGAATCACAACTGTTACCCATAATCTATTTCTTTCTATAAGGTCCTTTTCGACAGATTTAACATTTTGAAATTTGACACGAGACACGTAGTATCAATTTCAGTTGTATATAATATAAGGAAGCCGATTTTCCTTAGATTTCTAGCAATCGTTTCAATCTTTTCATTGAATCTATTAGGACATGAGTACCCCCTATTATCCTCAGCTCAATGGTTTGAGCGAGAGAACAATTCCCACGTTAGAAGATATATTCAAGGTATGTGTGATTTTTCTAGAAATGATTAGGCAAATCATTCTTCATCGAACAAGTTGCTTTACAACAATAGCTAACACAGGAACATATTGACTACACCAATTGAGGCACTCTATGGTCGAGGTGTCAATCACTTATTTACGGGTCAAAACCAGGAAAGTTTAACTCACAAGTCCATAAGTTATTCATGAAACAACAAAGTGATCGAACAGATCAAAAATCAGTTACAAGTAACAACATATAGCTAGATAAGCTACGTCGTTATACGACGCAAAATATTGGAAGTATGTTCCATAAGTCGCAAACCATTAGAATTTCAAGTTGGCAACAAATATATGTTCAACGTCTCGTCTTGGAAAGGCGTGGTACGATTTAGAAAAACATTGGACGACCCAATGCGACTCAAATATCCTCACCTTTCACCGATAACACCGTAGAACCTAACATGGACTGAATTCAAGGACTGAATTCCTTTTGTTGGGAATGTGACAACTCGTAATTTCCGGTCATTTTACAAACTTTAAAAGTTTCACTATTTCATCATTTATCGTAAACTACGTTTACGAGTATCAAATTCGCGTAACCTTAATGGTTTAGCTGCGAATTCATGAACATATCATCAAGGACATTTCATATAGACTAGATTTAGTCTACATAACATCAATAATATCATTTCATATCGGTTCATGCATGGTTTTGCATTTATTCATTAAACGTTTATTTTTTTTCCTATTAAATAAACGCTATCGCGTAAACTTCTATTTTGAATATTGATCCAACACTTCCAAAAATTATTCTAATATATTTTTATACTCCTTTTAAGACTATAAAAATTATATTATTGGTTTACCCGATGTTTTCAATTTATTTTGTATATAAATTGTTATGTATAAATATTTACGACGGTTTTCGTATATGCAACTCGATAATTATTATTTCACTCAACTCATGTAAGAAATGTATTTTTATAAATTTTATGACTTCAATACATTTTATTTTGTTCCGTTAAAATTTATTTTTAAGTTAACACTACCCTAAATACTCAAATATTTATACAAGTTACCAATTATCCCTAAATAATTACACCTTTATTTCTACCTATACATGCTTAAATGATCAAAATACACAAGTCTTATGTATTTTTATGTGGGTCGACATTTATGGATGACTCACACATGGTTACCAAATATCTAGATACTTATGCATGTATATTATTTTACTAACACACACACACACACATACACATATCTAAGGTGTAAAAGAAATTTACTCTCTTCCCCTCTTCCTCACACAACCGGCCACACCAAAGGACCAAGGAAGAATCATCCAAAAATTTTCTAGTCAAGATTTAAACACTCTAGTCTCACTTTTTATTAAGGTTGTGCAATAAAAACCTTGGGTGATTAGGAAAAATCCTTTGTTCTTATAACCTCATCAAGTTTACTAGTAAGCATCCATATTCATGATCATATTTCATATTCATTGTTATATTCATTTCATCATATTTGAGAAAACATGCAAGTCTTATGGATGTTTATACCACTTTTTCATTGATTTTAAGAGTTATATATATTTTTGTCATCCTATAATTACTCCTTGTTATAAATCACTCTTGGTGATGTCTAGGAACCCATGACACCCTAAGAAGGTGTATGGTAGGATTAGAATAGCTTCGGAGTTGTTTTGAATTGGTTAGAATAGGTTTGGCGCGAGAAAAACTCATTTCGACAAGTTTTCTAAAGGGTCTGTCCATATTTTTGAAATATGGAAAATTCGACAGTGGATAAAATTTTTTGGCCTAGATATTTAGAAAATACACTTTAAAACGAAAACGTGGCCGCTTGAACGGATTAAAACGGAGCTATAACGAAGAAGTTATGAATTTTTGAAGTTTGACGACGAAAACTAATTGTTTCAGAAAATTCAGCATGCTGTCTCGACTTTTTACGAGTAAAAAATGAGTCTTAAGCGTTGTTAAATGTGTCGACTTATCAAAAATATATTAGTATATGTTATCACGATTCCGTGGATATAAAGAACGTAGAAAACAGACTTATTACGACTAAGTTATTCACATTTTAAACAAGTTGCCGTAATTTTTAGTACAAGTATAACATATATATTTTCTAATAGACAAATATAACGGCCACCAATGACCATGTTGAGAGTTGTTTTTAACATTGATGTAGAACTTTTTTTAACATGATGTCTTCTAGTAAAAGTAAGTTCGCCAAGCATATTTTCCAAAATGTCCAACCGTTCGTCAAGCGGAGTTGTAATGAATAAAATACGGTCACTTAAACTTTGCCGAAAACCATTCTTAAACAATATTTTGGACAAAAGTACCATACTTTACCTATACTTTTCTCCGTGATCGAGACCTCTAGGATGAAAACTTAAATGCTAAAACTTTGAGATAATGATACAAGCTTCCCAAAACAGTTGAGTTCGTTTCCTAACACTCGACGTGCACCATTTTACGACTAGCTTTTCGAGGCCATTTTAGTCACTTTCATGAAAATTTCAACGACATTATTTTACGACGAAAAGTTATAATTTCACAATAAATCATTAAATGATTATCGTAAGATATCATTTCAACGTAAATACTTGTAAAGTATTTTATAACATGACGGGATGTCATAAACATATATTTCGACGATAAATTTTATTTTCAAAAGCGTACAAGTGGTATAGATTTCATATGAGTTTGCATGCACGACATTACATCATAACTTATCATAGAGCATATCATTCATAATAGGTCACGGTCAGAGGTTGCGCCTCATTTCAGTATTGCCATTACATCATCATTATCATTGCAACAGGTGAGTTTTCATAGCCCCGATTTATTCAAGTTTTTTATTTATTTCAAACCCACGGGGGAGAATACATTGTACATCATTTTTTTTATTACGATACCAAGTATATCAAATTCATTACATTGCTTAAGTTACCTCATGCCAATTGAATGTCCCCATTATATAACATGAACCGTTAATTTCATAGAAGCGAGGGTGAGTGGATAGATCTATCGAGGGTGACTCCTCCATCCGGGTTGGTGGATTCCACCTGGTTAAACGGATGCATTTCATTTAATATCATTATTTGAGTTGTTTGGCAAACACTTTGTTGGGGCGAACATCATGATCAGTCTAGTTTCGGTGTCATGGGCTTATAGCAATTGTACATTTTTGTGACATCATTGTCATACAAACTTATACTTGTGGTAGTCGTATCATACATATACATAAACTCTATGAACTCACTCAACCTTTTTGTTGACACTTTTAGCAATGTATTTTCAGGTAACTAAGGCATTCACTTCATGGCATGCATGTGGACATATCATAGAGTCGCGGTGACGACGCGTCTTACATGGGATTTATACATTTTTAAAACATCATTTGACTTGTACCAAACTTATTTTCCGCACATGTTGATTTCATTTGGGACCTATATTTTGTAAACTCTGATTATTTTATTAAATCAAGCGATGTATTTTCCAAACGACACTTTAGGTCGTTCAATATAACTGTGATTGTGGTGCTATGACAGTCATCCCCCAGGAATTCCATTCCGCTGTAAAACAGGTAATTTGGGTGTGTGACAATAAAGGCGTGTTAGGAACATTCCATACTGGATTAGCTTGTTCTTGTTGCCTTGAAGGTTTACAATTCTTCTTGCGAAGAAATAGGCGAGATTATATGGTTGTTGGGTTAGCAAACAATACATTATGTGAGCACAACAAGTGGGAAGAATTTCTCGATTTCCCCTAAGACTCTAAACATTTTCACGTAGAATGACTGCGAGAGGTTTAAGATCATCTCGGATATCACGTGTATAGGTTATGTTTGGATCAGAGTAATAGGGTCGAGGTTTGCATAACATGCAAGTTAATTCTTGAGGGGAAGGTATGTGTGAACAATATGGACTATTTTCTTCATGATGGTTGAAGAGAGAATCAGGAGACCAATCTTCAGTTAAGGCACATTGTCCATGATTTGAAATTCTGAGGATGTAAGCAAATTGCCCAAGGTTTAAGACAAGCTTTTGGTTTTTGATCCAAAACCAAAGTGATAGAGATCGATCCTCGTTACGAACTAGTTCGACTTGACGGAAGAATTCCAATACAAACCGTGGACAGATTTTCTCGTTAATTCCGAGAAGCCTTCTAGTCCCATGGTTCGGAAAGAGGTATTGATACCTTCTTCATATAGTAGAGGTGTATCAACAATACATCCTTCATGGAAGTGGCGAGTTTCGAGATTATTGAACCCATGGACATGATTGCCAGGTGTATTGGGCTCAAGGGAGATATTATGAATGTAGACATAAGTGAGCTGAAAGTCGAATTCATACCCATGAGTCATGATGAGACCTATGGAAGTGAAAAGTTAATATGAAGAGATGCATCAAAGGAAAGGACATTTGATAGATGAAAAATGATCTCCTAATGTTTTTACATGATTTCTATTAACAATGACAATTAACTTACTTAGTACTTAATATTCTAGTGGGGTTTTTCCTTTTATGGTAGATTTTTATGAAATGGTTTTCATGTTGCATGAGATTCTGTTTCCCAGTTTCACGGTTCTCACGGTTCCCTTCCAAGAGGGATCCGGCTAGTTGAACTTTAGGGATCCGTGGATCTGCAGTGACAGAAAAATGATATTGACGTAAAAAAGATTTTTGCAACTTTTAGGTTTATAAAAGGAGGTGTGTTTTAGCCAATATTTACTAGTTAAGCATTTATTGTAGGTTTCTAAGGTATGTCAAGACCAAAGGTACGAATGAGAAAAATAAAGAAATGACAAACATATTATGAGAAATAAACGAGATTAACTAAGACATTAGTAATATTTCATTTCAATTCTAAGAACGATACAAAGGATTGGATATATAACACCAATGTAAATTAACAACACAAAGTACATGTCTCCATGAGAAAACTTGATCATGGGGTACACGACAGCGATGAGTGTCAAGATGATGATCACGAAGGCGATGTAAACCATGATGATGAAGATCCACCTCGGTTTTGATTTTTCGAAATGATGTGAGGAGGAAGATGAAGTTTGAATGAGAGGTATTTTGAAAGTGGAAGATTTGAAAAGTGAGGTTTTGGTGTAGTTGACGAGCGGAAGGGGTTTTTATGGGGAAAGAGGAATTTTTGAGATTTGTGTTTTGTTTTATTATTGGAAAGATTTGGTATTTTAGGTTAAGATAATATATGTTTATATACTTAGATTTTAGACGAAAGAGAAACACGTATAAATGGAAGGTTTTCTAAAGACGCCACGTATATTACTAAAGCGTATGATAAAACTAGAATAAGAAAAAAAATAACCATATAGATTCCTATGCAAGCATACTTATTCTAAGCTAATTGTTATTTAGATATATGTTTTAAGAAAGTCATACCTCTGATGCAATTATGAGTGTCCTTTTCTTTTGACAAAAAAATGTCAATAGACAACTCCGGTTCCTTTGTGATCTAAATGGTAATTAAGATATCTTCTTAGGAAAGGTAATCTTGTTACCAAGGAATTCCTATGGCTTGATAGAAATGAGCTTTAACTAAGAAAAATGACAAGAAAGGTTAGCGCAATTTAGTAAGATAAAATAAGAGAAAAAAATATATAATGTTGTCATCCAATCAACATCCTACAAAGTGTTTTTAAGACATGGTGTTTATTTTTGTAAAAGACATTCTTTGTAGTTTTCAATTATACACGGATCGTGTCAAGTTTTTAAGGTACAATATACTCTAAAAACTTGGTAACGAAGCTCTGGTACTAATTGTGGAAAACTAGAAGGGGGGGGGGGTTGAATAGTTTTGCCGATTAAAACTTGTTTTTAAACTATTTAGATCGACTTATGTCAATCTATTTAAACATGTGTATTAGATGTTGATAGAAAAGCATATAAATAAATAAAGCAAAGATAAAGAGTAAGAAGCACAAAACCACAACGCGAGTATTTATAGTGATTCGGCAACAAGGACACCTTCCTTGCCCTACTCCACTCCCCGTGTCACCTACTCGAGAGTTCGTAATCACTACACAACACAAACTCCTTGTGGCGGAGAAGCCTTCACAACGTCGCCTATTCTTTATCCGGTACAAGGCTAGATACCGAGTTCTTCCACGAGGTAGAACCAAACCTATCACAATGTCGCCTACACTTTATCCGGTACAAGGCTAGATACCGAGTTCCATTACAAAGGAGGAACTACTACGCAACACTACACAACACCTATTCCAAAGGAGATCCACTCCTTATGACAACATCAACAAGGATATCAATATCCTTTGATCCAATACTAATCTATCTTGTACATCGACACACCATGTCGAATCTACACCCTCGGCACCTTTCACTAATGCCTTTGACTCGACTTCTAGGCACCCTTCACTAATGCCTTCAACACGGACTTTCGGCACCCTTCACTAATGCCTTTGACACGGATCTTTGGCACCTTTCACTAATGCCTTCGATACGACTCTTCGACACCTTTTACTAATGCCTTCGTCTTGACCCTTTAGACATCTTTCACCTATGTCTTCGACACAACACTTCTAATTAGAAAGAAAATAACTATCGACAACATACCATCAGTAGTCTTGATGATGACGAATCTTGGCAACCCATGGACTTGAGCTTGCTCGACTTCAAGAGGTGGTGATCTCGCCTTTAAGAGGAACTTAGAGAATCACACAAACACAAAACTACATAGAAAGATCCTTTGGATCTGAGGTTAGAGAGTTTACAATACTAGGAGAAAGTATGCGTAGAAGTGGCAACTTACAATGAAGAAATGGCTCACTATTTATAGAAAAAAACATGCTACTGTTCCACGGATCCCTTGCTTGAGGGATCCGTCTAGTGTAATGCTAGGGATCCGTAGGACGCTCCCCCTAAAGGGCGTTGTGGGTCATGGATCATGGATCATGGGTTGTAGGCTTTGAACCATGGGTATCCAAATAGATATAATGTATCTAGAAGATGCAATGCATCTAGTCAATGGGTCATGGGTTAGCTCCATGGGTCATGGATAATACCCATTATGACTTATGCATGATGTCATGCAATGGGTCATGGGTAATGGATCATGCTCCATGGGTATGGGTCATGGACTTTAGGTTTTACCCAACTACATTCAATGTATTTAGTCAATTGGTCAAATACTTATACTTCTACCCATTCTATTACCCATTATAATACATACTAAGTATGTATATATCTACCCATTATGTAAACACTAGTTGTTATACATATGCATTACTATACCATGAAAACACTATTGCTTGTTTAGTGTTTTATATGAAAATGTAAGTGTGTTAGTAAACTATTCGCTCAAACCATTTACGTATTTTATTTGTTTCGTTAAAATGAATTTACGTTTGTTATCGAAAAAACATTAGAAGATTGTAAAATATAAATAAACGTTTTACGGCTTATTTGTATTAACAAAACCATTGATTATGGATTTGCTCGATTTAACACTATTATTACTTCTCTTAAAGCACTTGATGAGTCTTTTCGTAGCAAGAACTTTGTCAGGAAACTTCTTAGAGCACTCCATCCAAAATGGTGAGCAAAAGTTATAGCCATTGAAGAATCAAAAGATCTCTCAATAAAGTCACTTGATGAGCTAATTGGAAATCTCAAAGTCCATGAAATGGTGATGGAGAAAGATTCGAAAATCATCAAAGGCAAAAGGGAAAAAGTCAAATCCGTTGCTTTAAAAGCAAGAGCGGAATCAAGTGATGATGAAAAATCTTACTCAAATAGTGAAGATGAGGAATATGCCATGGCCGTAAGAGATTTCAAGAAATTATTTAGAAGAAGAGGGAAGTTTGTGAAGCAACCCCGAGATGACAAGAAGTCATTCCGGAAAGTCCTTGACGATAAGAAAAGAAAGTGTTTTAGATGTGGAGATACAAGACATCTAATAGGAGATTGTCCCAAGCAACCAAAAAGCAAAAATCAACGAGCTTTTGTAAGTGGTGCTTGGAGTGGAAGTGAAGACGATGACGAAGAGCCAAGAAAGGAGGAAATCACTCTCATGGCTCAAGAATCAAATGAGGTACTGATGCGCGTACGAAGCGCGTTCGGGGTCAAAGGAACTTCTTTTTCGTCTAGCAAGTTTTTCAACACCCTAGGCAATGAACCTAATCGTTGTAGTGTAGTATTGGGTAAGCCTTGAGTATTGATATCGTTCTCTAGGGGAATAGGAATGCTATCAAGAAGTGTATTACGCTAAGGTGGGGTTGAGGATGATTCTTTTTTTTTTTTTATCTTTATTGGTTTTAAAAAGCTAAGGGGTAAAATCTCGGGGCAATTGGTTTGGGGGGTGGTACTTCTACTATTCTAATTATCTATTACTATGGGTATCTATGTCTATTTGATGTGTGCTCGTATGATGATTAAAAATGTGTTTACCTAGATACTATTAGTCCCTAGTTATCTTTTATTGTTGGTTGAATTGTCACGTCCTTATTCTTAACGCGTTGTGTTTTCTAAGGTCGTAGGGTGTGCCTATGCCCTAACTCTTTGAGATTACATATTGGTTTTGCTTACGAAATCCACAAGTCATTCATAAACTAACTTTAAGGTTATCTTTGGGTTTTTTAGACTACGAAATCCACTAGGTCATTCACAAAGATTACTCAAGCATTTAAACACAACGATGGCCTAGTTGCACTCCTAAGCCAATTACAATTAAGATAAGAGACAACCTAACAATAATTAATGACTAGGTTTCATAGATCTAAGCTGTAAGCTCCCATAAAATTTCATTGTACTTAAGACCTTAATAAGAAATTAAGCACTATTTATATCATCATGAAATTTTCTAAACATCACATTTGCATATCATCTGGCATATGCATGATCAACGCAGTTTGAGCGTTCATAAATATACCGTTGTGATCAGAACAAAATTCCACACGATCCCGATAATCTTAAAATACATAATATATATGTAAAAATTTATAAAAATACAGAATAATTAAAAATAAAAATATATTAAAAATCATATTGGGCTTAGAAACTTTATGGGCCTCGTTACCCAACTCGAGCCCAACACATTTGATTTTTCCTTAGGCTTAGTCTTTGCGTTCGATCCATTAAACCAAGCCCGAACACCCTTAAATTTGTGGGCTTCGCTGCTAGCCCAACGCACCCAATAATCATTTTAAGGAGTTGTGACACTACACTTTTGTTTTGGTTGTGTTTTTGTAACCGGTTGAGAACCAACGAGAGGAACCAAAACCAAGTTAGCCAAGGTTCATCCCCCCTTCCCATAACCCCTTACCTTGCGTATGGATGCAAAAAGAGAAGACAAAACATGCTCCATTAGCTCCTAATTACCATTAAAATAATGCATAGACATCCTTGACCTAGTGAGACTTTAAGATCCAATGTGTAATGTGCTCCAAATCAAAAAACATAATCGACAAGCATGAATGGTTCCCTAGAATTTGGCTGCCACACCATTGCACGCCCACATTATAAATCCACACATGTTGTATTAGACATTGGAACTTGTATGAGAAAGTATATACTAATACCAAAGCCATACTTGCCTTTTCCTTATAAACCTTGTCACCAAGAATTAGACAAACACATTTCCACAACCAAACTTTCAAAGACTTACACTCACACTACACCAAGAATCGTCCATAGTAGGTATTGAAGAGGAGCAAAAGGGAAAACAGGAAAAGAAGTTAGGAAAACTTGGGTAAACACTTATTCACATAGTGTTATAAGGAGAACTTGGGGTCTCGACACTATTCTCATTCGTTCAACTCATTGTTTCATCTCTACTCTTGACGAGTGTAGTAAGTTCATCTAAACTCATTTCGTTTCCAACTCATTTCACTTATTTCACACGAATATTGATGTTATATCACACGATAAAATGTTATATGCGCACTAAACCTCTCGTTATGCTTACCATCTCACCACATGACACATACTCACTAGCTTACACGTTAAAAACGGTTATACATACTTGCAAGAACCTTAGAAAAACTCTCGTACACATTTAGTTCATGCGCAACACTAAATGGGCCTAAATCCCAATGCGAAAGCCCAATAGGCCCAAACTATGCTCAAACAACACCCAACCCGGCCCAATAAGTGTAAAATAAGCCAATAAGCACTAAAAATGAGTTAGAAATAAGTTTGTAATCGTTTTACAAAGTGTCATTTTCTAAAAACGTAATTCGGACTTAATTTGAAAATTTTGTTGTCCTTGGGTTGAAACCGTAATTTTTTAGAAGTTAAAGGGATGTTTTTAAAAACGTATATAAACAAGCATGCAAAGTCTAAGGGCTAATGTGGCCATTTTCGAAAGTATAAGGGTATTATTTCACGTGCATATGCACGTATAAAACCACAAGGACCAATCTTGTCACTTGCTAAAACTAGTTATAATTTAAGTTTGGGGTGAAAATGTAAACTTGCAAAACCTAAGGTCTAGACGCGTTAAAACAAATCTTGGATGGCTGTTTTCGTAATAATAGTTTTCTCAAGGGTTAAAACTATCAAAATCTGAAAGTTTTGATATAAAATACATTTCGGGTAGAAAGGGTAAATAGCTCAAACTTGAGGGACTAAACTTGTACTTTTTATAACTTGAGGGTAAAAAGTGTAAATTCGGGAAAAGTTTAGAAAAATTTATAAACTTAACGTAACTTCGTAAAAACGAGTATTTTGATCATATAAGTACTTTATTATCGGATAACGTTAAATATATTACGTGTATATATATATATATATATATATATATATATATATATATATATATATATATATTTATAAAATTAGAATTATATATATATAATCCGATAAAATGCACATGGGATCTAAACAAACTAAAATACTCAACAACACTATCATTTTACGAGATCACAACGGGGAACACATTTCACTTATGCGTAAGTGAGGATCATTAACTAAGGCAATGTAGCAAGTAAAAATTAACTTAAAACGTTAAGCACGCACGCACACAATTGAATTGGACAATTCAATGATCTATTGAATAAGAATATTCAATGCTCTATTATTTTGGCCGCGAACTAAAATGTTTATCATATCTGAGACTCGCCATCTCATCATTTTAGGTTTCGGTTTGGAACCTCCGCTACATTGTGCTTGATCTGTTTGTGCTTGTTCATATCATCAAGGTGAGTTCATAGCTTCGCTTTTACTTTCATTTGCAAACTCCGCGAGGGAGATACATGCTCTAAACTAGAACACAAGGTTTTTCATAAATGTTCGCTTCTTGATTATTGGAACTACCTAAGTATTTAGCCATAAGTCCCCTGTATCATGAACCATTAGTCACCGCGAGTGAACGCATATATCGTGAATAGTACTTTGGTGAGTAACGACCCCGTCTTGGTTATAGAGAAATAACCAGGGCGCACCATATTTGAATTGCATTAGGTAATTGGCTATTACCTCCTTTGGGCAAAACTTACGTACACCAGTAATTCGGTGTATGCAGTTGAGTCTTGGTTGCATGAGCTTAGCGCATAATAATCTGTGATTTTCTTTATGATATTGTTAGTTTACAATGATCATGCTCATATACTTGTGTTCAACTGTTATTTAAACCTATGAACTTCACTCAACATTTTTGTTGACCCTTTTAAGCATGTTATCTCAGGTAATCAGTGAAGATTATGACCAAGGCGCGGAGTGGGGCATGGCAAGGCTTTTCTGGTGGTGTAAACATAAAGTTGTCATTTATTTCAAACCCATGATCTTTATTTTGGGAAAAACGCTTGAACAATTTACAATGTTTTGTAACAACTATGAGTTTTCGATGAATGATAACTACTTTTAATAAAACGCCTCTTTCGAGTCGTTTTCTATAATTATTGACTATGATCTCCATTCGAGTAACACCCGAATTAGTCTTCCGTTGTCATTAAGATTTCGGGGGTGTTACATAAGCAAACACACAAGAAATTTAGCTAGACATGTTAAGCAAGCAAGCATACACACAATAAATGGAAGACATAATTATACTATTGGATTAAAACACTTATCTTGATGTGTAAAATAGGGTTTGGGACCCTAAGATACTGTCCAAGTCAGATTACAAACGTTTAGGGTTTTTACTCAAAAAGTCTACCTCTTTAAATGCAGAAAAATCAAATTCTATATATAGATTTACAAGTGCGACAGCGTCGCCTTATAGGTGGGACGCAGTCAGATCACCGTCATTAGGGTTTTCGTCTTGGCCAAGTTATCGATGGGATGGCGTCACCTTGGAGTTGTGACGCCGTCAGTCTTCATATGGGACGTCATCTTGGTTCTGGATCTGGGCCGTCTGAGATGAAAAGTCTGAGTGACGCCCTTGTTCTTCAAAGCATGACGCCGTGAGGTGTTACGAGCAAAAATTCCACTAAGCCGTCTGGTGCATGTTTTTATCAAATCTTTATAGAGGGACGGCGTCGCCCTTTGATTGGGACGCCGTCAGGTTCAGTTTGAGCAGCTTGAGTGGCTTTGATCTTGACTTTGCCGTTTTCTTCATGTTTTCACTCCTTTTTGTCCAAATGTGCATCATTCCAGCATTTTGCTTCCAAGAGACCTAAAAGTGAAAAGGAACGAAATTAAGCAGTAACGGATATAAAAGTGGTTGATTAAGGGCTTAAATGACCCCTAAAAAGTGTACGTTTTAAATCCTTATCATGTACATTCCGACTCATCTTACTCTTCAATTGATGACGATACATTACAAAAACAATACAACCTTTTATGCGAACTAAGTTTAAAAACTATAACCAAGAACAAGTTTTTAAAAACTAAAAAGGAGTTTTTAGAAAATGAAGTTTATGAGTTAAAAGAAAAGGCAAAACGTTTAGAATAGAGCAAAGCTAATGACAATGTGTGTAAATCATGTCAAGAGCGTGGACTCGAAATAGAAAAGTTAAAACTCACACAAGAAACGCTTATCAAACATAACTCTAAGTTCAAAAAATTTTATAGAAATATTTCATGTGCGGATGAAATAATGAGAATACGAAAAATACCAGGAAATAAAAATGGATTGGGATTTAATGATGTATTAATTACAAGTAGTCAAACCAAAAAGGCCGAAAATGACAAACAAACTGTTTCATTCATCTGAGAACACCACAGATCAGACGGAACCAATAATTTGGTTCAGTCCATGCAACAAATTGGTTCTGAGGTATCTACAGAAAAATAGAATGTTTGCAAAATGGCTCGTAATGAATTTGTTAAAGTTACAAAGAAATCCGTAGATACTATTAGACAAAAACCTGCTGTTACAAAAGGAGTAGGACTTGCTAAAAACGAGTTTAGATAAAAAACCATTCAGAAAAGGCCTAAAACACCTATTTCCAAACGCCCCTTTCCTAAAAGAAGCTATAACTCACAACCTAACTATCAACATACCGGTTGGAATAAAACCTTCCCTAGACCATATCAAACTTCAAATTACATGCCATGGAACCCATATCCATCATCTCCATACATAAACCAAGCAAACGGTATGTTTAACCTAAACGGACCCATGAGATATTGGGGACCAAACACTTGAGTTGTATGTTTCATAGGTATGCTTGAAAGTCGGCTTGAAACTAGATGAAAGGATACAAGATAGCGGATGCTCAAGACATAAGACGGGAAACAAAAGTCTCTTCTCTTCATATCAAGTGTATGACGGAGGTAATGTCACTTTCAGTAGCAATCTTAAGAGAAAAATCATTGGCAAAGGTACGATCGCTCATAACTCTCTCACTATTGAAAATGTTGCTTATGTAGATAGATTAGGGTTTAACTTGCTTAGCATTAGCCAACTATGAGATAAAAAGTATAAAGTCCTCTTTGAAGAAAATGGTAGTAAGATCCTAAAAGATAGAATCACCGTAGCAAACGAAATTAGGAATAACAACATATATGTAATGAAAATAGATAGAACATCTAGAGATAAACTTTGTCTTACTACCATAGATGACAACTCGACACTTTGGTATAGACGTGTTGGTCCAAATAATTGAGTAAATCTTGATAAAAATAAAGAACAAATTCATTAATAATGAATAACAATAGTTACAAGATTTCTCAATACCAACTAGACTACATGATAACATCCTCAACTTTTTACGGGGATAATTTCGGTATATTATCCCCATTGAATGACAAATAAACTCTCATTGATCCAAGCTATGCTTGTGTTTCAATGAGAGGATGATCCTATCAACTAATACTAAGTATTTTTGTGTGTTTAGGATTCATACCTATCTCTATTACAATACAAACATATATATAGGAAAAATACAAAGACTAGTCACATGTGGGGTGGTTGGTGTGAGTTGTCATCCACTCTATGTGGTCCCTCTTCATCTTCCTCTTTTGGAATAGCACCAACAATTCTTTTGAATGTGTCATACAATATTCCCACTTCTTTAGTAAAGTCTTGTACTTGTTTGACTTCTTCTCTTGGAAGTTCCCACCTATATTTTTCAGTCTGTATGTAGAGAATGATAGGTCTTCAGGATCACTGAGACATTTGTCAAAATCTCAGTGTCACTGGTGTTGTTTGTAGCTCATATATTTTACACACTGACACCGTATCAGTAAGTAAAGAGCACCAAACAACACTCACTGATTTCTTTATCAGTGAGTCATTCACTATTTATTTAGTGAGTTAGGCTATTTTGTTTTCAAATCTTGTTCAGGGTGATTGGGTCAATTTATTGGACCCAACAAGACGCCTAGGTCATGATAATATAAGACTAATTAAATCTTTGTCATCAGAAGAACTAGTTAGAAACTTACCCAAGTTGAAATATGACCAACACTTTTGTGATGCTTGCAAAATAGGGAAACAAGTTCATAGTAGCTATAAGGCTAAAAATATGGTGTCTACAACTAGGTGTCTAGAACTTTTGCATATGGATCTATTTGGGCCATCCGCTATACAAAGTTACGGAGGAAACTTCTACACTTTGGTTATAGTAGATGACTATTCAAGATACACTTGGACAAAGTTTTTGAAAACCAAGAATGAAGCTTTTGATCAATTTGAAATACTTAGTAAGAAAATTCAAAATCAACTAGGTAGTAATACTGTGTCGATCCGTACGGATCATGGTCGTGAATTCGATAATGAAACACAATTTGGAAACTTTTGTGACACTAATGGTATAACAAACAACTTTTCGGCCCCTCGAACACCCCAATCTAATGGTGTAGTAGAACGTACGAATCAGACTCTTTAAGAAATGAGTAGAACAATGCTTAATGAACAAGACATGCCTCAAAAGTTTTGGTGAACGCCGTTGACACATCTACTTACATTTTAAATAGAGTCTTAATACATTCATTCTTAAACAAAACACCTTATGAACTTTATAAAGGCACATACTTTAGGATACTTTAGAGTATTTGGATGTAAATATTTTATTTTAAATACTAAAGCTTATCTTACCAAATTTGACCCAAAGTCTTATGAAGGTGTGTCTCTTGGTTATTCACAAACTAGCAAAGTATATATCATTTTAAACAAAGAAATAATAAGAGTCGAGGAATCATTAAACGTAACATTTGACGAAAGTCCACCTCCCTCTAAGACATCACCTTTGGTAGATGATGACTTAGTTGAAAGTCAACTTACTGAAAATCAAGAAAAAAATGATAATAACAAGGAATATGAAGCATTAAATAAAGAAATTGTCAATATCAAAGAATCCAAAAGTCATCCTTTAGATAAAGTCATAAAACAATTAAATCAAAGAACCTTAAGATCACAAGATCAAAATCAAAGTAACTACTTTTTTTTTGTATCATCTATTGAACCAAAAATATAAATGAAGCAATTAAAGATGAATTTTGGGTCATTGTATGTAAGAAGAATTAAACCAATTTATTAGAAATGATGTTTGGACACTAGTGCCCCAACCTAAAAATCATACTATAATTGGAAAAAAAAATGGGTTTTTCGAAATAAGATGGATGAAAATGGCAGTGTTTAGAAACAAAGCTAGACTAGTAGCATAAGGTTACAATCAACAAGAAGGTATTGACTACGATGAAACTTATGCTCCCGTTGCTAGGCTCGAGTCAATTAGAATTTTACTTGCATATGCATGTGTACATGACTTCAAGATTTTTCAAATGGATGTTAAAAGTGCATTTTTGAATGGTTTCATTAATGAAGAAGTCTATGTAGCACAACCTCCCGGGTTTACCGATTTTGAAAAACCAAATCACGTTTACAAACTTAAAAAGGCATTATACGGACTTAAGCAAGCACCAAAAGCATGGTATGATCGACTTAAAACCTTCTTGATTGAACATAAGTACACCATGGGTTTAGTAGATAATACTCTCTTTACCAACAAAAAGGATTCATATATTATCATCGTCCAAATATATGTAGATGACATCATATTCGGATCAACTTGTCAAGAGCTATGTGATGATTTCTCAAAAATCATGCACCACGAGTTTCAGATGAGTATGATGGGAGAACTAAGCTTCTTTTTAGGACTTCAAATTAAACAATTAGAATATGGTATATTCTTTAACCAATCTAAATACATAAAGGATATGCTTAAGAAATTTGGTCTTGAAGACTTTAAACCGATCAAAACACCCATGTCCTCAGAAACTAAGCTCACAAAGGATGAAGAAGGAGAATCCGTAAATAACACTAAATATAGAGGAATGATTGGTAGTCTACTACTCTACTCTATCTCATGCCTAGTAGACCCGATATTATGTTTAGTGTTTGTCTATGTTCTCGCTTTCAATAAGATCCAAAAACATCACATCTTGAGCCGTGAAACGAATATTTAGATATATTAAAGGCACTACACACTTAGGATTATGGCACCCTAAAGGAATGGGTGTAGAAACCATAGTGTATACCGACTCAGACCATGCCGGTGACTATGTCAATAGAAAAAGTACAAGTGTTATCTGTACTTTTTTTGGACAACGTCTTACCTCATGGTTCTCTAAGAAACAAATAGCCCTCGCTATTTCAACAACCGAAGCCGAGTACGTGTCGTACCGGAAAAGCATGTCAACAAGCTCTTTGGATGAAGCAAGCCTTCGTGGACTACGTAATTTTACTTAACGACATCTCTATCCTTTGCGACAACAAAGGAGCTATTGATCTTAGCAAAAATCCCATCCAATATGCTCGAACAAAACATATTGAAATTCGTCATCACTTCCTTCGTGACAATGTTCAAAAAGGAAACATCTCTATCGAGAAAGTATCCTCCGAAGACAACATTTCCGACATCCTAACAAAACCTCTTAAACGAGAACCATTTAATCTTCTTAGACTCGGATTAGGACTAATGGAACCAAAACTATAGTTGAAGCCTTAATCCAAACACTAGCTTAACCAAATGCAACAAAAATTGACCAAAGTCAAAAGTGGTTCCACGAAACCAAATGACAACAAGGACGGAACTCTTATTTTGGTTCCGTCCTATCCGTGGTTCCCTGGAACAGTTTTTGAAATTCTTTAACAAATACCTCTTCCCTCATAACCCACAAACGACTCCAACTCATCCAAGAACACACCTAACTCACAATTAAGGTATTCTCTTCAACAAATCTCAGCCTTAATCAACATTGTAAGTCTTTTTACTACTTTCCTTCTCTTGATTCTGAGTCTAGGGCTTCTAAATTTTACACAAAACCAACCATGGGAATTATGCATTATTCTTGGACAAATCATGAAGCACATTTGTTAAAATTGGTTAACTAATCATGCTTTTCTTAGTTAGGAATTACATCTCATAAGGCCTTATCATAATCAGCTAAAACCCCCATTTCAAATTTTGACAAACTTCTCACTTTAGGACAAACAATTTCTCATTGTTCATACAAAGAGAAAACGTTATTTCATCACTTGCATAATGTCTCTTTACTGCTAAAGAAAGTACACAATTAATATGTATTCTCGAGTACATTCAATTGAAGCCACATTGAATTATGAGCGTTTAGGTTATCTCCCATTTTGTTACTAAAACTACATAAGAATTTCTTTTTATGCATTAAAAGGAGTCGAGATAACCGTACCTCCACATCGTTTTCATATAGACACACACTAGAACACAATATCAAAATTCTATTTCGTTTCAACTAAAATGTGAATTGTTTTGTATCTAGGACCAAACATGCCTCCTGCAACCTATTATGATCACAAAGATACCCTTAACTACATTCCCAAACACCACAAAACTAATGGTCTCTCTAAGGAAGAAGTGAAAGTCTTTAAGGCACTTGAAAAACGCTATTTCCATGAAGGTAGAACTATCGACCCATCCTTCATTGAAGGCACAAACATACCAAACGAACTTGCCGCCATCCACTTTGATGGTCTCCTAAACATAAATGAATAAATTTTCCCTAGGTTCGTTCTAGAGTTCTATGCTAGTGTAATGCTTGTAACTAATGATAATGGTCTTTTGTCTCTTCACTTCAAAATCAATCAACGAGATCTCCACATTCCTCTCCGTGACTTTGCGGAAGTCCTCGGCATTCCATGTGAAGGTACATGCCTTTACACGGATAAGTGGTCCCTTTCAATCCTTGATTCAATTGTTGATCGTATGCCTCCATACGACACTCCTCTAGTTGAAAAGGAAATTATCCGAGAACACCTTTTTCTCCTTAGAACTCAAACCACTAGGACAACCCGTACGGGGTAATGAAATCAACAAGGATCCCTTTGGCATGGAGCTAAATGAACTTAAGCCACAATTCAAAAAGTGGGAAGGGATTGTAAGGGCAAATGTCTTGTGCACTAAAGGAAATCATGATCACATCAATTCTTGCCTTTGTTTACATGCTCTATAGCTTGTCCACTCGTCAACCCTTCAACTTAGCCTACTACATTGCCAAGAGGATGGCGGACATACCCTTGCTAGGAACCACCGCCCTTCCATACGGGATGCTTCTCACCCGCCTATATAGGGCCTTTGCACCAATTCCACCTAATCCTAAAGGGATATGTTTGAAATACTCTCTTGTTGATCACATATTTGTCCCACTAAGTGATAAAAGAGTTGCTAAAACTCAAAGCAAACGTGTACAACCTCCCTCTTCTTCATCATCCTCAGTGAGCGAAGATGATTGTCTTCCAAACTCTAGGCTTCCTCCACTTGAGTAACTACAATAAATTCCCGAGTTGGAGAACCAATCAGCAGAGTTCAAGCAAACAAGGGGGATGTTCAAATGCATTGGAAGGTACCTCACGTAGTTGAACAAGAAGTTGGACAAGCAATGAGAGGTTTGTGTGAGTGTTTGGTACAATATGTTAAAACAATAATGTATTATGTATATTTGTTCTCCTAGGATGATAACTAAACTATGAACAACTATGAACTAACCTCGGCTTGCAAGGAGATAACACCTATGTGTTATCAATTTTTACCCATTTTCACCTTAGCAATGAATTTCGTTAGCCCCTGCTCAATCTATGCCTATACGTATGTTAGTATATGTTTTATTGTTATTTCCTAATCACAACTAATTAGTTACACATGTAAAAAACAAAATTACAAAATTCGGTCGGGGTTCGGGCTGTCAAAAAAGCCCTTTGTTAAGGATTTGGCTTCTGCGGATAGCACGGAACCAAAAATTTGATTCCGTTAGAAATACTCCCACGGACCAGACGGAACCAAAACTTGGGTTCTGTCTATATAATATTTTGGTTCCGTGGTCCTGCAGCGGATCAGATAAAATTTCGTTCTTATCCCGCACTCTAAGTCACTCACTTTTGTTACTAGGATAGTTTTTACTGCTACTTAATCACATTAGGATGTCTTGAACTAAAATTAGACCAATGGGACATGCATTTCCCACCATAATTTGAAATTTCTCAAAATTCACTCAAGTTACCTTTCTGCATAAAGGAAGGAAACAAAAATTCGGTTCCTTGCAATCCGTGGCCAATCTATTTCCAGGATTTTGCAATGATTGAAGTTCATTTATTGCAAATCTTTCACATCTACTCAACACATTATAAATGGATTGACTTAGGATGATTTGACATGTTATTAAACACATTCATATGATTAGAAACCACCATTCTTGTATGGATTAAACATCAAATCAAACATAATTCTCCATAAAGCCTTTGTTCTATAAATTAAACACTTATAGGATTGAATTTTTCACATCTTCACTACCACCTCTCCATACACTTAGCATCTCTTAAGCAAAGTCAAAATGACTAAATCCTCAACTTCATCTCCTTCAACCAAGCCACATAAGAAAACCGCTAGAATGAGCGTACGTCCATGTTGCTTCGTCAACTTGAACTCCTCATCATCCGATTCCTCACCACTCAACATCTCATCACCTATTAGAGATGAGAAATTCCTCAACTTAAGTACTCCAACTCCACCACCAAAATCAACCATCATTGTGACTATTCCACCACCAACCAAAACACCAATTTTCACCTCACCACCATCGGCTCCATCACAACCATAAAAAACTCCTTCACCACCAAAATATCCAAAACTTATACCACTTGAACTTTTTACAACCCCACCAACATCTCCTCATCCATTTGCGGATGATTTGGATGACTTACCACCTAGGCCAAAAAATCCACCACCTCTTCCATCTTTTGTTACCATTGAGCGTATTGCTCATAAACCTCCAAGAGCATCCTTTATGCCAAACGAGCCTTTTCAAGATGAACCTAGACCTCTACTTTTTCACCCAATCCACAAAGAAATCCATGGGCTAGTATATGGAGATCATGCTCTACCACCTTACTCATTTTCTCCACATATTGAAGACATTGATGAGTCCATGTGGGAAGACCACCCATAATCTCAAGTAGAGATCCAAGCTCACCTAGATAATTTCCAAGCTTTTTCCAACATGGTGGATTCTCATCTCAATGAGGCGGTGCAAATGCAAACCGCTTTGCTTTCTTCCCTCATTGCTTCACCCAATCTCAACCATCATTCAACCAATGTTCCACCACCAAACAATGAACCTAGTCTACCACCAAACAAACCTCGCCATGGTTGCTACCATTGTGAGTGAACCGCTCATCTAAGTGAAAGGACCCGTATTATGGTCCACAAACTTCAATATGAAATGAGGTTCATCCTCAACCACATTCTTGAGCGTATTAATGCTCTTTCTTATCCTCCACCACAATAGGATGGTTATTAGTTATTTATAGGATTTTTATTTTCTAAGTTTTTATTTTCTTTTTAGGATTTATTTTCTTTCTTATGTCAACACATCTCCATTATTGTCCATTTTATGACTTTTAGTCATAAAAGTTTTACTAATGAATGATGTTTGTTACTCTAAGTGATTATTTGTTGGCTGTAATCATTTTGGTGATTGTATGTTGGTTGTGCTAATTATGTTTGATAATAGTATGTTCACTAACCTTTGTTTTGTAACTTTTAATAATCCATGTATCTTTCTCTTAGCACCTAATTAAGGGGGAGCATTGGCCAAGGGGGAGCTTTTGGCTCAGGCTCATTACATTTTCCGTATCGCCTCTTCTTTTTGTTTTGACAAAAAGGGGAGAAAATAATTATAACTTGAAATGAGAAGATTCTTACATTTGATTCTTCAACTAGTTAGTTTATCAAAATCTTCAAGTTAAAACTCATATTTTTATAATTCTTGAAAAACTTTATACAAATATTTAAAATAAAATTTATGTTTTGTCCTCAACAAAAAGGGGGAGATTGTTAAAACACATATCGACTAAAAACGTTATTTATATTTTACGATCTTTGCGATATTTTATTGTTAACAATAATAAATTTTATTTTAGCAAAAGTATAAATCTAGTCAAGACTTTTACATATAGCTACAAGTTTTTCTTAAAACACAAAATATTTTCGACATTTTCTAACAAAATGGTAGCTTGTCATTTTAGATATTAGACAAAGAGACACATTACACTTCTTGTCTTTTACAAGAAAATTAGTATTTACACATCTAGTTTGATAACATGTACATTACAATGTTTATTTACAGAAACATAAAAAACTGAAAATGAAAAATGTGTATTACAACATATGTTGCATCATCATGAAAATCTTTGAAAGATTTCCTGGATATCTTTTTTAGATTTTCACTCAACATATCAAATGTAATCTTGGTTAGATATGTTAAGATCTTGGTAAGATATGGTAAATATTTGTTGAGATTTTTTGTCAGACCCACGGAACCAAAAAAAACACGGACGGAACCATGTTTCTGGTTCCGTGTGATCCGTGGGTTGCTGAGGCATTTAGCTATAAATATTAAATAGCAAGCCAAACCAAGTTGTTTTCTCATCTCTTCTAAGCATAAAACACATACATTCTCTCATTCTCTTTCATCTAAATCAGTCTCATTTCATTTTTAGTGATCCTCATTTATAGCAAAGAAGATCAAGACATTCCAAAGCTTCAATGAATTGTTGCAAGTCTTGTTCGTTTATTGTTGTGTGAATTATTGTTATTCATACATCATTGTTTGTATCAAACCATCATAAACATCTGAGTGTGAGTGGTTACTATTTTAGTCCTTAAAATACTTAGTGTGTTGGGAGTGGTTGTGCTCCTTGTATAAGAACTCGACATCTAGCTTTGTGTCGGAAATATTGTGTAAGCGACGTGTAAAGGTTTTCTCGGCCGGTTAAAGGAGCTTGTTGATTATTGGATATAACTCTCGAGTTGGACACTCGGGGAGTGGAGTAGGGCAAGGAAAAAGAGTCCATGTAGACCAAACCACTATAAACAATCGTGTTGTGGTTTGATCGTTTCTTCCTTTACTTGCATATTATTTATTCTTGTTTATCTATATTTTTTGAATTCACCAATTGTTATTCAAAGCAAATTAATTTTAAAATGGTAAAACTATTTAACCCCCTTCTAGTTTTCCACAACAACAAAAAAGTAATCATAAACTACCTTATAAAACAAAATTCACCAATCATAAACAAATCATAAACCACCGGTAGAAGGTGAATGGGTTATGGTGGTGGCCTCGGATGGTGGGGTGTAGTGGTTGTTGTAGTAGTGAAAGTTGGGATTTTTGTGGTGAAAACGAGAAGTTTTGGGGTGAAAAAAGAGTGTTATGTTTTTTTGAGTATAAGTGTAATGCAGATCTGGATTTGGTACCGAAACATATAGCGACGACCTATAGCGACTACACGTCCTCACTATAGGTTCCAGTCAAAGTCAACAAGTATTTTGTCGTTTAGAAAGATTTAAAGTGACCACAGTTTCACCTATAGCGATGACATGTCGTCGCTATAGGCCCGGCGATAAATTGAATTTAGGCGGAGATATTGGCTTTTCGTGAAACATTGGTAAGGGAGTTATAGTGACGACATGTCACTTATAGGGACGAGATGTCGTTGCTATAAGTTTTTTTCAAAATTACTTTTCATTTAAAAAGTTAAAATTATATAATAAATAAATGAAAAATTAAATATATTTTAGAAAATATTATGTTAATTAGAAAAATACCACAAGCGTTACATAATAAACCTAACTAATCGATGAGTGTTAAACTACAACAACGTTCATTTTCAACGGACATTGTTACCGCTTTTCGTTATGAGCATATGATTCGGTTTAAGCGAACATTGTTAGATTGATAGCTCATATATGAAACGATATATTTTGAATTAAATAAGTCAATTACAAAATTATCGTATCTCCACGCATGTGTTATCACATCCCTAATCTATTCAAGTTATGAAACTAATTGTCATGGTAGCTATTGCATCTAGAGGAATCGTTCATTTCATTGATATTATCGAGAGCGAACAAACGAATCAATATCTTTTGAACTGCGTAAGTCAAGTATGAAAGTATAATCTAACTAAGCAAGTGTTATCACACCCGACACTATTCCGGTGTTTCATATGAATGAAGTGTCTCTTTCTAGTTATTCAATCGAGAAGAATAATTTTTATTTCATTAATTGTATATAGAGCGCACATACGAATCAAAATCTTTTGAACTACGTAAGTTAAATATGAAAGTATCGTCTAACTAAGCAAGTGTTATCGCATCCGAAATTATACCGGTGTTTAATATGAAATCAAGTATCTCTTTATAGCTATTCAATAAAGAAGAATAATTTGCATTTCATTGATTGTATTGAGAGCGCACGTACAAATCAATATCTTTAAAACTATGTGAGTCAAATATGAAAGTATCGTATAACTAAGCAAGTGTTATCACATCAGACACTATACCGGTGTTTCATATGCATTGAAGTGTTTGTTTCTAGCTATTCAATCGAGAAGATTAATTTGCATTTCATTAATTGTATTGAGAGCGCACATACGAATCAATATCTTTTGAACTATGTAAGTTAAATATAGTATCGTATAATTAAGCAAGTGTTATCACATTCGACAATATATTGGTGTTTCATATGGAATGAAGTGTCTCTTTCTAGTTATTCAATCGAGAGAAATAACTTGATATTCATTGAATGTATCGAGAGCGCACATAGGAATCAATATCTTTTGAACTACGTAAGTCAAGTAGGAAAGTATCGTCTAACTAAGAAAGTGTTATCACATCCGACACTATACCGGCATTTCATATGAATGAAATCTTTCTTGCCTTTCAATCGGAGGAATAACTTGCATCTCATTAATTATATCAAGAACGCACATACGAATCAATATCTTTAGAACTACGTAAGTTAAATATGAAAGTTTCGTCTAACTAAGCATGTGTTATCACATTCAATACTTTTTTATACATGTGTTTCATATGAAATGAAGTGTCTCTTTCCAGCTATTCAATCGAGAAGAATAATTTGTTTTTCATTGATCATATCAAGAGTGCATACGAATCAATATCTATTGAATTGTGTAAGTCAAATATGAAAGTATCGTCTAACTAAGCAAGTGTTATCATATTCGATACATCCTAAACCCTAATTACTTAAGTAATATATATCAATTTAACAAATTTAAATAATTAATTTGTAAATCATTTTTAATTAATTTATATTCATTTAAGTAATTTATATTTTAGATCGTTTTTAAATAATTTAAATATTTGACTTAAATAATTAATATTAATTTAACTAGCTTAAATAACTAATTTTAAATCATTTATCATTTATTTAAAGTTGTTAAATATTTAATTTTAAGAACTTATGTTTTTAAATAACTTAAATATTTGTATTTATTTAACTAATTTAAATGATTAATTTTTAAGTTATTTATAATTAATTTAAATTCATTTAAACAATTAATTTAAATTTCTTATATTTTAAAATTATTTTTAAATAATTTAAATAATTAACGTTAAATTTATAATAATTTAACTCATTTAAATAATTTATTTTGAAATTCTTTACCATCAATTTAAAATAAATTTAAACAGCGACGACATTGTCATCACAAAAGGTTTGGCTGGTCATTTCGTCTCGGCGGGAAATTCTAATTTTACTAAGACCAAAAAGTTTCGTCGTCGTCGTACTTTTAGTGACTACACGGTCGTCGCTAAAGGTAAAAAGTCAAAGTCAAAGATATAACATAGGATTCTTTTGCCTTCTAGTGAACTTTTAGCAACGACGTTGCGACGACATGTCGTCGCTAAAGGTTTTGGTCAAAGACGAAACCATGAAACTGAGATTTTGTCGTTTAGTGGAGCGTCGCTAAATATGTCCCATCGCAATAAGTGGAAATTGGTGTAGTGTTTGGTGTTTGTATCCTCTAGCGTCTTTTTAGTTGTGTGTAATGTATTTGCTGCTAAAAAAAAGGTTTGCTTTGTCACTCGAACTATATGGAGCTTTAAAAGACTTGAAAGTTTGAGTTATAGAGTAAAAAAACTCCTCTACTATATCTGTTATTGGTCTTTTTTTAGCACAGCCAACCTTTGGAAGTGATAAAATCCACTCACTGTTTATATGTGTGTAATATTTTAAGATAGTACAAGACTACAAGATCAATGTTTCTTTGTATGATATGAGTTTACATTGAAATGTTGTTTACACTAGATTTGACAAGGCAGGCCATCCTACTGTCAGTATCATTTAACAATTAAGAATCAATGTAAGTTAAATCTAATACACATTCATGCATGTTTATATGTACGTAACTAAATGGGCTTTTAGCTCTAATGTTTTCGCTATGGCCCTAGTCATTAGGTCATAAACGTATAGCTATTTTCAACACACGCTTGCTCATGACTCATGACGCGCATAGTCTCAAATTAGTGGAGTCACTTATTTGGATAAACAGCGTGACTCATGGCGCCCATAGTCTCAACTTAGTGGTCACCTTTTTGGATAAACAGCAATCGAGCCCGTAAGCTGGAAAATTATACAAAAAGAAGATAGATCAATCAAATACATGAACTTTATGCTAAAATCAACATTCATGTTATGTTACTTTATTGTACACGATCATGAGAGTATGAGACAAACATAGTTTATCTAATGTTGGTGATTTTGCATCACCGATATTATTTAAGTGTAATGGATTAATTTAGGTGACCAATGTGTAATCATGATAAATGTTCAACAAGTCGGGGTTGTGCGGAGTGCACACTTGTATGACGTTATTATGATTGCTATTCGGGGGCGAAGCCCCGAATGACGAGGGTCCGGGGGCAGCGCTCATTATCCAAGGGGCGGCCTGCAGTCCAAGGGGCGCTGGGTCGAGCTATGTTAAAGTGCTATGTTAAAAACGCACTAGAAAATAAAATTTCCGGTATTTTGTCCCATATTTTAACTGCTCGGTTATTAAGTAACTGCTATAGCAGTTACAACCGCTATGCAGTTTTTTGGTCATATAATTCGTTTCTTGGTTCTGGTTCTGGTTCATAACTAACAAAACATATTCTCAAGATGAAAATCTGAGTTTTATCCGATTAGTGATTTCGGTAGAACCACCGAAATACTTCAATCTGATAGTGTTTACACGACTCTCAGATTACTGTGATCATTATTTCCTAACATCTAACAGATCCTGATGTTTACGTATTCTGAAATTAAAACCGAATCACAAGTATTCCCGATAAGAAATGATGCTAAAGAAGTATCTATTTGTCCCTTACCAACCACCATATCACGTGACCATAAATAGCGATGCATTATCTTATGTTAAAAGATGTACACGTTTCAGCATCGTGTGCATTCTTTTCGGGTTTACGTTTGAAGATATATAAATCGCATTTTAAATAGGTAATGGTCCAGGATAAGTCAGGTAAACATCATTGTCAAACTTTCATGACAGTTAAGGTCGGTTTTATGGGACAAAGACTTGTCACCCACATGTTTTGGCAGATGACTACGATTCTGCTTTAGTTGTCAACTTCAACTCTATGTCTTGTTTTGGCCTTGACTATATATCGTGGCAACCTCTTGTGTCCCTAATTATTAATGCATCTTGTTTAATTCAATAGTGTCATATACCTTTCAGATGTTTCAGGTTCAATACTCACTAGAAACACATCTTAGGTGGCCATGGAATGGTTGGAAATGGTCACCGGATTACTCTAGCTATACTGTGTAAATCTGAGTCAAAATACTCGCTATTTTCTGATAACCTGAACAGAAAAAACCTCATCGATTAACTATTCGTTTTTGGCCTATACCCTTTGAACTCATATATACAGATTAACCAATATATAGTGGATCATGACAAGAAAAATATAAAGTCTTCCATCTTTTCTTCTAAATGTCTCTTCATAAAAGCATGAGTTAGATAAAACATGTGCTTTGTTCTTCTACATGTGGGGTTTAGATACTTGTGTGACTTTCATGTATCTATTTCTTGTAGTGCTTTTACTGTCTTCCACTACTACAATAAGTCCTTTCGAGACTCGTTGTAGAGTCCATTGAGACCCGTTTTTCATTGGATCTCTAAAAGGGGGCTCTCCATGCGAAATCATATCAAGACCGGAGAAAAAAACAGTCTTGCTAAAAACCCGTTTCCCTTAGGTGGCGATTTTGGCAATCTCATACCCTAAAAAAATGACCTATTCTTTTTCTTCAATTCTCTAAACATCTAGTGGTTCTAATTCACTCTTTGATCGTTTGTTTGTAACAAATCTCTGGATTAATTAATGAGTTCGATTATTGGTTTGGTTTAGGGTTAGTTTCTCGTTTAGGGTTTTGTTGGTAGGAATGTTTGTTATATTTGTTGACCGTTTACTGTTTCACACACGTTTGCTTCATCTTGTTTGATCTTCTAACGTTGTTAATCTTCTTTTACACTTTGTTCCCGAGTTTTAATTTGGAGAGAAAAGAAGAGAAGTGGAGAGGAAACTAAAAAAAAGTTGCATTCTCGAGTTTTTTCTGGAGAGATGAGAAGAGAAGAGTAGAGGAAATTAAGCCAAAACTTCTCTCCTAATCTTCTTCCCAAATTGGGATGATTTGGAGAGAAAGTGATTTTTAAGCCTTTTTATGCTAATATCCCTCTTTTTTTCTTTCCAACTCAGGAACACAAGATAAAAAATAAAATTTATTTTCTATCCTCTTCTTTTCTCTCTTTTTTCCCCTCTTCATTTCTCTTCTTTGAGTTTTATACTCGGGAACAGAGTGTTAAGTTTTGTATGATGTTTGATGGAGGATGGTTAGAGCTTGGTGTGTAGCGCGGTTTTAAACCCTAATTCATTTTAGGGTTTTCTTTTCCTTTAATTGTCAACTGGTTATTTTTATTTCCTATGGTTGTGTGTATGGTATAATTATGAAGCAAGAGTTTCTTGGTTCATGAGGGAAAGGGGGTGGACGTAAGATTGATAAGTCCAAGGATAATAAGACATCGAGTTCAAATGATACTTTGGCGACTACTAAGGGCTATTGGTAACACAGCTCCTACAAAGAGTTCAAATGATGGAATGTGATTGTTCCCTAGCTTGTCAAAGACTATTCGTAACACATCTCCTACTTCTTTAGTTGATAAAATAAGGGATATTGAGAGTCTAATGCTTGAAGGAAATCTCGTGTTAGTTGGTGACGATGGGCAACCATTAAAACCCTCTAACGGAGTTCCTGCCATTACGTCTTCTTGTGTGGTGAGGAAGGAACATATTATGTAGGATGTTGTTGGAGGTACTTTAAATGGTCCAAATAATGGGATGCATGTGGATGCTGGGTAGGAAACAAATGGTAAGTCCTCGAGTTCTTTTCTTGCTGTACTTAATGATTATGTGAACAAAACTCAAGTTAATTTTGGTGTTCTTACTATGCTCGCGTCTACCAAATTTCAAGTTGTGATACCTTGATCTTCTGTGAAGGAAGTAAGTGAAAGATTGACTAACTCATTATGCGGTTATTTTATTAGTAAACGTGTAGCGTTCCATGTTGTGAAGCATTATGTGTTTAACGCTTTGGGAAAATACGACATACAAAAGATTATGAAGAATGCCAATGATTTTTCTTTTTTAAATTTGGTTCCAAAAAAAAGGTTGATGATGTTCTTGAATCTTGAGAATGGTCCATGGATGATTCGTACCATACCAATAATTTTGAAAAAATGGACTACTTCAACTAGTTTGAAAAAAGAGGAGTTAAATCGTGTTCCAATTTAGGTAAAAAATCATGATGTTCCAATGGAGGTTATTCACGGCTAATGGTCTTAGTGCTATAACAACAAAAATAGGCAAATCATTAATGCTCGATTCGTTCACTAGTACAATATGCAAGGAATCATGGGGAAGAAATAGTTTTGCACGAACTATGATTGTAGTAAGCGCCGAAAACACTTTGAAGAATTCAATGGTTATTGCTATTCCGAATTTGGAAGAAGAGGGGTACATATATAAAACAGTTTCATTGGATAATGATTATGATCCACAACATGATGATGTGTACAATGCTAATGACTTATCTGAAGACCAAATGGCTTTTTGTGATGCTTGGGACATCAGGCTTCGTGGTCGTATGAAGAAGTAGATTATGTTTGGTTTTTGTCGAATGTAATCTAGTAGTAGTTTTATAGAGTTGTTTTTTATAAGTTTGTTTTGTCATTCTTATTATAGTTCGGTTTGAAGTACAAATGGTGCATTTGTTTTCCATCTATTTAACTGGCTGAGATACGGGATTTACTCACATCCTATGTACTTAAGTGTTTTTGGTGTAATAAATTTACCGAGTGTATTAACACCTTTTACCAAAAGAAAAACTTGCTTATCACAATCGAGACTGGTTTCCACCTATATACCCGGTCCTAGTATCAATATCGAGAAGTGTTTATGTGTGTTTCACCAGTCTTGTTTATATATAGAGATCGGTTTTCTATTAATAAACGGATCTCTATTACCTTTTAAAAAATGGAAATTTCTTGAATTTTTCAGTTTCTAACAACAGATAAATAAAGTTTCCAAGTTGCAGTTTCCAGCAATACATAAACAACTTCTGATCCATAATTTACCAAATACACCATACATTCTACAAATTTAACTAATAAACCATAAACGTCAATACATATATTCCATAATTTGACTTAGCTAATAAAGAGTTCTAGCACTAAACGTATGTACATTCGAAAATGCATTCTACAAAAAAGTAGTTTACATATCATCTTAAGTTAAATACTTGAATGTACAAATGCCTCAAACAAAAACCAACCACATAACCAACAACTACCTATCAATAATGTTAAGCAAATTGGACATAACTAGTGAAACTTTTCAATAGTCTCTTCAATCTGATTCATGGAGAATGGATGATTGTCATGCCAAGGGATCTACATGTAAAAAAAATATACAAGATATTGTTGAGAGCTATAACAGAAAATAAAATTTCTAGATGGAAAAAAGAATATATCAGTTGCATTATAATTAAGCTTACTTGCTGCATCCGTTAAGTATAAAAACTTCATTTACATATTCTAAAATCAATAATTAGGATAATACGTACTCTATTAGGAAAATGATCCTGATGAACGGTTACAATTTCATGCATCTATTTAAGTAAATAGTATCTTCATTCTCATATATGAGCTTGTTGATTGCATTACATTTTAATAAACCAAGTATATGTACATGTTAAAAGCTATATAACACAAAAAATTGTTTGTATGTATCTAATTATAGTAAGACAGTTTAGCTCAACAACTTTGTAATTTGCAACGAACTTATTCAAATAGCTTGTAAGCCAATAACTTCGCTCGATCCTTTTCTTTTTCTTTGGCTGATATGAATCCAAGATGTAGCACATGCATTGTTTAAAGCATACAACAAACAACACCCGATGGTTCCCCTTAATAAAGTTAAAACGAAATTATTGACCATATACATACATAAGCAATTAAACACTTTAGATAATAGGGTATCATACTTTTCTATAATTGGCACAAGTAAAATGTCGTAGGTAGAACTTAATGCTCTCATCAAGTAATCTTTAACACCTGAAGCATTGTTAAGGCATTCACTTCCTTGAATCAATTATGGATTTAATAAACCACAACGGTTGGAAGTTGATTGCATCAACTTGTATAGCCCCCTAAAATCAAAACAAGGGTATATAAGATAAAATTCTGAATCTAAAACAACCAATAACTAGTCTGAATAAACAATCTCAAATAGCCCCTAGTCTACAAACAATCCATACAGCCTTAAATCTATATACAATCCTAAACAACCATGAATATATTAACAATCCCAAACAACCCTAAGTATATAAACAACCCAAAACGACATTAAGTCTATAAACAACCCCAAACAAACTCTAGTCTTGAACTAATCGCAAACTGCTCAAGCAAATAAACAGCCAACAAGCTATCTAAATAAACAATCCGAAACAACCTCTACTCTATAAACAATCCCAAAACCCCCTGCTCTATACGTAATCCCAAACAGCTCATATCTATATGCAGTAAGCAATTTTAATAAACAATGCCAAACAACCCCTATAAAAGCAAGACCAAACAGCCAGAGGTTTCAATAAACAATTTTAAACAAAATTTTAAATACTTTAAAAGTAGTTTGAGAAGTACTCGTACCAACTAAAGTAAGTTATAAAGCTTGCGTTGAGCCAACCATCCGTCCACATTTTCAAAATGTCATTAGCATAAACTGTAATGCAAAAGGGTTCCTCTTGCCTAACAAACATACAAGTTAGAACATCACCAACATAACCTCAAATAGAATCATCATGACTCATCCGAAGGAGATAGGTATTATTCAATTCCTCTCACGCCAATAGTATCTCCTACATTAATCAATCTATTTTCCAACACCTTTTTAGCTTCTCTTGCAGCAAATTTTTTAGCAGCCGACAATGCTTGTTTTTTTTTTGGCATTTTTTTATAGCTACTTAAGCAACAGCTTTTTGAGTATTCGGCAATGTTGCAAAAATCGGCCTACGCGACCGATTAATCGGCCTTATACCTTGTTGATTTTTGAAAATCGATGGAAAAAATCAGCCTAGGCAAAAATCGGCCACTAATCAATCAAAAATCGGCCGAATCAGTCAAAAATTGGACTAATCGGCCAAATCGGACTAATCGGTCAACTTTTGAAAAAAATAATAATTTAGGCATTCTACGTAATTTAGGGATTGTTTATTTCACTTATAACGCACAATGGGCCTCATAATCAGAATTGAGGCATTTTATTGAAGTTTAAAAATATAGTATGCTTGGAATCAGTTAAGATCTTTAGTTTGGTTTACAAAAATACCTAAAAATTGCAGGAAATGTCAATCCAATTAATCCCGCCTTGACCGATTAATCGCTGCAGGGTGATTGATCGTCCGACTACCGATTCACGATTTTTGCAACATTAGTATTCGGTGTATCAGCATAGATGTTGTGTTCACGGCCACCTACAAATACACCATTATATTTTTTGAATATTATATCATCGCGTTATATTTTCAATTAAACTAAAAGATTTGAGTGTTTACCAGATCAATTTCAAGGGCATGCACACTTGTTGTCACCATTGTTGTTTTCATTTCTTGATCTTTATTTTTCAACGTTGATGTTATCTCCTATTATCAATTTCCATTTAATGTTGCCCTTTATCTAACACCTCGGGATCGATCACTGATGCAGGTTTTACCGACTAGGTTTTAATATTTATAACTGTCTCGTTTACCTATGGTCCACCATATGCACTAACGGGCAGTGTACCCGGTCGTGTGTAGTGTAGTAATCGGTAAAACCGAGGTCGTCCCAAGAGCTATGTGAGCGGATTCTAATTAAGTCTAGGTGTCACTGGTTTTAACTGTTTTAAGGTTTGAAATGATTAATTAAACTAATTAACAAGAAATGAAAGAAAGCAAATAAAGGTAGAGGTTGTGATCAATAGGGGAAGAGTTTGCTAGCCTAGTTACTCATCCTATCATGTTATGTTCACGTCTAACTACTTCCAATTGATTCAAGTGGGGGTTTAAGCCGCTAGGACAACATTTGGTCAGTTCGTCCTAACCTATCAGCAAAGGCTTCCACCAGAGATCAAGCTACTACCCTTCAAAGTCCAGTTGTTTTTAGTCCCCTAAGCCAAGTCATTAAGTTTCGCTACATGCAAGATTCGTAACAATGAGTGCCCGTGTGCTAGCATCTTAGACACTCATCCCTAACTTCTTAAGTTCATCCAAACGGCAGGTGATCATTTGGTCAGTTCGCACAAGCGAAGGAGGATCATCAGTTGGTCAATTCTTACCCTTCCCACTCAGTCTACCTACTTAGGGTCATTTGGTCAATTATACTAAGCAACTAGACACTACCGCCATTCAAAACTACCAAAACAAGGGTAGCTACCAACGAACTATGCATGCATACACTAGAAACAATTATACAGAAGCAATGTAAACGTAAACACAACAATTAAGGATTAATAACTAGGCTATCACCAAAGGTGCTTAGCCGATCATATTAAAAGAAACAATCAATTCAATGTTTGACATAATGAAATACATGAATCGAAAGTAAAAGAAAAGATAATCGCTAATGCTTATCGTTAGGGAATGATTTCTCCCTTGGAGATGGCTCTGTATGCTCTTCAAGATCTTCCCTTGGACCCCTACTCACGGTCTCTGCTTTTTGGTGTGGAGTGAATGATGTGAAATGCAGAAATTATGGCTTGTATTTATAGGCGAGATATAGTTACGGCGTTACTTAAGTTGAGAGTTACGGCGTAACATTAATATTTCCATAATAAAGCTCTCGTAATAGCTGGTTACGGCGTAACACATGGGATGAGTTAAGCCGTATCTTCAATACAGGTTACAAATGACACGATTATGCCGTAATCATTAGAAGGAGTTACCGCGTAGCTTATATCGGCGTGGAACATCTTTTGACCTAATGGGTTATGGCGTAATCCTTAGTGGGAGTTACGCCGTAATCTGCTGCTGAGTTGGCCTTCTGAGTCACGCATTAGCTAAGCACTTTAACCTAGTTATGCCTATTCTCACGAACCGTCAGTTCATCACGAACTAGTTCATGCGGGAAGCGCGAATGTTATGGATAGATCTATCGGGGTGACTCTTCCGTTCGATTTGACCGGATAGGCAAACACGAATGTATATCATGTCGGATTACGAGTGACGCGGGTTAGACACTTGTCAGTGCCTTTACCTTATGTGCTTATAGCATGCTCCACTGTCGTAGCTTCGGTGTCATTAACTTAGTGTTAGCGTAATAGACTTTTGTATGACATTATATATGTTGTAATGTTCATATGCTGAAAATTATGGTCCACTTTACAGCTTTACTTTAAACCTATGAACTCACCAGCGTAAGCTGACCTTTTTAGCATGTTTTCTTAGGTGTTTAGCTTATTGCAGCTTGACTAGTTTTGAGGCAGGGCATGGCATGTGGTCATAGACATTACCAGACGTGTTTTCACACAACTATGACATTTTGTGTTGGGACAAACTTACTATCGGACCATATATTTCAAAACTTAACTATGATGTAAACTTTTAATATTTAAATTAATGTATTTTCAAAATGGATCAGGTAGTCCGTTCTCTATTATTGTGTGTTATGATTCATAAAGTCGCACGTCAGTGACATCATTTCCGCTGAGCTATTTTGGGGGTGTTACAGTTTCCGAAGAGTTCATCTTCTTTTTCTTTTTTTGCACATTCCCATCCCCAACTAGCGTTAACCCACCGACAAATGGCGAGGTATGTGGCGGATAATAATCGTCAGTTCGAAGATTTATATCGCCAGTTGATCAAAATAACATCCGTGTTAACCAGTCAGCTCCGCTCGACCCAAGCCAATTCATGAATGATGATGAAGATTAAGGTAATGACCACCCCGGAGATGAGTAGGCCGGGATGTATTTGTTGAAGTTGGTTATTGAACAATTTATGCTTTTGAACTATGTCGTTGACGTATTTATGTTTTATTTAACTTTGTGTGTGATGAAGAATGATGACTTTGAACATTTAAGAATTTAGAATGTGATTCGTATGTTTTAGTTATCATCTATTTGGAAAATATGAAAAAACTGGATATTCTAGAAAGTTTGCTGGCGAAAATGGGTTTGAAAAACTAGAAAAAAATGCAGGAAACAACATGCATTTCCAAAACCGCAGGTCACATGTAACGACCACTTGCAGTCTCTATAGATCGTCATTAAAGGTTTTGGTCAAACAGTCAACACACCTACAATGACCACATGTAGTCGCTATCGGGTCGTTGGTAAAGTTCAAAGTCAACGAGTCAATGAATCAACGAGCCAAAAAGTCAAGGTCAAGTCAATATTTTTTTAGTGACGACATGTCGTCGCTATAGTTTGTGCCAAAAAGTCAAATAATCAAGTCAATAGGCATAGTCGCTATAGGTCAATCCGTCGTAGCTATAACTTATAGCGACGGTTCTAAGAAGACGGCATTTATTATGACCATATGTCGTCGCTATAATTTTTAGCGATGGCATTTCTGACTTGTAGCAGTGTCATCTGTCGTCGCTATAAGTAGAAAATGCCTTAGTGATTCCACTGCCACAAGGAGAACACCTATTAAACAATAATGCCACAAAACCTTCAAATAGTATACCTACACCGTTACCAAAGAACACCCCGAAGATATCATCATTAATTTAGTTGTGTATATACTTTGAACTTTCCAGTATTATGTGTATCAAGGAAAGACGTCTCTTCTTCCTTCAAATGTAACCTTGATTGGAACTATTCAAAGTCATTTCATTGCTATATATGTTTTTGTCCACTAGCTAGAAGTTTAAAAGTTAAGGTAATTACCAAAATGAACTAACACTCATCCCAATATACAAGAATGAACCATATTAAACTCATTTACCAAAATGAACCATGCCCACATGCACCTGGGCATTCACGCCACTTAAAATCTGATAAGACTTTATTTTCTTTAATATATTGCTTTTATTCTTCCATTAACCTTCCACATCACTTATCCTCTATCTCTCTTTTCTTTCTTTCAACCATCATCTCTCACATGAAACAAAACACAAACTACCAAACACTACTAGTCCTCATCAATTCATCATCTGTTTACAATCACTTTGTGCAATATAGAAATCGATCAACCAACAAACAAAGATAAAACCCACCATCATCACTTTCATGGCGCTTTGGCGCTTGCTCCTCATCATCATCCTTTTGAAGAAGGGTTTTCTCAGATGATGGGTTTCATCAGGGCCATGGCCAGGGGCATTGCTGCTACTCGAACCCTCGCCAGACACACGCCTAGGCCCACTCCCAGGCCTTCGCCTAGCTCACCTTCACGCCCACGCCCATGCCTAGCTCACCTTCACGCCCACACACACGCCCAGGCCCTCGCCTAGGCCCACGCCTAGCTCACCTTTCTTCGCCTAAACATGTTACTGGCTAGTCTCTCGCCCAGGCCAACGCCTAGAACTACCTCTTGCCTAGGTTCTCGCCTTCGCCCACGCCCAAGAATAAAGTTCATTTTAGAAAAATGTATACGCAAGGTTTATATCTGTAAAGTAACAGTAGAAATAGTTCGTTTAAGAAATTTTCTCTTAAAAGTTTCAATAGAATCGTCCGTATTAACAAGTTGAATTATGTTCAGAGCTTAAAATCTTTAAGTTAAATTACAATCAAGAAGTTACAAACTAGTCTTAGCTATTTATATTTCGCATTTAAAACGTATGGTGTAAAGTTAATACATTCGGCTTTACATAAAAATGGTATTTTTAACTTGTGCTGGGAAGATGGAGATGAAGAATTGGAGATAGGCTAAAATTTAACTCCAGTACTTCATGTAATTACATTATTATCATGTGTTAAGATATGTCAAAAACTTAAAGGTATTCTGATCATTCATCAATGTGATGTAAAAGGAATTAAGTGAACTTTAATAAAGTAAAAACCTTATCCTTCTCTATATATCCTTTTCATCTGGAATATCATCAAACCAAACTATCATTTTTGGCTATAGTTGAAACTCATTCTAGCTTGAATAAACTTCCATAAAGAAACGCATCAACCATGAATGAATAACTGATTTTGAACGCTTCTATAAACGTTTGAATATAAATTTGTAACCTCGTAACATTGAAAAAATATACTTCTTTCGAAGGAACTATACACCATTAGACATTTTAAAGCTATGAAAAAGAAAGAAAACATGAGGGTCCAAAAACTTATCACACTTAAGCTAATAATTTACATTCAAAGCAAAGTTTCATGCCATACAAACTACAACAATTGAGAACATTATTCTATGTAAAACGAAAACGACATTGATATTCCTATCGAGCTATCTTTTTCCTCAAGCACTAAAACATTATCCTGCAAATAAGACAAATAATTATTTAGTCCTAAGAGTTTCGGTTATAAACGAAAGTGACAAAAGTTTTTGACTTAATTGTTAATCGACTGAATTTGAAAAGTAAATGTATATCTTCCGTAACAGTTATTTATCATAGTGACATTTAAAAAGGGCAGGTATCAACATTATATTGCAGATTGATTTCTTAGAGTGTGATCATAATTAAGATGACAATATGCCTTGAAATGCTAAAAATCGTGGTTGTAAACTTGAAAACTATATAAACGAAAACTGATAGAAAAAAGGTAAATCTGCGGTGTACCTAGTATCTTCAATTTCATTTCTCATATAAGTTATGTGGTCTTAGTAATAAAGCGACCCTGAAATTTAAACAAAACAAAACAGTATAAGTAACTAGCATGCATCTAAACATTTAAAACCTTCAAATATGCATGATGATTATAGTGTATCTGACCTTGCCACCAATTTCCTCTTGAAGCAAGTCCGTCGTCTTCTCCATCTTTGTTGTACTGCTACAAACACAAAACAGTACTTCAAGTATATGTGACATTAAAATTGTAATTTTTTTTGAGAGTTGAGGTTACCTAGCTATTTGGCCAACTTAAAGTTTGGGTTTTTCCTTAATAAACGAAACAAGAGTTCACCTACTAGCTATTCTACATATAGTTACAATAAAATGGTACTTTAGACATTGTATCAATTGCCGCAATGTTTTATCTCTATGACTTAACAATAATTAAATAAAATGTGCCTTTCTAAAAAAAATAATAATAATTAAATAAAATGTGTGTTGACATACTGTTGAGTGTCCAGGGTTGTTCTTGGTAGCATGAGGATTGGGGTAGATATCTTGACCACCATAGTATATCGACGAGCTAAGAGGACATGGTTGTGATTTTTCCTGATCATAAAACGGACTCATATCCATCTTAGGATTACGACTCTTGTCTTTCTTTTCTTCAGAATCTGGAGAGTGAGAATTATGAATTTAAAAAGCGTTTAAAATGATATATTGTTTCAGATCATATATACCTGGCTTTAATTACTCTATGTTAAGACATTCAAGTCAGAAGCATAAGAACTTTTAATCAAAGGGCATCAAATGTACCAGTTTAATCTCTAAAACCATTCAGTTATGGTTCAACTCTCTTTAGATCATATTGGTATTGTCCAATTCAACAATAGGAAAAAGGAAAAAGATATGCTTCTGAAGGTCAATTTAGCTACAACATCTTTTATCTTGTCAATTTGTTTGTGTGGAATAGTAACTTTTTAATGCATAAAGATCCGACACATCTTTAAGTGAACGATCTCAAAAACAAAGGTTCTTTCTTCTATCTCGTCAAAGTGACGCAGACGCACTAGCTGGCAACTCATTAGACCTGCATTGGCTAGTCGATATAGAGTCTGGACCCATGCTAAAAAACACAAATAAAAGATTCAGTATTAACCATCTTTACACATAGCTTCAATTTTATCTTTATATTAAAGCATAGAAAAGATTGTATCTCCTTTGTTGGGTATACCACGATTATAAAGATAGGTATGTTTGGGCCATCAACATCAATATTTTAATTATCCTGGCCAAATTGGGTTTACATATTTTATCTGCTCTAATGGGCCATATAATTGTTAGTAGAAGATATATGAGTAATTTTATTATACAAGCTAATCTGTTTTTAATTCTAAATCATATTTAATACATATCTGATTACTAGAATTACAGTACATCTTAAAGTAATTCTACATTTAACATGGGTTTCTATCGATCGACGGCACTTTTGACCAGATCACTTGACTCAGCCGAACCTGCTTTTTGTTTGGTGCAACAAGTTAATTTTTTGAGCTTAAAAACTAGCTTCGCTTATTTAATGAACTGTTTACAAGCATCCAAAAATTACAAGAATAGAAAAGTTCAGCATAAGCTAAAAAAATTCAAAGATGCATTAATTAGCCCTTGCTATGAGCCTGTAAAGAAGTCTTAAGTTACAATTTAACATGTGATTCAAACCTTGTATGGTTGCAAAATCATAGCTCTTCTTGGTCGTTTCCGAGCTAATATACTCCTTGCCATGAGCCTGAAAAGAAAACAACACATACTGATATCTTTCACTAATTATTATTTCGCCGTTAAAAAATATTATTTTTTCATTCTCTGCTACTTACTACTACAAAGGTTACCAAAGAAACATGCACATATTTGACAACAATTGAACTTGTGTTGATAGGGACTTCAAAAGAATCCTATTTGCAAGTTTGAAACGATTGATAAAAAGACAAATTGTTTTTTAGTTGAAACATACAAATTGTCTATATGACAATGGATAACTAATAAAAGGACAAACTTTAGGTAACTGTTAAGAAGTGTTAGAATCAATTGATGTAAGTCGAAATTACAAACATTGATTATTTTTTGTAACTTGTAAGCAAAAGCTACATGTTCAATTCTTTAAAACAAAAGTACACAACCACTTCGTCATTTACCTTATGTGTATCTACTAACTAGAACATTTTGCTTTTCTTAAAAAACGATTGTATCACTTTAATGGGAAGTGAAACACTAAAAGTCACCTAGCTTTTAAGTCGGGTCCATTTATTCCACTGCTTTGTTATACTATCTTGTAATCTTGATAACATTAATTTGGTTAAAAAAAAGGTTATTTTATTTTATTTCTTTAACATATAGTACTTTTGTAAACAATCTTTATAAGCTATATTTGAACAATTTTATTTCAATTTACTTTGACCTCTTTGTAATTAACTTTGACCTCATGTTTGTGTTTATGATTATCCTTATGTCACATGTCCATCATCTCCTGGTGAGTGAGAAAATGAGTTTTCTAATTAAGTTAATAGATGATTGACACATAAAATAATAATTATGATTATAAGTAGGAGGATTTGACAGTTCTCTATAAATCAAGTTATACATAACTTTTTTAGATTAACTATTGAACCAAAAACTCAAAACCCTAAAGTATATATACTCAACTTAGATTAAGAAAGCAACCAATAACTTACACATTTTCGAATATTTGTAATCTAATTATCTTTGACCATTTACTAAAATAAGTTGTTTCAAATGAAGTAACAATAACTGATAAGAACAAAAACAGATGGAACATACCTTTGAAGGAGGAGGGAAAATGGAGTTAAAAAAAGAAGAAGAAGATGATTCCTTAGACCCGAAAAGGTCAGCGGTGAATGAAGATGATGAAGAAGCAGAAGTTGAATGTTTTTTTCCATCCATATTTGATAACACAAAATTTAGAAAAATTTAACAAAAATATTACGTGATCACGTGAAAGGAGAGAAGAAAGGAAGAAGGGGAACTGTAACCGATTGCCACCATTGTTTATTTATAGGGCTTCTCATGTACATGTTTTGATGATAGACGTACAAGTGTAGCTTTGAATTCTCAAAAACTTCACCAACTAACTAAACACTTTTTATGTTATCATTTTCTACCCTTGTGGTATACAAAGTTTGAAAACTTTTATAAATTTTTAAGTATAGAAATAGTCTTCGAGTAACTCAAAGAAGCCATCTTCAGGAACAAAGACAAGTACTTTTACTCGCTAATACGGTTTTAGTAAGTAGAATCTCTAACCAAAAAACATGATGGAGTCAGTGAGATCTCACAATGTCTCACTAATTCCTTTTGATCTCCTTAAAGTATTCAAGCATTGCGAGATCAGATACTTAGAAAAGTATACAAGTAACAAAAGATATTTAGGCGGGGCTTTTTTTTTATGAAAAGAAGTGTAAATTACTTATCAAAGAAATTCAAAGAAAATACAAGAGTTGTTATAAAGGCGAGAACAGTTATGAGCATTGTTCCTTAAAGAAGGATTTGACACATTCCTAAAATAAAAACATTTAATATAAGTGTACTACACAGTTAAATGTTTGACACGTCTTTATTACCTCTCATTGGTATCCATCTCGAAGATAGCCCATATAAGAGAATTTTTCAAATGAGTAAATACTCATCTCTTGCATTAAACACGCAAATCGTCAAGAGCATTTATTCCTCACTAGTTTATGTTCAAGTTAGTGAAGAGATCACCACACTTTGTCATTCAACTAAGATTAGTATATTTGACGATTTTCGCACTAATCTTTGTGGTGTTTTACTTCAAGTTCCACATAAAGTGTTACTTATACTTAATTTTATCTTATAACACATTTAGAGGGTACAACAAATTACAACAACAATACGAGTTGATTTGTTGTTATGATAAATTGATGAAACATCAGCGAGTCCAATAGCGGCTTCAAAAGCTGCAATAGCTATAACAAAAATAGAAAAACAATCCTGTTGACGTATAATTTACAAGAGATGTATGATATAAATAGTTGTACTTTCGCCTAATAATAAAAAAGGAATAATTACTTAGAAATGTACCTAACTTGTCATTTTTTTCTAATTGTGTGAAGCATCTTTTTTATTTTTTATTTATTTTTTATTTTTATTTATTTTTTGCTATTATATACCCTAAACTTTTGATTTCAACTTTTATGTGTATTGTGTTCATATAAAATGACCATTTTACTATTCATTGCCAATAGAGTGGTTAAAAATATAAGGGTAAATGGTCATTTTATATGAGCAAATACACATAAAGGTCAAAATTTAAACGTTTGGGGTATAATAGCAAAACAAACAAGAAAAAAAAAGAAAAAGAAGAAGGCTACACATAATTAGAAAAACTGACAAGTTAAATACATTTTTAAGTAATTATCCCATAAAGAACTGCGAAAAAAAACTTTCAACTTACAGTGTGTCATGCAAAAGTTGTGTGTACAGAGCGTAATCACCAATAGTTCGGCTGTAACGAACTGAATGTTTTGCGAACATTTCATGAACCGTTCGGTAAAAAGTTCGTTTATGCTCGAATATTTATTAAATGAATAAACATGAACAATATTTTACGTTCGTTTATTTAAGTGAACGAATACAATGAAAAGACGCTTCCGTTCATTTATGTTCGTAAACGTCCGATTATGTGTTCATTAACGAGCGTGTTATCCTTAATAGAAAGTGATGGTCATTCACGATTAGGAACATTGTAACGTGTCTTAGATATTGTAATAGAATAGTCAATGGGCTCGTGGATTGGGCTAAGCTAATATGTTAGTAGTTATGTATAAGCTAGTCTTTTATATTCCATGTAATCCATATCCAATCCAAGTCCAAATCGTGCCCCATGGCCAAGCCCATTAGGGCATCTTACTTGTACTATAAATACACCTCAAATATCACATTTGAGGTGTGTGCTTGAGTGTGTAAGTGTGTGTTTTATGAAATACAAGTTCTTTTTTCATCTCTCTAGTTTCTATCTCTAAAGCAGCTCATCTCAAGTCACCATACCAAGGTTTATACGTGATATTTAGTTGATATTTAAGGTCCTACAATTGGTATCAATCGCCTAACAATGTTTAAGGAGTGTTTGTGTTTCGTTTTTTGGTTAAAGCCTTGAAAAAGTTGCGTTTTTCTATACAAAAACGTTAGTTTTTCCATAAAAAGCTTTGATTTTTACGTTTTTCTTGGTTAAAGTTGTTGGTTTTATTGATCTTTAAGTGATTTAGAAGAAGTTTGCACAAAAGAAATTATTTGAAATCATGTTTTTGGGTGAAAAAACGTATTTTGCAAAAAACTGAACTTTACGAATAAGCTTACGAGTAAGAAAGTCAAAACCCTTATTTTACGAATAAGGTTGGTCAAAACCCAGATCTTACAAATAAGCTTACAAGTAAGAGTGAAGTTTACGAATAAGATTTACGAATAAGCTCCTGGTGAAGATTCTTCGTGCATCAAGGATTACTCAGTACTTCCCTAGCTTGGATAAGTTTGTGGAATACTTCGACTTGTGAAATCTCGCTAGCTTGGATAATTTAGGAAGATACTATTGAAATTCTTATGCGTAAGGACAGTTTTTACGAATAAGGATAGTTTTTAAGAATAAGACACAAATCTTACGAGTAAGGACAATTTTTACGACTAAGACACAAATCTTACGATTAAGGACAGACTTTACGAATAAGACCAAAATCTTACGAGTAAGCACCAAGTTTACGAGCAAGTTTTTCAACAAAACTTCAAACGGCCATAACTTTTGAACCGTAACTTCGTTTTCAGTGATCTACCTATCAAAATGACCGTGAGAACGAGGAGAATGACACGCTGAATGGACCAACCTTCGAGGCCAATAATCGTTTCGAACAGAAGTTATTGACATTTTTAAGTTTTCAGACCTAATTTTCACTGCAACAACCAAACTAAATCTTCATCAAACACAACTCCTTTATCGTTGAATCGATCCTACATCAACTTTATCACACATACCTTCATCAATGGAAACTCAGCAAGACATTCATGCAGCCGGTGCTGAAAACAGTCCTCCTATGCTAGAAAAAGATGGATATCTTCAATGGACAAGTCATATGCTCTGCTACATCAAAACCAAACCTAATGGAAAACTCATGATTCAATCCATTAAGTTTGAACCCTTCAAGCCACGACAAATCCAAGACCCTGGAGATCATAATGCAACACCTTTTGTTCAACCATATTTTCGTGATCAATATGAATCCGAATACAATGAAGATGATAAGAAGCAGATGACATGGCAATACACATCGTCCAACTGGGATTACCACGAGAGATCTTTGCTACATTAGATAGCTGTGAAACTGCTTACGATATGTGGGAACGTGTTAGAAGGCTATGCTATGGAACAGAAATTGGACAACAAGATATGGAGAACAAGCTGCTAACTGAATGGAATAAGTTTACATCAACTACAGGAGAATTGATTGAATCCTACTATGGAAGATTTTGCACTTTGATGAATGAGTTAATCAGAAACAAGTTGACACCCGGCACTATCGTGAGTAACATCAAATTCATCAACAATCTTCAAGAAGAATGGGGACACTATGTCACTATTGTCAACCAAACAAAGGACTTACATCAGGTGAACTTGATCAACTCTATGATTTTCTGAAACAAAACCAAGCAGAAGCTAATGAAGTCAGGAAAGAAAGATTGGCAAAGAATCATGATCCCTTTGCATTAATTGCACAGACACAAACTCTAGCGATCACACAACATCAGCCTTCATCATCTTACACTAACAACAACATGAAACAATACATTCCAAAACCACAAACTATTATCATCCCTCAACAACAATTCTATACACCAGAATAACAAGTCATTCAACAACAACAGTATCCACAATACCAGGAACCAGGGATCACTGAAGCTGAATAAACAGAAGCTTTGTCTAATGAATTTGCTTATTTGACTAAAGTATTCAAAGGACGATATTCCACACCAACTAACAATAACTAAAGGATTTCATCAAACACTCGCAACAGGAAAATTGCTCAACTGGGTTTTAATATGGGTCAAGGAGGACAAATGGTTGGAGTTATTGGGAATCAACAAGGATATGCTACTGGATTTCACATGGTAATTAAAATATGCAGAATACAGGTCAATATGTAGGAAATCAGGCAGTTTCGTATCATGGTAATCAGATGGGTCATAATGTTGGTAATCAGTTGGGTCAGAATGTTGGGAACAAAATAATAGGTAATCCGAATGGGAATGTTGCAGCTCCAGTTGTTGGGAAATGGAAATGTGAATCAAGCTAATCAGGTTACATGTTACAACTGTCATGGAGTGGGTCATATTACAAGGAATTGCCCTACTAAGCCGAAAAAGAAGGATTCAACGTATCTTCAGAAAGCAATGCTGTTGGTACAAAAGGAAGAAGTAGGGATTCAGTTGAGTGCTGAGGAACATGACTTTATAGCTATTATGGATGAAATGGAAGAACGAGAGGATATCAATGTGAACTGCATCTTCATGGAAAATCTTCAGGAGGCTAAGTACGACACTGATTCTGACACACCTCCTGATTATGACACCAACGGAGTCTCTGAGTTACCAGTCATTTATCCATGCTATAATAATGTCATATTTGATGTGTCTACTCATGAGGAATAACATTTTGTGACTCCAACACCTACTTATGATACATAACTGGACGATCTGAGTAGTAGCAATATTCACTGTGAAACTCTAGATGTGGATCCTAGTGGAGGCTCAGTTGCACAGAATACTAAGACTGATGAGGAAACACGTGCCTTATTCGAATCATTAATTAATAATTATGAAATTGAGATTGAAAAAGTTAAAATGGTCAATCTCGAAGTTAAGGCCGTGAATGATAAATTGACTGCTGAGCTTGTGAGATACAAGAAAAATGAAAAAGCTTTTGAATTTCACAAAAACAAAGATTCAGAATTAGAAACTGATTATCGAAATACCATTTTAAGAGAAAAACAATTGCAAATCAAGTATGACACACTTGACATTAATTTGAGCTTGAAAATAAAACCTTTAAACGAGGAAATTTCTGATCTTAAAAACCAAATTTCTAAACAAAAAGCAACTTGTACTGATCTTGAAAAAGAGAAGAAACGGTTGAAAGCTGATTTTTCATAACGAGAAGATTCTCTTCTTGATGAAATTTTTGAGAAAATGAAAAATCAACAAATTGGAAAATTTGTTTGTTACAACGGGTCATTCAACTCAAACCATCAATGTGATAATTAATCAAACAAATCCGTATTACCATACAACACCAAAAATGGCTCTTGGTAACAAAACTCCTTGTGCACTCAAGAACTCTCGGAAAGAACATAATGTTTTGTATAATGGAAAAGCCTTGTTAGATAAGCATGAACCCATCAATGTTCATGATTCTCATGAAATGTTAGAACTAATTGACGAGAGTAGATAAAAAATGAAAGAAAAGAACCCAGAAATAAAACCAATTGATTACAATAAACTTAACAAACTTTTTACAGTTACTTTTGTTTCTCAAAATGAAAATCAAAGTTTTCCATAACGCCTAGTATTTCAAACATAGAGCCAAAACCAATTTCAAAACCAATAGTTGTCTCAAAATCATTTTCGAACATGGAACAAATGTCTTCAAACAATCCCTTTAACACAAGTGATGCAAAAGATTTTTAGATGACGTGAAAAATAGAATTGGGCAACTTCAAGAGGTTGTTAAATCTAAAACCAATATTAGTATTAACAACTGGTATTCAAGTTTTTATGATGAAATGAAAAAAAGTTTTGAGACTGAAATTGTCACGCCGCTAAATAACATCAGTGCGAGGGTAATTCATTTTGAACAAGCATTTTTGAAAGAAGCAAGTGACTTTGTCAAGGACCATAAATCCCTGGTAAAGAAAGCTAATGAATGTTTTGAAAACATCAAAGTTTTGGAAAATTTAAATGATTCTCTCTTCGAAGATGTTATGACTACTGATATTATGTCCATTATCCTACAAACATATTCTGTTGAAGACCATGAAAGACTCCAGTCTGAAACCTCCGCAATTGTTTCAAAGTATGAAAAAGCTCTTGAAAAAGAAAATGTGTCATATTTTAAAAAACTTGATCGAAAAACTGAGGAATGCAAGTATGAAAAACTGTCGTATAAGTGTGCCTATAAGGACATGAAAGAGTAAAATGATCTTTTAAGAGCTCAGTTGGAATGTCATAAAGGAAAGGCTGTGAATACTAAGATTGCAAAACCATTGATTGAGGAGAAAACAAACGTTCCCAAACCGGTTTCCAAACCAAAATAGTCTATTTCTCAGTTTCCTCCAAAATTCAATGCGAATAATGATTTTTCAAAACCAGTCACTCCACCTGCCTTGACCAAGCAAAAAGAAAATATTGTTGAAAAAGAAAAAGCGGTTATCGAGAAACCAAAAGTTTTAGCACCTGGCCTTTTTAAGATGAGTGCCACTATTGCGCCTACCTCCACATCTAAACTATATGGAACAAACGAAATGAGTTTAAACAATAATTCTTAAGTGCCTAGGAAAGATGAAACCACTTCTCTTGATAAAAATGTGAATCCTAACGAGTATGCCTTACCTTTTACAGGACTCGAAATCACCTCTAGGAGCAGCAGACTACAGCCTAGGAGCGATATAAGGAACAATAGAATCTCGTCTGTCTCTAAGAGTAGTAGCCTGAATAAAAATAAGAAAGTAGAAGAACACCCTAGGAAATTACCACTTTGTAATAAGAAAGACATTTCATCTGAATGTAATGAATCTATGAAACTTGCTATGTTTAATGAATGCGTTGAATCTGTTTGTTTAACTTGCAAGAAATCTTTTATTAATATTGTTCATGATGATTGTGTTTCTAAGAATGTGAATGTTAAGCCTGCTCTGAAGACCGTTCCAAAAGGAACTAATGCTAAACCAATAGAAAGACTAATTGCAAGATTTAGGTCTCACACTATTGATAAAGAGCATAGTTTTTCCCTTAGGAATGATATTTGGAAACCAACGGGTAGAATATTTACACTCCGAATGGTATAATGAATGTTATTCCAGTAGAACCAGTAGAAACCTTCTATGAGTGCGATCCGGATTTTACCTCTAACCAAAAGGAACCAAAATCAAAACGGTTTCCAAAAACTTCTTCTTATGTTCTTGGCAGGTTATCGAAATATGTCTTTAGATCGTCGACTCGGGTTGCTCCAAGCACATGACCGGGAATCTGATCATGTAGCAGCTATTCTGGGTTATGGAGATCTTCCATTCGGATATTATTTGATCACTCGGGTTTCCTATGTCGAAGGGTTGGGACACAATTTTTTTTCAGTCGGGCAGTTCTGTGATGCAAATTTAGAGGTTGCATTTAGGAGAAATATATGCTTCGTTAGAAACTTGGAAGGCAGTGATCTCTTGACTGGGAATCGCGGAAGCAACTTGTATGCTATCGACATTAACCAAATGGTCCCTTCATCACCAATATGTCTTATAACTAGAGCATCTGGAACAAAGTCCTGGTTGCGGCATAGAAGATTATCCCATCTCAGTTTTGACACAATCAACAAACTTGCAAAAGACAACATCGTCAACGGACTTCCCAATTATGTCCATCTTGTGAACAAGGAAAAATCAAAAAAGCATCATATAAACCTAAATTCGTACCCAGTTCGGAAGCAAAGTTGCATATGTTGCACATGGACTTATGTGGCCCAATGAGAGTTGAAAGCGTTAATGGGAAAAAGTATATTCTTGTTATCGTCGATGACTATTCAAGATATACATGGGTTAAGTTTCTGAGGTCATAAGACAAAGCACCAGGCATTATCATCACCTTCGGCGATTCAAGTACTTCTACAAGCTCCAGTAAGGATAGTAAGAACAGACAACGGCACAAAATTTACAAATCAGGAGATAAGAAGTTATTTTGAAGATGTTGGAATCACACATTGGACATCAGTCATTAGAACTCCATAACAAAATGGGGTAGTGGAAAGAAGAAATCGCACTTGATGAGTGTCTAAATACTCATCATTTTTGTATCATTTAAACTGCAAAAACATCTGAAAACACTCAGAAATGCATCAAAATGATAAAAATATCACAAATAAGTGTTTTATGTGTTTTAAATTTAAAAATATCAAAATCACGGTGAAAAACGCATTATCAAGTTTGCATAATTGGCGTTTTAGTCCCCAAGTTTCAAAAGTTGTCAAAAACGGTCCCGTAAAACAAAATAAAGAAAAATGTTATTCAAGGCCCCTGAAATATTCTAAGTTGTCAAAAATGGTCCTTGAATAAATCTTTTGTTAAATGGCAGAAAAGGTCCCTGAACTTTAATAAAATGTCAAGTTTGGTCCTCGGAAATTTTAAAATGTCAAAACTGGTCCTTGTACTATTGGAACTTGTCAATATTGGTCCCTTGTAACAACTTTGGAAAATTACAGGATTGGTCCCTCAAGTTTGGAAGAATTGCACAAATAGTCCTTAGCATTATTAATACCAAAGCCTTGTCAAAACCTGAATTGGACCCCTGCCAAACCAGTGACCCTTCCATTTGAACCCCCTGTCATTACCTGTTTTTGAACCCCCTAGTCAAACACCTCACCCTTCCCTTTTTCCCTCCACCTCCTCCTTCCCCTCTCCACTTGTGCCTGCAACTGCAACTCCCAACACATCTCCCATCACCCAGGCCTTATCCCTTCCACTCTCACCCCCTCATCATCATACCTAGCCACCCCCCCCCCCCTAGTTGATAAAACAGAGCCCTACAAGTCAAATTCAGGCTTTCCCGCCAAAACACATCAAAAGGCCAATATGGCCTCTGCTCACCCATTGGCTCAAAGAAGTGGTGGGATTTGGTCATAAGGACACGTGGAAGCAAATGGGAGTATAAAAGAGAGAAGAAGAAGGAAGACACAGTAGTAGTTAGTTTTTAAATTTTTCTTTTATGTCGTTTTTTTTTAGTTCTCTTAATTAAGTGTTCAAAAATGTAATTCTAAGCTTTAATGTATTAAACTTTAATCACTTTATCATTATAATTCACTTTTGAGTATCAATTCAAGGTTCCAATTATATTTCATAATTTGAGGTTCACTGTTGAAGATTTGATTTTGAAACTCTTGTTTTAAAGCTGCTATTAGCTTATTTTTAAGTTCAATCAGGGTTACTTAAGCTCCATATAGCTATTGGTAAGCTTGGGAATCAGTTTCAAACAATTCTCATGTAAAGTCAACAAAAGTCAAAATGGGTGCATTTGGCAATGGTGATGGATATTGGGTTGATGCAGCTTGGATTAGGGTTGGAAATGGCTTAGTTTAGTGGTCTTGGGCTTGGTTTTAGCCTGCAAACAGCTGGACCTCTTGTGAGCATTGTTTGTCCCATTTTCATCTTTAGTTCTATTTTGCATAGTTAGCTTGTAAATCAGACGTGTTTAATTTTAATTCCTACTTGTTTATTTAGTGTTAAGTAAGATGTTTAGACTTAGTGTGATTATGAAATCATGTTGGTTCAGTTGATTGTTCAGTTTTAGTTCATATCGATTAAATATATGTGTGTTTGGATCAAGCTTAAATGTGTGATCGGTGGCTTGTTCAGTTGTTTAAATCTTGTTGTTTTAAGTTTACTTAGCTCTAAATACTTCATATCTCATCTTTACTTTTGGGCTTGTAATCCACCAAAGTCAAAAATCCATCTTATTTGTCCCAATGTGTTCATCATTTGGATTTTTGCAAAAACAAAATCTCATTTTGTGTTTAAATGTCATAGTTATAGCTTGCTCTTGCCTCATTTCATCCAATAACATCATAATCAGTCCATAGATCATGATCAAAGTTCAATATAGTCAACATTTAAGTTTTGTTAAAAAGTCAAAATCTTGAAAATTGAGCTTTTAGCCGGTGAGTTGAATTTTCCTTGACTTATCTTTGGGCCAAAATCAGTATAACTTGTGGCTTTTAAAACTTCCCTTGGTCTATTTTATCATTGTCAATTTAGTGGATTTTTGTTAAATTTTTATAACCTTAAAAAGAGCTTGTCAAAATGGTGGTAAATGCCCTGTAGGTATTCGAGCCACAGTGATTATGCAGGTTTTGCGAGGGCCACAAGCTCATTTGAGCTTATACAGGTCTCATCTTTGGCTTTTAGTTAGCCAGCCAGGTCTTGTTTAGGGTCCCATATTTGGTTTTAGGTTTTAGCTTATTGGTTAGCTTATTTCCTAGCTCAAAGTAACCCCCCTTTAACTGTTTTAGCTTATTAGCTCAATCATCAATTATGTGCTAGTTTGTAATTCAGAGGCTATAGCTTGTTGATTTAAGTTGCATTTTGGTTCTTTTAGTATTTCATAACTTCTGTAAACAGTTGGTGGCTTTTGGACCATTTTAGCTTATTTGGAGTGCTTAATATTAAGCACTTACACATCAGTTTCATTTTCCTCCAAACAAGCACCTGTTTTTCTATTTTTCCTAGCTTCCTAATATTATTTTAGACTTTTCCTGAAATTTTCATATTTTTCCTGTCATGTTTAGTATTTTTCTTGATTTAATTTAGTTTTTAAGCATTTTTAATTAGTTTTAAATACCAAAAATTAAGAAAAGGTTCAAAAAAATAATTTTTCAATTTTCTTAGGTTTAGATAAATATAAAAGGAAAAAAAAGTAATTTTCCAGATTTTTCATAGTTTAATTTGTAATTTTTAGTAATTTAATTAGTTTTTAATAGTTTAAAATTCATAAAAAATAGAAAAATAATCAGAAAAATATAAAAATAGTTTTGAAAATTCTCTTTTGTCATTTTAGATTTTTCCAAGTCATAATTTTATTTTTCTAGCTTTAATTCATATTTTCTTGTATTTTAGGTTAATATTTAATAGTTAAAATTAGTTTTTAATTAATAATAATTAATTAAATAGTTATAAAAATAATTTTCTTTTTCTATAAATTTTCTTTTATCATTAGGATTGTAAAAATGTCATTTTCATATTTTTAGGACTTTTATTTCTTAGATATCGCTTTTTTATTTTTAACGCGTTTATTTAGGTTTTATTTAAACATACGTTTTAGGTTATAAACGTTCATCATTTTAAAAATAGTGATAGCGTTTATTTAATATTTTTATCTTTTTAATTTTCTTTAATTTGCATTTAAGCCCCTGTAGTTTATGGGCTTTCTCTTTAGGTATAGATCAACCACAATCCTTTCCCGTTCAAATCCTCTCGATCACTATACGTTTGACTATTCTCGCACTTTCGTTGGGACTTAACGACCGGGAAACACTATACTCTCCCGATCTTCATTGCATTCGTCGCTAAAGCAGCTTTAATTTGATTCACGATTACGCCATTCACAAGTGGCGGGCTTGAGTGATTTAGTTGTTTACTGCTTGGGCACGCACCAAATTTTACGGCCTGGAGCGGTGGCGGGTTAATAGTCTTACGTTTAGCAGATTAGTGATTTGAATAATCACTCCTTGTTCATACCATCTATCTCCATCTATATATTTATATCTTCTTATAAAAATCAAAAAACCAAAAAGATTTTCATCCTTTGTTTTTACAACATGTTTTTCAAAAATACCAAAAATATTCCTCTTTACCCTCTTACCCTTTTGATTCTTCATTTCTTACCCTCTGAAACCCTTTGATTCTTTCTATGTCTTATCCTCACCCTCTTGGTTGTCAATGGTGTGGTGGTCCTTATAATGGTGGCAATTGCCCCGGTTGTAGCATGGTGGAGTCAGAAACGTCCTGTCTATAACCGGATCCCTATTCCTACCATAACACAACTGATTTATTCCATCGCTAACTACCACCTTTGTGAGACTTCAGCCAGCTTTCTTGTTGTGAGTACTTTGTGGTGGTTCACACTACGCTTCGATTGTCAATCGGAAACACGCTTGTCTATGAGCAGTTCCCGATAACAATTATGATTACAACACATATGACTCACGCCACATCGCTTTTATCATGTTGTGAGTATTGTGGAGGTCCTCATTCTAGCTCTGATTGTCAAACAAGGAATCCATTTCCCTGTAACAATTACGACTCTTCATATCATGACCAACCTCCACAGTACCAAATGAATCAGGCACCACCTCAGCCTGATCCACTTCCTCAAAATCTTCTCCTTGATCTTTTGGATTTAGTGAAAGATTTGAAGGAACGTAAACATCCCCAAGATAATCCAAATGAAAAATCCATGGAAGTTTTGTTAGTCAAGAAGCGGATCGCTAAATTAGATTCCCATTGCCTTTGAAAAATCTGTTAGGGAATCAATTGCAGGAAAAGCGACCAAATCTAGCTCTCGATTCGTTTCATTCTCGATGGACGATGATGATGAAGTTACCCTTGATATTAGTCAATTTTTATGCGGGTTCATCAAGTTCATCGGTTGAAATTCCTTCCATGAAAAAATCGGGGAGAAAAGACTATGATGGAATTACTAGCGTAAGAACAAATGGAAAGTATAAAAATATGTATGCTAGTCCTTCTAAACTCCCTCACTGTTGTTATCACACCTTTGATATTCCCACTCACTCTTTGAACATGGGGATGAGCATCTTGACCTTGTTCTGAAAAGGAATCGAGGCGAATTCATAAAGTCTAGTGTTGAGAACCTTGTCCCAATCCGGAGAGTCACGGGGAACTTCGAGCATATGTGTGATATCCCTTTCCCCTCTTGAGTGTTCAAAAGATCATTTTGAAACTTTCTCCGATTTTAGCGATGATTGTACTTCTCATGGAAACATCGAGTATGTTGAGACATCTCCCCTGACGCTCGATCATCATCTTGAGGAGTTCACCTATGAACTCACTCACACCAATCCACTTTCATCAAAAAGTAATGATAGTCTTTTCGATTTCAAAGCCGATCCTCGGGAGAGATCGAAAGTCTCATTGATAATGATCGTTCACTCACTTCTTATCCGAACAGTCCAATAGAGAATATTAATCACTTTGTTCCTGAAACATTCAAAACAACTCTCACCAATCCTCTATTTGAATTCGACTCTGAATTCACTTTAATTTCTGAGAATCCACTCTTTGATACTCGGATTGAGGATAGTGATGAGTCTACAGTGGAACAAGAATTCCCGATTTACATCTTGTGATTGATTCTCTTCAGGAGGAGTTCGCCGGTGAACTCACTCATATCATATCTCGCGCCGAGTATGATAATTTCTACTTTGATCTAGACACACCCATAATATGTCTTGATCAACCGAAGCTTAACGAGGAGATTCATGAAACTATGAATTCTCCTATTGAGGATGAAGAGTTAGTCATGATTGTTATCATGATTTTCTTTCTTTTCTTCATATATTCTGTCACTTCCCCTGTTCTTCACTCCTTTGGGAATGAAGACATTATCTTTGACCCCGGCATTTCCATATACCATTTGTGAGCCGCAGTTCGTCTGTCTATATCTCATCGATTGTGGAACTTTCACGTACTTCAATGTTTATCCAAACATCTTGAATGAAAGTCCGATGGAGATTGTCTCTTCCACTTACTTCCCCATGAACAAATTAATTCGGGTCGAGTCAAGCTAGCGACTCGGTAATCAAAAATAGTAGCTTAACATGGGTTTTCACCCGTGTGTACCACCCTAGTGTGGGGAGATGCCCCACATGTTGTATATAGATCTAAAAAATGAATGAAAATTGTATATATTAAAAAGAGAATAATTGTTGTGTTTCTACACTTAGCTAGGTTTATTATCTTTTTACGTTCTAAGTTTCGGCATAACAAAGTGCGGTACTTTGAATATTGAGGACAATATTCATTTCTAAGTGTGGGGAAATTCGCGAATTTTGATCACAAATGTACCCTTTTAGTCCCTTTTTCCCCGAAAATGGCCAAATTTAAAAAAAAAAAATTTAGTGGAAGTACTATGTACTAAACACAACAAATGGTAATCAGTCCACCATGTCTAACACACATAAGGACTGGCTAATCCAAGAGCAAACGGCTCTTGGTAAAGATATCTCAAAACCGTTGACGGCTTACAATTTGCCCAAAATTGTATGGTATTCAAATTTCACCATATCCTTAAAAGTGAAAGAGTTGGCTAGCCCTTAGTTTATGGCTTGTGGTAAAGCGATGGAAAAACCATAATTGGTAATCAGCTCACCAAAGATAATATTGATAATTTATCTAAGAGTTGGCTAGTCCCGAGCAAACGGCTTACGGTAAAGACACATCAAATCAGTTATATGGTTTATGATTTGCCAATAAATCAGATGGTTATCGGTGTACCATGGTTCTTACTTGAACTGAAACATTTGGCTACCCCAGAAGTAATGGCTTTTGGTAAAGAGATGAAATCCATTAATTTTTCTTAAAACATTGCTAGGGACTAGCAATATCTTAGTGTGGGGATTGATGAGTGTGCAAATACTCATCATTTTGTATCATTTAAAGCGCAAAAACATCCGAAAACACTCGAAATGCATCAAAATGATAAAAATATCACAAATAAGTGTTTTATGTGTTTTAAATGCAAAAATATCAAAATCGGATGAAAAACGTATCAAGTTTGCATAATTGGCGCTTTAGTCCCCGTTTCAAAAGTTGTCAAAAACAGTCCCTGGTAAAACAAAATAAAGAAAAATGTTATTCAAGGTCCCTGAAATATTCTAAGTTGTCAAAAATGGTCCTTAAATAAATCTTTTGTTAAACGCGTGAAAAAGGTCCACTGAACTTTAATAAAATGTCAAGTTTGGTCCTCTGGAATTTGAAAATGTCAAACTGGTCCTTGTACTATTGGAACTTGTCAATATTGGTCCCTTGTTACAACTTTGGAAAATTACATGATTGGTCCCTCAAGTTTGGAAGAATTGCACAAATAGTCCTTAGCATTATTAAAACCTAAGCCTTGTCAAAACTCAATTGGACCCTGCCAAACCAAGTGACCCTTCCATTTGAACCCCCTGTCATTACCGTTTGAACCCCTAGTCAAACACCTCACCCTTCCCTTTTCCCTCCACCTCCTCCTTCCCTCTCCCACTTGTGCTCAGAATCTGCAACTCCCAACACATCTCCCATCACCCAGGCCTTATCCCTTCCACTCTCACCCCCTCATCATCATACCTAGCCACCCCCCCCCTAGTTGATAAAACAGAGCCCTACAAGTCAAATATAGGCTTCCCGCCAAAAATATAAAAATGGCCAAAATATGCAAAACTCACCCATTGGCTCAAAGAAGTGGTGGGATTTGGTCATAAGGACACGTGGAAGCAAATGGGAGTATAAAAGAGAGAAGAAGAAGGAAGACACAGTAGTAGTTAGTTTTTAAATTTTTCTTTTATGTCGTTTTTTTTTAGTTCTCTTAATTAAGTGTTCAAAAATGTAATTCTAAGCTTTAATGTATTAAACTTTAATCACTTTATCATTATAATTCACTTTTGAGTATCAATTCAAGGTTCCAATTATATTTCATAATTTGAGGTTCACTGTTGAAGATTTGATTTTCAAACTCTTGTTTTAAAGCTGCTATTAGCTTATTTTTAAGTTCAATCAGGGTTACTTAAGCTCCATATAGCTATTGGTAAGCTTGGGAATCAGTTTCAAACAATTCTCATGTAAAGTCAACAAAAGTCAAAATGGGTGCATTTGGCAATGGTGATGGATATTGGGTTGATGCAGCTTGGATTAGGGTTGGAAATGGCTTAGTTTAGTGGTCTTGGGCTTGGTTTTAGCTCAAAGCAGTGGACCTCTTGTGAGCATTGTTTGTCCCATTTTCATCTTTAGTTCTATTTTGCATAGTTAGCTTGTAATCACTGTGTTTAATTTTAATTCCTACTTGTTTATTTAGTGTTAAGTAAGGTGTTTAGACTTAGTGTGATTATGAAATCATGTTGGTTCAGCAGTTGTTCAGTTTTTTAGTTCATATCAGTTAAATATATGTGTGTTTGGATCAGTGCTTAAATGTGTGATCAGGGCTTGTTCAGTGTTTAAATCTTGTTGTTTTAAGTTTACTTAGCTCTAAATACTTCATATCTGCCTTTACTTTTGGGCTTGTAATCCACCAAAGTCAAAATCCATCTCATTTGTCCTTAACAGGTTCCTTTGTTGGATTTTTGCAAAAACAAAATCTCATTTTGTGTTTAAATGTCATAGTTATAGCTTGCTCTTGCCTCATTTCATCCAATAACATCATAATCAGTCCATAAATCATGATCAAAGTTCAATATAGTCAACATTTAAGTTTTGTTAAAAAGTCAAAATCTTGAAAATTGATTTTAGCCCGTGAAGTTGAATTTTCCTTGACTTATCTTTTGGGCCAAAATCGATAACTTGTGGCTTTTAAAACTTCCCTTGGTCTATTTTATCATTGTCAATTTAGTGGATTTTTTTTAAATTTTTATAAGCTTAAAAAGAGCTTGTCAAAATGGTGGTAAATGCCCCTGTGGAATCTGAGCACAGGGATTATTATGAGTTTTGCGGTATCGCCACAAGCTCATTTGAGCTTATACAGGTCTCATCTTTGGCTTGTAGTTAGCCAGCCAGGTCTTGTTTAGGGTCCCATATTTGGTTTTAGGTTTTAGCTTATTGGTTAGCTTATTTCCTAGCTCAAAGTAACCCCCCTTTAACTGTTTTAGCTTATTAGCTCAATCATCAATTTTGTGCTAGTTTGTAATTCAGAGGCTATGGCTTGTTGATTTAAGTTGCATTTTGGTTCTTTTAGTATTTCATAACTTCTGTAAACAGTTGGTGGCTTTTGGACCATTTTAGCTTATTTGGAGTGCTTAATATTAAGCACTTACACATCAGTTTCATTTTCCTCCAAACAAGCACCTGTTTTTCTATTTTTCCTAGCTTCCTAATATTATTTTAGACTTTTCCTGAAATTTTCATATTTTTCCTGTCATGTTTAGTATTTTTCTTGATTTAATTTAGTTTTTAAGCATTTTTAATTAGTTTTAAATACCAAAAATTAAGAAAAGGTTCAAAAAAATAATTTTTCAATTTTCTTAGGTTTAGATAAATATAAAAGGAAAAAAAAGTAATTTTCCAGATTTTTCATAGTTTAATTTGTAATTTTTAGTAATTTAATTAGTTTTTAATAGTTTAAAATTCATAAAAAATAGAAAAATATAAAAATAGTTTTGAAAATTCTCTTTTGTCATTTTAGATTTTTCCAAGTCATAATTTTATTTTTCTAGCTTTAATTCATATTTTCTTGTATTTTAGGTTAATATTTAATAGTTAAAATTAGTTTTTAATTAATAATAATTAATTAAATAGTTATAAAAATAATTTTCTTTTTCTATAAATTTTCTTTTATCATTAGGATTGTAAAAATGTCATTTTCATATTTTTAGGACTTTTATTTCTTAGATCTCGCTTTTTATTTTTGTACGTTACGTAGGTTTTATTTAAACATACGTTTTAGGTTTTAAACGTTCATCATTTTAAAAATTGTGATAACGTTTATTTAATATTTTTTATCTTTTTAACTTTCTTTAATTTGCATTTAAGCCCCTGTAGTTTATGGGCTTTCTCTTTAGGTATAGATCAACCACAATCCTTTCCCGTTCAAATCCTCTCGATCACTATACGTTTGACTATTCTCGCATTGCCGTTGGGACTTAACGACACGGGAAACACTATACTCTCGATCTTCATTGCATTCATTAAAGCAGCTTTTAAGTCGACTACCGCCATTCACAAGTGGCGTGCTTGAGTGATTTAGCTTGACCGCTTAACTATTGCACGCAAAGACTCGTGGAAGCTCGCCAGTATAATGCTAATTTATTCTAGTGCACCATTATTTTTATGGGCTGATGCTGTAGCCATTGCTTGTTTCACTCAGAACCGATCCCTAATCCATCCAAGATTCAATAAAACCCTATATGAAATAGTTAGCAACAAAAAACCTGATATATCTTACTGTTGGGTTTTTGGTTCCTTGAATTATGAATTACTTTAAGTACTGGAACCACGGACAGGTTTGATATAACCACGGACAGAAGAATGTAACCGCTGATAAAGACAACCACGGCTAGTAGTAGTGTGTAACCACGGATGATATATTGTAACCACTGCTAGTGTTTTGTATAGTCGGTTTAGTTTATTGTATTAGATAAATATGGTAAAGATATTTATCTTGTAGGTTACATATTGTATTATGTAAAGGACTCCTTAGTCTATAAAAGAAGGTCCTAGGTTAGATTAGATACAAGTGAAAGTTTTATATCTAAGGTCGATACACTTCAAGGTTGCAAAACCCTAATACTGTAAGAGTATTCGTATTAATAAATAATATTGAGGTGTTGAATGTTAACTGTTCTTCTTCTTAAGATTAAGTGTTAAATTCCACGTAATACTTAATAAGCTTTTATTCCAAGTCAGTTTCTATATTAGATCGTTTGCTCAACTGGGATCAACAAGTGGTATCAGAGCTTGTGATCTAGAAACTGTAATCAAGAAGAGGTCAAGTTAAGTTTTGTTTAAGAAAGATAAGATGTCTGACGAAACTCACATGGTAACGCTTAAAAGTACCCATGCTCAAGCATGGTGAGTATCAAATCTGGAGAATGCGAATGAGGCAATACATTTGCATGATTGATTATGCAGTTCTCGGGATGTCGTTGAAAAGGGAGACACTCTTCCTAAGAAGGGTGAGGATGGTCAAGAGATAGCTATTGTTAGTGAAATTGATAAAGCAAAAAGGAAGTTGGAGATCAAAGCTCACAGTATTCTCTCCATGGGAATACCCAATGACTATGCTTTGGACTTTGAACAATATGAGTCTGCCAAAGATTTATTGGATGCTCTTGAAACGAGGTTTGTTGGTAATGAAGCTACTAAGAAGTCAAGGATGAATATGCTCAAGCATCAATTTGAAACCTTCACTGCTCTTAGTGGAGAAAAGATTGATGGCAGATACAATAGACTTCAAAAACTTATCAACCAACTGAAGTCAGTAGATTATAAGGTTCTTCAAGAAGATATTAATTTGAAGTTCATTAGGAGTTTATCATCTGAATGGGCTATTCATACAATTGTGTGGAGAAATAAGGTGGACTTTGATAAGATGACTCTGGACAATCTCTTCAATAACTTGAAGGTTTATGAGTCTGAGAATAACTTTGCTAATGCATCTTCGGCTAATCAAAACATTGCTGTATCCACTAATCACAAGAGCCCACAAGATGTATCCACTGCTGCCTATGGTATAACCCCGGCTATTGCAAACAATACCACTGTTAGTGATAATGTCAGTGATGGTGCAATTTGTGCTTTTACGGATTTAACTACTAGTGTTACTGCGTGATGAATCAAGATGGATCAAATTGATCTGATGATCTTGAAGAGATTAATCTTCAATGGCAAATGGCAATTTTGACTCTCCAAGCAAGGAAGTTTCTGAGGAGGACTGGAAGACAAGTTAAGTATGATGGTCAAAGGAGAGCTGGGTTCGACAAAAGCAAGATGGAGTGCTTTAACAAGAAGAAAGGGCACTTTGCTAGGGAATGTCGAGCTCCTAAAAGAATTGAAGGCATAAAGAAGACTACGAAGAGCTCTGCTTCTTCACTTTGGTTGCTCAAGATGGGATTGGTGATTATGATTGGAGTGATCAGGTTGAAGAAGGTCCCAATGCAGCTTTTCTTGCTAGTGAAGCTTCAAAAGAGCATAACTTTGCTTTCATGTCCTATGCTTCATCTTCTCGGTTCGATTGAGGTATCTAATGATTCTACCGTTCTTTTTAAATCATGTCATGATAACTTAGAATCTCAAAAGCTATCACTGAGTATGAGGAAAGAAGTAGAAAGACTGACTATGGATAACTTAGGTTATAGAGTTGGTCTAGAGAGTGTGGAAGAGAAGCTTAAATACAGTATTAAATGTGAGTTTGAGTATGTAGATAAGATCAATATATTAGGTGGTGAAATTTATCGTAAGAATAGAGAGATTAAAATGCTTAAAGAGAAACTTGAATGGCGAGAGTGCAAAACAAAGGCCCTAGATGAAAAAGAAAAACATGTTGTTAGGGTAGCTAAAACACAATTTGCTTCTGATATGGTTCATAAATCTATAGAGAGTCATCTAATGAAAAAGGGTTCTTGGATAGGATACAACAATATGCCACCACCCACTCTTATGCAACATGCACCACCTGCTAAAGAACTGTCATTTAGTAGTGAATTCAGTTTAACAAACCTGTTGAAGGAATAAGTAAGACTGAAACACCTAAGATAAGTTTCGATCGTCATCCGATGCTCCCATCATTGAAGATTGGGAATCAGGTTCTGAGGAAGATAGTAAAGTATCAACACAGCCTGAAAAGTTAGAACCTCTTAAGAAAGTTGATACTAGACAAGCTAACCTTGTACCTAGATTTGGAGCTCAAATTATTAAGAAAGTGGTAGAATACAAGGAAGTACCTAGGGAACAAATGAAAAGATATATACCTAGGGGCAATCAGAGAAACTTTAATGGCCTAATATCTAATAGGTTAGGTAATGAGTTTCAATGTGTCAAGAAAGCTTGTTATAATTGTGGTAGTTTTGAGCACTTACAGAGAAATTGTTATAAAAACAGACCACAAGTGTGGAATCATTGGAGGAGGGTAAATCATCAAAACTTTTCAAAGAAAACAAACCCTCATCCTAACAAAAACATGATTCCTAGAGCAGTGTTAATGAGGAATGGGAATACAAAATCAATTGTCACTGCTTCTCCCAAATGGGTTCCAACCACTGCTAAGCAAAGTGTAAACACGGCTAAGCAAAATCAAACCACTGATAAGCCAAAAATCACCACAGATAACAAAGAAGTTTTAAAATTTCCAAAGGTGATAACGATACAGTTGTTTGGAAATCATTTTTATCTGTTAAGGCCTCAGCTAGTTGGCAATGGAAACCTAAGACCAAGGTTTTACATCATGTCAACTGTGCATCAATGGACCTAAAAAAATTTGATTATATTGATGTACAGGCGGACCAAGTCGGTATTGGCTTGGGTCCACAAAAGAACTAATTTGTTTAATTTTATGTGGGGCAATCTACAAGATGAGCTAAAAGACAAAGGAGTTTTTGATAGTGGTTGCTCTGGGCACATGACTTGGGATGGGAGCAACCTGGAAGATTTTGAAGCTTTTGATGGAGGATATGTGGCATTTGGCAATGATCCAAAGGGAGGAAAGATACTTGGAAGAGGCACAATCAGAACAGGAAATTTGGACTTTGAAAAAGTCTACTTGGTACAGGGACTTAAGTACAATTTATTTAGTGTTTCTCAAATGTGTGATAAGAAAAACTGGGTACCTGAGTTTAAGATGCCTGATGAGAAGTTTATACAACTTAGGGTACCTAGGAAGGAAAATATATATTGTTTTGATCTTAAAGATGTAATTCCTAATAGGTCCTTAACTTGTTTGTTTGCTAAAGCATCTGTGGATGAGTCTAAGTTATGGCATAGAAGATTAGGTCACCTCAATTACAAAACAATCAATAAACTGGTTAAAGGGAACTTAGTGAGAGGGTTACCTTCTAAGGTTTTTGAGTGTAAGGAACTGGGTGTGGCCTGTCAAAAGGAAAACAACATAGAGCTTCTTGTAAGTCCAAAACTGTCAACACCATTACACAACCACATTTATGCTTCATATGGACTTATTTGGACCTACTTTTGTCAAGAGTTTGAACCATAAGCCGTATTGCCTAGTTATCACTGATGATTATAGTAGATTTTCTTGGGTTTACTTTTTGGTTGCTAAGAGTGAAACTAGTGAAGTTCTCAAGAGTTTCATTACTAAGATAGAAAATCTAGTAAATCATAAAGTAAAGATAATCAGATGTGATAATGGAACTGAGTTTAAGAATCTTGTGATGAATCAGTTTTGTGTAGATAAAGGTATAGAAAGACAGTTTAGTGTTGCTAGAACACCACAACAAAATGGTGTAGCTGAAAGGAAAAATAGAACACTAATTGAGGCCGCTAGGACTATGTTGTCAGAGTCTAAGTTACCAACTACCTTTTGGGCTGAAGTTGTAGGAACTGCATGTTATGTGTGAGAATAGAAGTAAGGTAGTGAAGCCTCATAACAAGACCCCCTATGAGGTGTTACATGATAGGAAGCCAATGATTGCATTCCTAAAACCTTTTGGGTGTTCTGTTACTATCTTGAATACCATAGACTACCTAGGCAAGTTTCAAGAAAAAGCTGATGATGGATACTTTTAGGCTATTCATCAAATAGTAAAGCCTTTAGAGTATACAATAGGAAGACTAGAATTGTTGAAGAAAATCTACATGTTCAATTCAGTGAAAAGACTCCTAGTGTTGTGACCAAAGGACCAGACCGGTGTTTAACATTGATATGCTAACCAAATCTATGAATTATGAGCCTATCATTGCAGGAACTTCCACTAATGTTGATGCAGGTACTCAAAAGAATTCTGGTGAAGAAGCAATTTCTAAGGAAGCTGATTCTCCTCAAGAGTTCTATCTGTTTGAAAAGTGGAAAGCTAGTTTAGTCTCACCCATCATTGATAAGCAAGGTCCCACTGATGATGATGTCTTGAATACTGGAGGCAATGATGATCATCATCAAGATAAGGATGAGTTATTGAAAGATAATTCAGTGTTGGTAGAAGAAATTGAAAAGAAGAAAAAGCAGTCTGCAAACACGGATAAGCCAAAAATAAGCACGGATAGAGTTAATACAACCACTGCTAAGCCAACAACTTCTACCACTATCATTACAAGTAACATCCGGCTGTAAGTCTGATAGTAGTACTTTCTTTGGACCACATGCAAAGCCATTACATGGTGAAGAGGAGTATCCAAATGATCCTGATATGCACCTTTGATTGAAATTGATACTCCTACTGATGATGAAGACATGGATGATTTCTTCAATGCTTATTTAACTAATTTGGAACATGTCATTCATGAAAGTCCTGTTACCTCAACAAGGATACACAAGATTCATCCCAAGGAACAAATACTTGGAAATTTGAATACTCCAGTTCAAACAAGAAGCAAGGTTAAGAACACTGAACCCTTTCTTGAACATGGGTTCTTTGCAAGATCACTTCACAAAAGAAACATCATAAAGATCTCAGCAAAATTGCTGTTTGCTTTTTTCGTCTCAAAAGGAGCCCAAGAGAGTTGAAGAAGCATTATCGAAGAAGGATGGGTAGAATCAATGCAAGAGGAGCTTCTTCAGTTCAAACTTCAAGAGGTTTGGACATTGGTAGATCTTCCAAATGGTAAGAGGGCAATTGGGACAAAATGGGTGTTTAGAAACAAAAGGGATGAAAGAGGTATTGTTGTGAGGAACAAGTCAAGGTTGGTTGCTCAAGGATACACACAAACTGAAGGCTTGGATTATGATGAAGTGTTTGCTCCAGTTGCAAGAATTGAGGCTATTAGATTGTTTTAGCTTATGCTTCATTCAAAAATTTTGTTGTGTATCAAATGGATGTTAAAAGTGCATTTTTGTATGGCACAATTGATGAGGAGGTTTATGTTTGTCAACGTCCTGGTTTTGAAGATCCGATCATCTGACAAGGTCTATAGGGTGAGGAAGGCTATGTATGATTTGCATCAAGCTCCTAGGGCATGGTATGAATGCTGTCCACTTATTTGATGGACAATGGGTTTAAAAGAGGACTGATTGATAAAACTTTGTTTATAAGGAAGCACAAAGATGATATTTTATTGGTTCTGGTTTATGTAGATGACATCATCTTTGGCTCAACCAATAAAGAGCTATGCAAAGATTTTGAGAAGCTTATGCATGATAAGTTTCAGATGAGTTCTATGGGAGAACTCACTTTCTTTTGGGGCTACAGGTTCAACAAAGGACTGATGGTATCTTCATTAGTCAAGATAAGTATGTAGCAGATGTTTTGAAGAAGTTTGGGTTTCAGGATGTGAAGAGTGCTAGTACACCAATGGAGACTGAGAAACCATTGCTACACGATGATGGAAGTACCAAAGTTGATCGAAGTTGTATAGGTCCATGATTGGATCTTTGATGTATCTCACTGCATCTAGGCCAGATATTATGTTCTCAGTATGTGTGTGTGCAAGATTTCAAGTCATACCTAATTCATCACACATGAATCTTTGTTAAGAGAATCTTTAGGTATCTTAAGGGTCATCCTAAATTGGGCCTTTGGTACTCAAAGGATTCTCCTTTTGACTTGGTGGCCTACACAGATAGTGACTATGCTGGTGCTAGTTTGGATAGGAAGTCTACAACTGGAGGATGTCAGGTTTTGGGAAGCAGACTTATTTCATGGCAGTGTAAAAAGCAAACTATTGTGGCAAATTCTACAACTAATGCTGAATATGTGGCTTCGCTAGTTGTGTGGTCAAGTTCTATGGATTCAGAATCAATTTCTGGATTTTGGGTACAATTTTATGCATACTAAGATTTACATTGATAATAACAGTACAATATGCATCATTAAAAATCCTGTTTTACACTCTAGAACTAAACATATTGAGATAAGACATCATTTTATTAGAGATTGTAATGAGAAAAGGTTGATTCAAATGGTAAAATCCATACTGATTTCAATGTTGCTGATCTTCTCACCAAAGCTTTTGATGTGGGAAGGTTTCAGTACCTTGTTGTTAGCATTGGAATGATAAATCTCTAAACTCTCAACTTGTTTTGTATCAGTTTGTGTAAGTATTGGACTGTTATTATGTAATCTTAGTTTTGCTATTTTTGTTTCTAACCACTGATAGTTTGGTTCAAACCACTGCTACTTGTCCTGTTTTCACTAACCATTTTGCAGGTACAAGAAAGATCATTATAGAAGTAAACGAAGTACTGAAGTTCATTGTTCATTCATTCAACAAAAGCAGTTACACTTACGACTTACAATGCAACTTCAAGTGCAAATTAAAAGACTACTTCTATACATGATTTCCTATTACTATACTTGCTCACATAGTTCCTTCCAGTTGCTGGATATGCATTTGTGATATGCATGACCAGTACAACGAAGAAGCTAAGGATCAAAATGGGAAGGATGGATTGATGAAAACAAAGATGATGACGATGACCACAGTATATGAAGCACAAAGGACATAGTCATATCATACTTGCATCTGCTGGTTTCACCAAAAAGCATCATTCCATTTTCCTTTTCCCTTCCCCCTTACGATATGTGAAGAAGCACCACAACTTGGTGCTGGTAGACCAAGAATCACCTCTCTGTTGTTTGGGAGTGGTGGGTTTCTTGCTCGTGGTCTTGTTTGGGGATGGGATGATGAAGGTTGGGGGTTTGAAGTTCTCTTCTTTGAGGAGTCATCAGAATCCTCAAATGCATCACTTGGATTCACCACACTATCATCTTCTGATGATGGAAGAAATGGGGATTTTATTGGTCTTGTTTCTTGTGGAGGGAGGTAAAACTGCTATGGGCTAGTATCTTCACTTGATGATGATGAGGATAAGGAGGATGTTAGATCCACAACTTCTGGTTTATTCCAACTAGGGTTCCACATGGTGATTGGAGTTGATTGTGGATTTTGGAGTAATTAGGGTTTTGATTTTAATTGATGTGTGCGTTATATGAGTTTTGGGTTCTTTATATAAGCAGAGTAATGGGCTTTGGAAGTAAATGAGGGGCAGGTTAATTGTGGTTGAGGAGTTAATGAGATTCTTGGGTATTAGACTGATATTAATCCAAAAAGTTGACCATATTGACTTACTTGTTCTAACTGCGGATAGGTCATTTGGATCCCCTGATGGCTTTTTCTAACCACTGATAACCATAACCTTCTTCTCTGTGTTTTTTTTGGGTGTTTGTCTTGCAGGTGTGAAGGATTTGTGTACATAGGAGCTGGTGTGTTAGCTGCTTATGTTTCTTAAAAAAAAATTGTGTCATCCTTCATATTTTTGTGAGATCTCCCTTTTCATAACACTGATTTGCTTTCTATAACTCTTGGAATTTTGGTTGAAGTGCTACTTTCTATCCACGGATGGTTTGTGTCTAAACGCGGATAGCTGTTCTGCAACCACGGATAGCATTTCGTTTGGATTGGATACTACAGGGGCTGCTTGGTAACTTTTGCAAAAGTATATTATTTCCCCCAAATCACGGATGGATCATTTATTTGATCTTCAAATCACTTCTATTGGAGCTCTCACTAACCCTAGTCACTTCACTTTGCATAATTCACAAACCCACATCATAACCATCATTCATCACAATGGCTGAAAAGTATTCCACTTCACATAACCTTGTTGCTATTCTCACAAAGAATGATCGATCTGAAGGGTTTCATCAAATGATTGATTTCCTTGTTCACAGTCCTATTCACTATGCCTTAACTGTTACACCAACCATTTTTAAAGCCTACATACATCGGTTTTGGAGGAATGCTAAGCTTGAAATGGTTGATGGAGTAGAAGTGTTTCGCACTGTTGTGGATGAGAAGGCTATTTCTGTTTCTGAGGAGATCATTAGGGATGTTTTAAAGTTTGATGATGCTGATGGTGTTGATAATCTTTCAGATGTTGAGATTGTGGCAGGTTTGGAAAGATTAGGTTATACCCACAGAGATGATAAGGTACAGTATTTTAAGAGTTTGTTTTCAAAACAATGGAAGTTTCTTATTCACACCTTATTGATGTGTATGAGTAATAAGACCACAGGATTTAATGACTTTCCTTCCAAAATTGCTACTGCTATTATTTGTTTGTCTGATGGAAGAAAGTTCAATTGGTCTAAGATGATCTATGAGGGGCTAGTTCAAAATATTAGGAAAAAGGGTAAATACTATTTATATCCTAGGTTTGTTCAGTTGATTGTGGAAAGTCAAATAGAGGAGCCTGTTGAGCATACTCAGGAGTATGAAGTACATCATATGCTTTCTAAGGTTTTTGCACATATGAGGAAACAGCCACAAAATGTAAACATTATAGATGTACCTTTATTTCATCATATGCTTACTTTGCCCACTGATCATGAGTTTGATGAGGATTCGCACCAACTTGAAACCACTGCGATGCATCTCTAATCCACGATAGTATACATGTACGCCTGATAGTGTATTACAATTCACTTCTAGTCAACCTCCAACCATTGATACACCTATTGTTTTCACTAGGAGATTGAAGGGCACTGAGCTACCTCAGGCTAGTGCTAGTGGTGTTGCTCATGAGGCAGTCACAGGTGGTGAAGGTGACATGATTGGAAGGGCTTACACTGATACATGCTTAGATCTGGTGGGATAGTGGAAACATAAATAAGACCCAACCTTTGGCAACTCCTAATGTGGAGAGTTCCTTGGAACTTAACACTAGTGGAGGAATCCCTAGCCACTTGGCTAATACAGGGTGCATAGATGTTCAGGCTCGGTCTGATGCTATGTTTTCTATATCCATAGATTCACCTCTCGGGCGATTAACACGCTCGAAGTGATGAGGATAGGTTGGAACTGAACATGATGACTTTTCCAATGAACCACCTCTCGGACCAGTTCACACAGGTCGAAGTGGGGAGGATATTCTTGAACGCTTAAATGAATTGACGGCTAAATGTACCAAGATGGAGGAGACGATCTCGAATCTCAAGGAGTTGGCTGTGTTTCATGGAAAGGATATTAGGCGCTTTAAGCACAGGGTTTTGGTTTTGGAAAAGATGAAAAGGCACTGGATTGCTTTAAGGAAGGCTACGGAGAGAAAACGAAGGTGGACTCCTCTCAGCTCTAATATGGAGGATGTATCCAAACGGGGAGGAGTAAAGGCATAAATTCAGGGAGGTTCTTGATGGAATCATGGAAGAAAATAGTGGAGATCAAGATTTTTGGTATCGATAAAGATGGGAATGAGGCCGTTCTTGAAAATATGAAGAAAGTTGTAGAAGATGTAGTACAGAACACAAACACTGATGGTATGTCTGAAACCACGGTTAGTACTCTTCTAACCACTGCTGTAGTATCAGACATGGCAACTATAACCACTACAACTATACCCACTACTATCATACCCACTGCTATTATAACCACTTCCACTGTTGTCACAACTTTCTCTGTATCACCACCTAAGTCTAAAGAAGTTGAGAAAGAAGCTGCTAGTACATTGATAAATCTAAGCAAAACTTCATCTATTTCTACACCTATCATTGTACTTGTTTTATCTGTTCAATCTACTGCAACTAAACCCAAATCCAAAGGAAAAAGTTTAGTTATTGGTGAACCTCTGAAGAAGAAAGTGGTTCAATCTGATGTTGGTAAAGGTAAAGGGGTTGCGATACGAGTTGAAGTTTAAATCTAAAGCAGAACAAGAAGCTTATGATGCAGAGTATGTAAAGAATATGGTTCTTTGAAGAACAAGAAGCTTTAGAGAAAAGAAAGCCGAAAGAAGAGGAAGCTAGTCAGAGAATGTTAGCTATATGGTATGAATCACAAAACTTTCTTGAAGCTTCTCAACAAATACATGATGAATATACTGCACAAGAATGGAATTTGTTGGATGATGTGGAAAAAGCTAGGCTTTTGGGTGAATGGGCAAGGAAGGTTGGTAAAGAAAGGAAGCAAGTTATAAGAAAGAAACCTCTTTCAATGGAACAGATGAGGAATGTACTAATGAAAATTATTTAGAATTCAGGCATTCACATTTCCGAAAATCTTAGTAAATGTTCATTTGAAAGAATTCTTGAGATTTATGAAAGATGTATGAAGACTAATCATGATGATTTCGTCCAATGAATTCGAGAAGGATGAAGAGTGGATTAAGAAGCATGATGAGTGGATGCAAAGTAAAAGAAAGAGAAAATATAAGATTCAAGAGACATCGATTCTAAAAGATTGAAAGAAGTTGAAGATGTTAATCAAATTGTTTCTTATAAGTTTTACCTTAATGATGGAAGTGAAGGAGTTTGGAAAATTCAAAGACTCAACAATGAAGTTTATGAGTATAATAAATTTTCACAAATGCTTCAATATTTTGAAAGAGATGATTTGATGAATCTTTGGATACTTTACAAGAATAAGTTTGGTGAAGTACATCCAAATGATTATCATGAGAGACTGGTCTATTATAATTTGAAGATTTTATTTGAACCAACTCATGATGAACCTGAGTGGAAAGGACTCTACAATGGTACTGTAACAAGATGGTTTTATATCAAACTTGTGGAGTTCATGTTTTAACTATTTCCGGAAAAGTTATTCACATGCTTGTAGAAGGTGATTATCCTCAGTTGAATAAGTATCCCGAAATTATTGCTCGGATGTTGAAACCTGGTATTATCAAGATGTTGTTACCCTATGATGGTCAAGCTTATGAATTGTTGAAGAAATATGAGACAATCCTTAAATCTCATAAGTGTTTGGCTACATCCTCCATTTCAGATGTTTTGAGCTTAAAGGAAACTTGAGAATTATGTTGGAATGTATCAAGTTTAGGGGAGGATTGTTGGGTTTTGGTTCCTTGAATCATGAATTACTTTAAGTTCTGGAACCACGGACAGGTTTGATATAACCACGGACAGAAGAATGTAACCGTTGATAAAGACAACCACGGCTAGTAGTAGTGTGTAACCACGGATGATATATTGTAACCATTGCTAGTGTTTTGTATAGTCGGTTTAGTTTATTGTATTAGATAAATATGGTAAAGATATTTATCTTGTAGGTTACGTATTGTATTATGTAAAGGACTCCTTAGTCTATAAAAGGAGGTCCTAGGTTAGATTAGATACAAGTGAAAGTTTTATATCTAAGGTCGATACACTTCAAGGTTGCAAAACCCTAATACTGTAAGAGTATTCGTATTAATAAATAATATTGAGGTGTTGAATGTTAACTGTTCTTCTTCTTAAGATTAAGTGTTAAATTCCGCGTAATACTTAATAAGCTTTTATTCCAAGTCAGTTTCTATATTAGATCATTTACTCAACTGGGATCAACACTTACCTTCATGTGTTTGGCGCTTTGTGCTATCTGACGAACGATAAAGAAGATTTAGGGAAACTAAAAGCAAAGGGTGATATTGGAATCTTCATAGATACTCTAAAAACTTGAGGGCATTTTGGGTGTATAACAGACGAACTGAGAAGATTATGGAGACGATGAATGTGAATTTGACGAAATTTCACAAATGGCTTATGAGAGACTCGCTCTATAACCCGCACTTAACCCAATGGCTTCTAATCAGCAAAGATTAGGACCCGCACTAAACCCGCAGACTTCGGATACATCGGTTCGGGACTCATACCTCAAAGAGCTCCATCAACTTCTTTTGACAAACCTATAGAACAAGAATGGGAGAATTTATTCGAGTTAATGTTCGATGAATACTATGGTGGAACTTCGATAAATGCATCAAAACATCATTCCCAACAACCACCACCACCAACAGAAGATGCATCTACCACAATCGAAACTAATGCACCAACTCCATCGACATCATCTAAATCTACTCCAACAACTCCAGTTCTTGAATTTGTTCTACCAACAGTCGATGAGCAAAATCAAAACACATTATTTCAAGAAGAACCTACGGAACCAAAACGATGCAATATTAGATGAAGAAGTATTGAAACACATTTTGCTACTGAGATCTGGCTGAATCATCTTCAAGCTTACAAGAACCATCTAACTCGCATCCGTTAAACCCACGGTATCCTTCCACACTCAAGTGGACAAAAGACCATCCAGTTGAACAAATTATTGGTGAACCTTTAAGGCCAATTCAACTGAGATGCCAACTTGCACAGACTTACGACTTGTGCATTTACATTTCCTCCATAAGAAATAAAGAACCAAAGCACATTCGAGAGGAAATGGCAGAAAACGCATGGATAGAAGCGATGTAGGAGGAACTTCTCCAATACCGTCTACATGATTCTTGGGATCTAGTTCCAAGACCAATTGACATATGATTCATTGATCTCAAATGGTTATGGAAGAACAAAAAGGATGAAGAAATGATTGTAATTCGCAGTAAAGCTCGTCTTGTGGCTAAAGGATACAGACAGGAAGAAGGAATATATTTTGAAGAATCATTCACGCCGGTAGCAAGACTTGAAGCAGTCAAGATCTTCTTAGTCTATGCAGCTCACAAAAACATCACGGTATACTAGATGGACATCAAGACTACTTTCTTGAATGGAACTCTTAAAGAAGAAGTGTATGTGAGTCAGTCAGAAGGCTTCATAGACATGGAACATCCAGACTACATCTATAAGCTCAAAAATTCAATCTATGGTTTAAAGAAAGCTCCGAGAGCATGGTATGACGAACTGTCTTCTTTCCTAATCAAAAACAATTTCACCAAAGGAACTGTTGATCCTACCTTGTTTACTTGAAAATAAAACAATGACACTTTGATTGTTCAAATTTATATGGACAATATCATTTTTGGGTCCACTAATCCGAATCTCTCAAAATATTTTGAAAATCTCATGAAAAGAAAATTTGAAATGTCCATGATGGGGGAACTAAAATTTTTTCTTGGTTTACAAATACATCAATCCCCTCATGGTATTTTTATTAATAAATTTAAATATACAATTTAGATTTTGAAAAAACATGGTATGGACAATTGTGATTCGGTTGGTACACCAATAGTAACTTCACCAAAAATTGGAGCCGATTTATTTAGGAAACCTATCGATCCGAACAAATATCAGAGCATGATTGGTTCTCTAATGTACCTTACTGCTAGTTGACCCGATATTTAATTTGTTGTTTGCTTATTAGCAGTTTCAGGGCAAAGCCTACCGAACTTCACCTCAAAGAGGTTAAATGGATCTTTCGGTACCTGAAGACATCTATTCACATAGGACTTTGGTATCTGAATAAATCCGGATTTGATCTAATAGCCTTTTAGGATGTGGACCATGCGGTGATCAAGTTACAACAAAAAGTACATCAGGAGGAGCACAATTTTTGGGTGAAAAGCTAGTAAGCTGGCCTTCAAAGAAACAAGATTGTACTACACTTTCAACCGCAAAAGCCAAGTATGTGTCTTTATCTGCGTGTTGTGCCCAAGTTCTATGGATGAGGACACAACTCGCAGATTATGGCTTTACTTTTGATAAAATACCTATGTATTGTGACTCGAAAAGTGCCATAGCCATCTCATGCAATCCTGTACATCACTCTAAGACCAAACATATTAGAGTCTGTTACCACTTCATCAAAGAGCACGTAGAAGAGAGTTGTTGAATTATTTTTCCTGAAGACAGATTACCAACTCGCCGATCTATTTACTAAAGCCCTTCCAAAAGAACGGTTTGATGATTTAGTTCGACGAATTAGAATGCAAAGCCTAACCCCTAAGGAGTTAGAACGTCTTCTTGAAACTTTTTGAAAAGAATTTCAAAAAGCTTCGCTGTAAATATTTTTGAGAAATAAAATACGAAATTTGAAAAACCATCAAAAGCAAAATATAAAACTATAAAATTTTCAAAAATACAAAAAAAATGTAAAGTCAAAAATCCCAAAATATTCTTCTCACGACATGTCTTTCGTATAATCGCTATTCTATACGTTTCTAGAAATGTCATTTAACAATGATCTGGACATGTACGGATGCTTGGCGAGAGTTATCAAAAATGTTTACTAAAACATGTCATTTCTCAAAGAAATCTCTAATATACGCTTCAGTGCACTACACTTTAAACTGGTGAGAAATCATCATCATCTTAAGCACATTTTCAAGATTCTTCAAAAACATTTTTCAAAATCTTTCAAAAAATTTTGTGCTCAAGATAACTCCCTTCAAACCCTTAATCGATTATGTTTTCTTAAAGGGAGAGTGTAAAACCAAAATGTTCCAATTTCATGCAAAAAATTAAATCCGTTTGTCTCCCCAAAAGCTTTCTAAAAACATGTTGTTTAATCCGTTGATATAAAAAATATCACGAATATGCTATTTTTGAGAGGGAGAAGACGTGATTAAAATGTGATAAAATCTATTTAAAGAACGTTGTTTGAATCTCAAAAGAGCTCATCTCAGTCGCAACCAATGAATTGACGACAAATCAAAGTCAGTTAAAGAACCATTTCGAGAAACTCTTGATAGACATGCACTTTGACTGGTATAGCCTCCTTATTCAAGGAGACTTAAGAACTTCAAGTTAGGTACTAGGGTTAGTCATCACCTAAAAGCTGATAATGGATCCCTTTAACTAAGCAAGGTAAGCATGTCTCATGGAGAATTGTCTATCAAGGGCCGATCAATTCAAACACTGCAAACTCTACCCTCAATGTCCAGATTTAAGATAAAATATTAGCACATGTGAAGGGGGAGTATTTCATAATCATAAACACTTTGAGAGATTTTCAAGAAAAAGGTTTTATGGCAACATAGGATAGTCATGGAGTTATAAGGTAACTAAGGATAGGAAATACGTCTTATGATCCGCCAGAGACGGAGAGATCTACCCAAGGACAACACCAATAGTTTAAAACTAGAAAGTCCTTAGGTATGATTGAAAAAAGAGTAATGTGAGAAATGAGAGAGGAGGGGTTGAAGAATTAAAAAGAAAAGTAAAGAAAATAGTGAAAAGAAATAGCCCTCCATACTTCAATTTAGGAAGCAGGGTTCAATTCATATGCTACTAGTTGTCACAAAGATGACGCCGGTATTGAAGACAAAGACGTCATGGACCCAGTGACGCAATGCACTTAACCTTCTAGCCACTCAATTCCTCTTAAGAGTATTTGTTCATTCTCACGGGGAACCCTGGATAAGCTATCGACCTCTCTTCCGAGAAGTGTTGATATTGAAACAGGAGATACCGCTCCAGTCTCCGACTACTAAAATCAAAACGCACAAATTGAGTCTAGAGCCACGAGATTCATCAAAAGATCTTTTAAAAGCACTGAACATTTCTACATTTGATGTTCAACAATAAGAACAAAAGTTGTAATTTTTAGAGTCCTTCGCAAATCTTAGTAATCTTACCAGAACATTTATGAGGGGAATCACACATGTGATCCTCAGTGATTGAATGGAAATTCTGCCAGGTCAACATCAACAGCTGACAGGTCACTTCGGTAATTCTTTACGGGTTACGCTACGCGACAGCGATCCGGGATGTCCCTGTACAAAATATCTAAACACTTACGTCAGGAACTTTATTGCTAACTGTTTTCATGCAGGTACTTATGAAAGCCTAGAGTTCCAGAGAGACCACTACCACCACCATTATCATCAACATCTATTTTCACATGCTCATACCACATCATAAAGACATTCTCATCAAAGATCTACGCAAAAGTAAAATTCAGAGAGATTCTTCGCCAAAGTCCAAGAATCTGCAAAGTTAAAAGACAAAGATCAAAGTTAAAAGTTAAGAACTACACAAGTATAAAGATTCAAAGTTATCAAGAAGTATGAGCATGTCGAAAAAGAAGAAAAGTCACCAGAAACAAAGATGTTGATTGAAGGCAAGAAAGATCAAAAGACGATGATTAAAGATCACAAAGCATGAAGGAACAAAGAATCAAGACTATTCTATGTCGACACACAAATTTCAAGCTCAAGAAGTCTAAAGACCTAATCAAGTGGAGCATCACCTAATCAAGTGGAGCATCCTTAGGGGGAGATTGTTAGCCTTAATAGAAAGTGATGGTCATTCACGATTAGGAACTTTGTAACGTGTCTTAGATAGTGTAATAGAATAGTTAATAGGCTCGTGGATTGGGGTAAGTCGATACGGTAGTAGTTATGCATATGCTAGTCTTTTATATTCCATGTAATTCATGTCCAATCCAAGTCCAAATCGTGTCCCATGACCAAGTCCATTAGGGCATCTTACTTGTACTATAAATACACCTCAAATGACACATTTGAGGTGTGTCCTGAGTCGTAAGTGTGTGTTTTATGAAATACAAGTTCTTTTTTCATCTCTCTAGTTTCTATCTTTAAAACGCCTCATCTCAAGTCACCATACCAAGGTTTATACGTGATATTTAGTTGATATTTAAGGTCCTCTGAGGCGTTTATGTTCATTTATTTATTTATGTTCATATATCATATATTTTAATTGTATAATTTTAAAACTGGTTTGTTTAAACTAAAAAAACACTTATAGAACAATATATTTGTCCATGATGCTACTTGTTAGCACCATTAGAAGATTACGCGTGCAAGGCATAAAATGAATGATATCTCATTGAAGCAAAACATTTGTGTGTATTTATAGAAGCCAATATGAACTAATTTTTTGTAGCATCGAACTATCATATATAACTTATTTGGTGGTACATCCGTATGCGTCGATATGTGGATACAAAATGAGGTTGATTTCAAGTAGTGAGTTAGTATATAGAGTAAATTACACGTTCGTCCACGTGGTTTGCTCCAAATCACACCGTAGTCCATTCTTTTTTTTTTTGCTCCTGTGGTTTACATATTGCACTGTTAGTCCTTATAAGCTAACTAGTTATCTTTTCGTTATCTCAATGGCACCGTTAGTCTAACCAAGTTATCACTTGCAGCGTTAGTCCTTTATACTAACGGCGTATTAACTCCAAAATTTTATTAAAAAATCTTTTCTACGGTTTTATCGTTTTAGCGTTTTCTTACGTTTTCATGCGTTTTTGTCCGTTTATATATGTTTCGTTTAATTTTTCGTTTTCTTACGTTTTTGTCGTTTTATACGTTTTCCTTACTTTTTACGCTTTTGTCGTTTTATTAAGTTTTTATACGCTTTCCTTCGTTTTCGCTTTTATCCGTTTTCTTACGTTTTGTCCCTTTTATACGCTTTCCTTCGTTTTACGCTTTGTCCGTTTTTCTTACGCTTTTGTCGTTTTTATACGGTGTAATTTAAAAAATGGCGTGGTTTTAATCGATTTTTCCGATTTAAAAAATCGTCTTTTTAAAAATACGTCATTTTTAAAAAAATCGTCATTTTTATAAAATCGTTTTTTTCGATTTAAAAAATACGTTTTTTTTTTAAATACGTCATTTTTTCATTTTTAAAAAATACGTCATTTTTTTCGATTTAAAAAATACGTCATTTTTTAAAAACACCTTTTTTTCGATTTAAAATATCGTTTTTATAAAAAATCGTCATTTTTTAAAAAAATCGTCATTTCGATTTAAAAATCGTCATTTTTTAAAAAATCGTTTTTTTTTAAAAATATCATTTTTTCGATTTAAAAAAATCGTCATTTTTTAAATTACACCGTATATAAACGGACAAAAGCGTAAGAAAACGGACAAGCGTAAAACGAAGGAAAACGATAAAACGGACAAAAGCGTAAGAAAAACGGATAAAGCGTAAAAACGAAAGCGATAAAAACGGACAAAATGTAAGAAAACGGACAAAAGCGTAAAAACCTGGAAAACGTATAAAAGACAAAAGAAAAGCTTAGAAAAGTAGACAACGATATATAACAGAAAAACACATGAAAACGTAAGAAAAGCGAAATAAAACCGCGTAGAAAAGATTTTTTAATAAAATTTTGGAGTTATTAATCGTTAGTATAAAGGACTGCAAGTGATCTTGTTAGACTAACGGTGCCATTGAGATAACAAAGATAACGGAAGTAGCGATAAGGACTGCAGCGTGCAATATGTAAACCACAGGGAGCAAAAAAGCAAAAAAAAAAGAACATGGACTACCGGTGTGATTTGGAGCAAACCACAGGGATGAACGGTGTAATTTACTCTAGTATATAATAAATTAAGATATCAAATTGAGAATTATACAACCAAATTACCAACCACAATCATCTAAAATGAAAGATAAACTCATAACTTGTTGTTTCTTCAATACGCATACAATTTAGCTTTGCTCTTCAAAGTAGCACTAAGAACAAACACACATGCTTCATAATAAAATTAAATCAAACATTACTTTATGAATTTGAATTAAATATAAAATAACAATTCTTATTAAGATTTGAAATAAATTTAAAATAACAATTCTTAGTGTATTAAAAAAGATAAACTAAACTTAAGAAGCAAAAACAAAATATATAAAAAAATTATCTATTAAATATATAAATGTCATAAACGCATACAATGTTAACTTAAATAACCTTTCAAATATACACCAAACTTCCATTGAATTTGTTTGTTTAAAAAAAAAATAATAAAAAAATAAAAAATTCAAGTGTCAAATTTAAAAATTCTTTTAACTTATACATAATGACATGTGCCATGTTATTCTACTAAATAACATTTATTGGGCTTTCTTATGAATAGTAACGTGGGTTTTTTTATTTTTTCCCGGACACCTTGGGTTTTTTGCTTTAGCCTACCCGAACCGTTGGCTATTCATCCTCACTCACAACATCTCCAGAAAATTATCCGGCGATTTTTTGCTCCGAACGAAGTGAATTTCGTGGTTGGTACAACCGTGTGAGGGGCTACTATCGTACCATCAATCCTTTTTTTATATGGATTTTGTGGATGGCCTTTTGCCATTTGTATTGTGCTACAGGTGAGTCCTTTGTTTGCTCCACATATTTTTTTCTGGCTTCATATATTGTATAAGTTTCTTGATTGAAGTTAGGTGGATCAATTATTTGTGATCCAAATAAGATTCGACAGCTTTGCTGTTTGGAAGATTAGATACTAGATTGCATGTTTTTTCCCTTTTTGTTGTTGCCTAGGTTCGTTATTCTTGGTGTTTATCTTTAGTTTCTCAGGTTAAATGGTTTGTATTAATTAGGGTTTGGGTTTACTTTAGGTTTTTTTGTTTTGCGAAATTAGTTTGGATGTTTTACACTTTTTGGTGTTTATGTTTGATTCCTGAGGTTAAATGGTTTATACTAACGAGGGTTTAGATTTGGTTTAGGGTTTTTAATTTTGTGAAATCAGTTTGGCCGTTTTGCATTTTTAAGTTTCTGTATTAATTTAATGATTGTAATATTAACTTTTATCTTGATAATTATTGTCGATTTACTCTATGTTAAAAAAAACTTGGCCATCTGCTTATGTCGGTGGAATCAGTTCTTATATCTCATGTTTAAATAGTTTTTGTGAATTAGATTTTACTGAAATATTATAACATCTGCAAATGTTTGTGGGTTTCCCATGTTTTAGGTGATGCTTTGTGGCGGGGTAGGCTTCCTGGCGGTGGTAGCCATAGCAGTGACCTATATCTTGGTGGCCTGTAATGGTAGCTTCTGCTGAATAATGTTGTTGACGAGCGTAGGTTTTTGTGTTCATCCGGTGAAGTGCGATTGTCAGAAACATGCATTTCATCATTTTGGGTTACAAATACAAAGAAAGCTCAATGAATGTTACTTTATCCTGATAAATGGTTGGCGTTTGTGTTTCTTTTTTGAGGCTGTGATGAATTGGGGTTTCTTCGGTAAATATGAGATGTCCCGTATCTTGGCAGGGTAACATCGAATTTGCACCATGGCGGGTCTATCCTTTTGCCGAATATTCGCCCATCTGAGCCACTGTCGACATCCCACTTTTGTGGTGATACCCATCGTAGCCTCTTGACCGTTGAGGTTCATTAGCTGCACTTGCCAAGGACAAAATTGTTGTTGGCTAGGTTCGTTATTCTTGTTGTTTATGTTTAATTTGTGAGGTTAAATGGTTTATAGTAATCAGGGTTTTGGTTTACTTTAGGATTTTTTGTTTTGCGAAATTACTTTGGGTGTGTTACACTTTTTTGTCTTTGTGTTGAATTTGTGAGGTTAAATGTTTTATACTAATCAGGGTTTACATTTGGTTTAGGGTTTTAGATTTCTGAAGTCATTTTTTCCGTTTTCCATTTTAAAGTTTCTCTATTAATTTAATGATGGTGATATTAGCTCCTCTTTTGATACTTATTGCCGATTCAGTCTATGTAAAAAAAATCTAGGCCATCTGCTGATGTGGGTGGAATTAGTTCTTATACCTCAGGCTTAAACATTTTTTGTGAATTAGATTTTACTAAAATATTATAACATCTGCAAATGTTTGTGGGTTTGCCATGTTTTCAGGTGACGCTGTGGCGAGGTAGGCTTGCTGAGTAGGCAGCCATAGCAATGACCTGTATCTTGGTGGCCTGTAATGGCTGCTTTTGCTAAATAATGCCGTTGTAGGAAGTGGCCTGTTTTTTTTTTTTTGCATTCATCCTGGTGAAATGCGGTTGTCGGAAACATGCATTTCATCATTGTGGGCTACAAATACAAAGAAGGCCCAATGAATGTTACTTTATCCTGATCGATGGTTGCCCTTTGTGTTCCTTTTTGAGGCTGTGATGAATTGGGGTTTGTATGGTAAATATGAGATGTCCCGTATCTTGGCAGGGTAACATAGAACTGTTGCAGCCATGGCGGGTCTATCCTTTTGCCTAATATTCACCCATCGAGCCACCACCAGCAACATCCCCTTTTTTGGTGAAATCCACTGTTGCCTCTTGACCGTTGTGCTTCATTAGTTGCACTTGCCAACAATAAAATATTTGGTTAAGGCAATGATGATACCTGTATGCAATTGAATATTTTCCTTACATAATCTAATAATGCTAGTATCTTGGCAAGGCAGTTTTGGATTGCAACTATGGCCGGTATTTTGTTTCAGATTTTACGTGTGCAGGTATGAGCCTTAAGGTGATATTATTTGCATGTTGGCAGGCCAACCCATAATCGTTGCAGCCATGTTGGGTGTATTGTTTTTCTTGACATGTTACTTTGGTATCTGTTTCAGGTTGCAGCTGGTGTGATTTAACCTGTTTTTTCACGCTGTTGCTGCAACTATTTTCGGATCAAAATATGGCCGGATAATTTTCTGGAGGCGCACCTGATTGGATCTAAAAGGTAAACGTATGTTGCCAGTGAATATGAATAGCCAACGGTTCGGGTAGGCTAAAGCAAAAAACCCAAGGGGCCCGGGAAAAAATTAAAAAAACCCACGTTACTATTAATAAGAGGGCAAGATGAATGGGATGGGTCTGGTACTCTAAACAAATATGGATATCTGGTGGTGTAAACAAATACGGTAAATATGGGTATCGTGTGAATCTTTCGTTTGCATCATCTGTCGATACTGGTATCTTGGCAGGCGGTTTGGATCTACAGCCATGGCTGGTATTTTGTTTCAGGTTTTAAATGTGAAAATCTGAGCATTACAGATATTTGGTCAAACATATGCTCACATCAAATACATGTATTCATTGGGCCTTCTTATGAATAGTCTCGGTGGGTTTTTTTTTAAACGGCCACTTTGGGTCAATCTTTTGTTTGCATCATCTGTCGATACTGGTATCTTGGCAGGGCAGTTTGGAACTAAAGCCATGGCTGGTATTTTGTTTCACGTTTTAAATGTGAAAATCTCAAGATTACAAATATTTGGTGAAACATATGATAACATCAAATGCATGTATTCATTGGGCTTTCTTATGAATAGTCTCGATGGGGTTTTTTTTTAAAATGGCCACTTTGCTTGGACTAGATGAGAATGTTCTTGGCGTTCTTGGTGCTAATTTTCCAGGAGAGATAGCTATGAAACTGTTTGGCAAACACGGGTCAAAAGAGACCGGGGGGAAAACGAGGTGTTGGCCATCAATCATGTATGTTGGTGGTTTCTCTATGCGTTGAATAGCCTCCAATAAAACTGGTGTAAAGCAATTTTCATTTCGCCTTTTTTGGTCTCCAAACTTTTTTTCCTCGCTTCGATTTCAAGTTTATAAATCAGTTTGACGATCATAAAATTAAGTGCTCTTTTCATAAATGGTGTTGATTTATTCTGTTTAAAAAAAGTCCGGGTATTTGCTCATATTGGTGAAATGGGATTTTGCATCTTATGCTTAATCAGTTTATGTCAATTAGATTATGCTGAAATATTAGAACTTCTGCAGGTGTTTGTGAGACTGCCATGTTTTCAGGTGCTGCTTTGGCGAGGTAACCTTGCTAAGCTTGCAGCCATGGCAGTGCCCTGTATCTTGGCAGGCCATACCAATGTCATGTTTGCAGCCATGCTTGGTTGTACTCGATTTTGGTTCTATAATCAGCCGTTGGTAGTATTGGTTGTCGTGGGTGAGGATAGCTTTGAAGAAGATGAGATTATCCACACCTTGGCAGGGTAATCCATTATGGTTGCAGCCATGGTGGATACATCCTTCTTCTTGCAGCAGGCATCCTTGCAATCTAATGACTTTCACCGTTGCTATCTTTGACAAAATATATGACTTGCTAGCATCGGTTAATGCAAGCAGCAAGTATGTGTAGACCAAGTTGTATACGTAAACTGCTTGCATCAGTTAGTGTGTAAGCTCCTTGCATCATTTGGCATGTGAATGTAGAAACACCTTAACTATCTATGTATGTTTACATCCATGTTTCATAGAACACACCGCGTTTGTATTCCTTTTTCTTTTGTGATGAATTGGGATTTCTTTGGCAAGCATGAGATGCCCCGTATCTTGGCAGGGTGGCATGAAACTGCAACCATGTCGGGTGTATCCTCTTTTCTTGAAGATTCGCCCATATGAGCCACATGTCCAACGACATTTCCACTTTTGTCTTGAAACTGATTGTGGCCTCTTCACTGTTAAACTTAAGTACTTGCATGTACGGAGAAAAAGAAGAAACTGTATGCAATTGAATACTCGCTACAGAATCCGCTTATACTGGTACTAGCGTCTTCTTTCCATGTGTTAACTTATTACATATGCTCTTTTTAGGGTTCTTGCTGCAGTTGCAGTTACTAAAATAAGAATGCGTGTGTGATTACGGTTTTCATACTTTTTGGTTGAAGACAATGGAAAAGATATGCAGCGCATTATTTTTGAAATGGTGTCGCTTTTCTCTGTCTTTTATACCAAGTTTATAGCAGGTGCGAAGAGTGCTCAAAAAAGGTTCGAAATTTCAGATACTTATACAACTATGTATTATACTTTATTTTTTGTTTACCATCGGTTACTAATACAATGATTTCTATTTCACCATGTATACCTAATCACTGGTCTAAAACAACAACGACTTATATTTACCATCTTTAGGCAGTTGCCTTACCAAAGCATAATCGGCTATTCTTTATGGTTACATTCAACTTCAAAGTTCTCATTTAAATCGCCATTGACATTTAGAAGAGAATTTAAATTATCATGATTCTCAAATGTTTAGCATTTATTTTTGCTCATAAGACACTAACAATAAGCTAATTGAGACAGGTCGCAAATTGCACTACCAGTAGAGCCAACTACTTATGGAAAAATCATAAGCTCCCAAGATCAATCTAACATCGCATGGCTACAACATCAGCATACCAAGACAACAACCTACAACAAATATCAAAAACAGGTATGTTCCACCAATATTAATATGCCACCATAAAACTTAAATTAATTAACCAAGTAAAACTTTGAAAAAAAAGGTGTTCAAAGATCCAAAAGCAGAAATATTATCAAGTGTTGGTCAGGATATCCAAACACTCGCACCCATCTGGAATATTGTTTACACCCAAAATAGATTTCAAAAACAGCAAAAACAACCACATCAATACACCATCCCTTTAAGCTTCTCAATGAATGAGAAAAGCTCCTGTGCTC
>OU343223.1:113016793-113077599 GCA_910596185.1 Chrysanthemum makinoi
GCATTTATTCCTCAGTTTATGTTCAGGATCAGATGAAGAGATCACCATTGTCTGTTCAACTAAGATTAGTATATTTGTGATTTTGCACTAATCTTTGTGGTGTTTTACTTCAAGTGCCACATAAAGTGTTACTTATACTTAATTTTATCTTATAACACATTTAGAGGGTACAACAAATTACAACAACAATCTGAGTTGATTTGTTGTTATGATAAATTGATGAAACATCACAGTGAGTCCAATAAGCGGCTTAAAAAGGCAATAGCTATAACAAAAATAGAAAACAATCTTTTGTGGATATAATTTACAAGAGATGTATGATATAAATAGTTGTACTTTAAGCCTAATAAAAAAGGAATAATTATTTAGAAATACTCTTTTACTTGTCATTTTTCTAATTGTGTGGAAGCATCTTTTTTATTTTATTTATTTTTTATTTTTTATTTTTGTATTATATACCTAAACTTTTTGATTTCAACTTTTATGTGTGTTATGTTTCATATAAAATGACCATTTTACTATTCATTGCCAATAGAGTGGTTAAAAATATAAGGGTAAATGGTCATTTTATATGAGCAAATACATAAGGTCAAAATTAAGCGTTTGGGGTATAATAGCAAAACAAACAAGAAAAAAAAGAAAAGAAGAAACTACACATAATTAGAAAAGCGGCAGTTAAATACATACAAGTAATTATCCACATAAAAACTGCGAAAAAAACTTTCAACTTCACAAGTGTCGTCATGCAAAGTTGTGTGTGCAGGCGTAATCACCAATAGTTGGTAATAGCAGGCCCGAATGTTTTGTGAACATTTCATGAACCGTTAGGTAAAAGTTGCGTTTATGCTCGAATATTTATTAAATGAATAAACATGAACAATATTTTACGTTCGTTTATTTAAGTGAACGAATACAATGAAAAGGCGCCTTGGATTCATTTATGTTGCGTGGCGTCGATTATGTGTTCATATGGCGTGTTATCCTTAATAGAAAGTGATGGTCATTTGCGATTAGGAACATTGCAGGTCTTAGATATTGTAATAGAATAGTCAAATGGGGATTGGATTGAAATTGCTAATATATTTAGTAGTTATGTATAAGCTAGTCTTTTTATATTCCATGTCCATCTCCAAATCGAATCCAAATAAAATGCGAATTGTTAGGGCATCTTACTGTCACTATAAATACACCTCAAATATCACATTTGAGGTATGTGCTTAAGTGTGTAAAGTGTGTGTTTATGAAATACAAGTTCTTTTTCATCTCTCTAGTTTCTATCTCTAAAGCTCGTCTCAAGTCACCATACCAAGGTTTATACGTGATATTTAGTTGATATTTAAGGTCCTACAATTGGTATCAATGCTTCTTAATGTTTAAGGAGTGTTTGTGTTTTGTTTTTGGTTAAAGCCTTGAAAAGTTGTTTTTTCTATACAAAGCGTTAGTTTTCCATAAAAGCTTTGATTTCGTTTTTCTTGGTTTAAGTTGTTGGTTTTATTGATCTTTAAAGTGATTTAGAAGAAGTTTACAAAAAATTATTTGAAATCATGTTTTTGGGTGAAAAAAGCATTTTGCAAAAAGCTGAACTTCTGAATAAAACTACGGTAAGAAAATCAAAACCCTTATTTTGAATAAGGTTGGTCAAAACCAGATCTTACAAATAACTTACAAGTAAGAGTGAAGTTCTGAATAAGATTTGAATAAGCTCTTGGTGAAGATTCTTGGTCATCAAGGATTACTCGGTACTTCCCTAGCTTGGATAAGTTTGTGGAATACTTGACTTGTGAAATCTAGCTTGGATAATTTAGGAAGATACTATTGAAATTCTTATGCGTAGAGACGGTTTTACGAAATAAGGATAGTTTTAAGAATAAGACACAAATCTTACGGTAAGGACAATTTTACGACTAAGACACAAATCTTCACGATTAGGACGAGACTTTACTGAATAAGACCAAAATCTTACGAGTAAGCACCAAGTTTGAGCAGTTTTTAGCAAAACTTCAGCGGCCATAACTTTTGAGCCGTAACCGTTTCGTTGATCTACCTATCAAAATGGCCAGGAGAGCGAGGAGAATGACCATTTGAATGGACCAACCGAGGCCAATAATCGTTTGAGCGAAGTTATTGACATTTTAAGTTTTCGGACCTAATTTTCTTTGCAACAACCCAAATCTTCATCAAACACCACCCCTTTATCGTTGAATCGATCCTACATCAACTTTATCACACATACCTTCATCAATGGAAACTTCAACAAGACATTCATGCGGCGATCACGAAAAGCAGTCCTCTATATGCTAGAAAAAGATGGATATCTTCAATGGACAAGTCATATGCTCTGCTACATCAAAACCAAACCTAATGGAAAACTCATGATTCAATCCATTAAGTTTGAACCCTTCAACCGACAAAATCCAAGACCACGGAGATCATAATGCAACACCTTTGTTCAACCATATTTTCGTGATCAATCTGAATCAAATACAATGAAGATTATAAGAAGCAGATCGAAGCTGATGACATGGTAATACACATTGTCCAACTGGGATTACAACGAGAGATCTTTGCTGCAGTAGATAGCGTGAAAGCTGCTACGATATGTGAGCGTGTTAGAAGGCTATGCTATGGGCGAAATTGGACAACAAGACATGGAGAACAAGGCGCTAAGCTGAAATGGAATAAGTTTACATCAACTTCGGAGAATTGATTGAATCCTACTATGGAAGATTTTGCACTTTGATGAATGAGTTAATCAGAAACAAGTTGACACCGCACTATCATGAGGTAACATCAAATTCATCAACAATCTTCAAGAAGAATGGGGACGATATGTCACTATTGTCAACCAAACAAAGGACTTACATCAGGTGAACTTTGATCAACTCTATGATTTTTCGAAACAAAACCAGCGAAAGCTAATGAAGTCAGGAAAGAAAGATTGGCAAAATCATGATCACTTGCATGGTATTGAACCGCAAACTCTAGCGTCACACAACAAGGCCTTCATCATTTTCCACTAACAACAACATGAAACAATACATTCCACAACCACAAACTACTATAATTCTATCCACCAGAACAACAAGTCATTCAACAACAACAAATATCCACAAATACCAGGAACAGGGATCGTGAATAATGAAGCTTTGTCTAATGAATTTGCTGACTACAAAAGTATTCAAGACGATATTCCACACCAACTAACAACAACTAGGATTTCATCAAACACTGCAGGAAAATTGCTCAATGGTTTAAATATGGGTCAAGGAGGACAAATGGTTGGAGTTATTGGGAATCAACAAGGATATACTCTGGATTTCACATGGTAATTAAAATATGAATCTGAGTCAATATGTAGGAAATCAGGCAGTTTAAATCATCAGTAATCCAGATGGGTCATAATGTTGGTGTCAATTGGGTCAAAATGTTGGGAACAAAATAATAGGTAATCCGAATGGGAATGTTGCGGCTCAGAGTTGGGGAATGGAAATGTGAATCAAGCGGTTTACATGTTATGGCCCCATGGGTGGAGTGGGTCCAAATTGCCCTACTAAGCGAAAAAGAAGGATTCAACGTATCTTGAAAAGCAATGTTGTTGGTACAAAAGGAAGAAGTTAGATTAGAGGTTGTTGAACATGACTTTATAGCTATTATGGATGAAATGGAAGAGCAGAGGATATCAATGTGAGCTGCATCTTCATGGCAAATCTTCAGGCTAAATGCGACCGATTACGACACACCTCCACATTATGACACCAGAATCTCTGAGTTACCAATCATTTATCCATGCTATAATAATGTCATATTTGATGTGTCTACTCATGAGGAATAACATTTTGTGACTCAACACCTACTTATGACACTGTTGGGGACGATCCGAGTAGTAGCAATATTCCTTGTGAAACTCTAGATGTGGATCCTAGTGGAGAGGCTCGGTTGCACAGAATACTAAGGTGATGAGGAAACACGTGCCTTATTGAATCATTAATTAATAATTATGAAATGAGATTGAAAAAGTTAAAATGGTCAATCTCAGTTAAGGCCGTGAATGATAAATTGTCACGAGCTTGTGAGATACAAGAAAAATGAAAAACTTTTGAATTTCACAAAAACAAAGATTGAGAATTAAAGCTGATTATCGAAATACCGTTTAAGAGAGAAAACAATTGCAAATCAAGTATGACACACTTGACATTAATTTGAGCTTGAAAATAAAACCTTTAAGCGAGGAAATTTCCGATCTTAAAACCAAATTTCTAAACAAAAGCAACTTGTCCGATCTTGAAAAGAGAAGAAACGGTTGAAAGCGATTTTCATAACAGAAGATTCTCTTCTTGATGAAATTTTTGAGAAAATGAAAAATCAACAAATTGGAAAATTTGTTTGTTACAACGGGTCATTCAACTCAAACCATCAATGTGATAATTAATCAAACAAATCCGTATTACCATACAACACAAAAAATGGCTCTTGGTAACAAAACTCCTTGTGCACTCAAGAACTCTCGGAAAGAACATAATGTTTTGTATAATGGAAAAGCCTTGTTAGATACGCATGAACCCATCAATGTTCATGATTCTCATGAAATGTTAGAACTAATTGACGAGAGTAGATAAAAAATGAAAGAAAAGAACCCAGAAATAAAACCAATTGATTACAATAAACTTAACAAACTTTTTATAGTTACTTTTGTTTCTCAAAATGAAAATCAAAGTTTTCCATAACGCCTAGTATTTCAAACATAGAGCCAAAACCAATTTCAAAACCAATAGTTGTCAAAATCATTTTCAACATGGAACAAATGTCTTCAAACAATCCCTTTAACACAAGTGATGCAAAGATTTTTTAGATGACGTGAAAATAGAATTGGACAACTTCAAGAGGTTGTTAAATCTAAAACCAATATTAGTATTAACAAGCCGGTATTCAAGTTTTTATGATGAAATGAAAAAAGTTTTGAAATCGAAATTGTCCCGCTAAATAACATCAGTCTTGAGGGTAATTCATTTTGAACAAGCATTTTGAAAAGAAGCAAGTGACTTTGTCAAGGACCATAAATCCAGTAAAGAAAGCTAATGAATATTTTGAAAACATCAAAGTTTTGGAAAATTTAAATGATTCTCTCTTCGAAGATGTTATGACTCTTGATATTATGTCCATTATCCTACAAACATATTCGTTGAAGACCATGAAGACTCGATCGAAACCTGCAATTGTTTCAAAGTATGAAAAAGCTCTTGAAAAAGAAAATGTGTCCTATTTTAAAACTTGATCGAAAAAGCGAGGAATGCAAGTATGAAAAAGCTATGGTATAAGTGTGCCTATAAGGACATGAAAGAGTAAAATGATGATTTTAAGAGCTCAGTTGGAATGTCATAAAGGAAAATTTTGAATACTAAGATTGCAAAACCATTGATTGAGGAGAAAACAAACGTTCCCAAACCGGTTTCCAAACCAAAATAGTCTATTTCTCGGTTTCCTCCAAATTCAATGCGAATAATGATTTTTCAAAACCCGGTCACTCCAATTTGTTGAAAAGAAAAAGCGGTTATCGAGAAACCAAAAGTTTTAGCACTTGCCTTTTAAGATGAGTGCCCTATTGCGCCTACCTCCACATCTAAACTATATGGAACAAACGAAATGAGTTTAAACAATAATTCTTAAGTGCCTAGGAAAGATGAAACCACTTCTCTTGATAAAAATGTGAATCCTACTTGATGCCTTACCCTTTCTGGGGACTCGAAATCACCTCTAGGAGCAGCGGACTATTCTAGGAGCGATATAAGGAACAATAGAATCTACGATGCGTCTCTAAGAGTAGTAGCACGAATAAAAAAAGAAAGTAGAAGAACACCCTAGGAAATTACCACTTTGTAATAAGAAAGACATTTCATCTGAATGTAATGAATCTATGAAACACTATATGTTTAATGAATCGTTGAATCTGTTTGTTTAACTTGCAAGAAATCTTTTATTAATATTGTTCATGATGATTGTGTTTCTAAGAATGTGAATGTTAAGCTACTCTGAAGACCGTTCCAAAAGGAACTAATGCTAAACCAATAGCTAATTGCAAGATTTAGGTCTCACACTATTGATAAAGAGCATAGTTTTTCCCTTAGGAATGATATTTGGAAACCAACGGGTAGAATATTTACACTCTAGAATGGTATAATGAATGTTATTCGGTAGAAGAACGGTAGAAACCTTCTATGAGTGCGATCCGGATTTTACCTCTAACCAAAAGGAACCAAAATCAAAAGCGGTTTCCAAAACTTCTTCTTATGTTCTTGGCAGGTTATCGAAATATGTCTTTAGATCGTCGACTCGGGTTGCTCCAAGCACATGGCCGGAATCGATCATGTAGCGGCTATACGGGTTATGGAGATCTTCCATTCGGATATTATTTGATCACTTTCGGGTTTACTATGTAGAAGGTTGGGACACAATTTTTTTGGTCGAGCGGTTCGTGATGAAATTTAGAGGTTGCATTTAGGAGAAATATATGCTCGTTAGAAACTTGGAAGGCGGTGATCTCTTGGCGGAATCGCGAGCAACTTGTATGCTATCGAAATTAACCAAATGGTCCCTTCATCACCAATATGTCTTATAACTAGAGCATCACGGAACAAAGTCAGGTTGCGGCATAGAAGATTATCCCATCTCAGTTTTGACACAATCAACAAACTTGCAAAAGACAACATCGTCAACGGACTTCCCAATTATGTCCATCTTGTGAACAAGGAAAAATCAAAAAAGCATCATATAAACCTAAATTCGTACCGGTTAGGCAAGAAGTTGCATATGTTGCACATGGACTTATGTGAATGAGTTGAAAGCGTTAATGGGAAAAGTATATTCTTGTTATAGTCGATGACTATTCAAGATATACATGGGTTAATTTACGAGGTCATAAGACAAAGCACCAGGCATTATCATCACCTTTACGGCGTATTCAAGTACTTCTACAAGCTCGATGGGATAGTAAGAACAGACAACGGCACAGAATTTACAAATCAGGAGATAAGAAGTTATTTTGAAGATGTTGGAATCACACATCGGACATCAGTCATTAGAACTCCATAACAAAATGGGGTAGTGGAAAGAAGAAATCGCACTCTTGATGAGTCTAAATACTCATTTATTTTAGTGTATCATTTAATGCAAAAATCGAAAACATTGTAAATCATCAAGAATGATAAAAAATCACAAATAAGATTGTTAAAACCCATATGAAATAATATTGTACGAAAACACGATAATCTTCTTGTTTGGGTTTTTGGTTCCTTCCAATTTGAATTACTCAAAAGCGGAACCCCGAGACGGATTTGAATAACCAAATGAAGAATGTAGTTATTCATAAGGACAACCACGGCTAGTAGTAGTGTGTAACCATGGTCCTTGTAATAAATCTGGTTTTTGTATATCGGTTTAAGTTTGTTATTAGATAAATATGTAAAGATTTTATCTTGTAGGTTACGTATTGTATTATGTAAAGGACTCCTTGTACTATAAAAGGAGGTCAATATTGGATTAGATACAACTGAAAGTTTTATCTAGGTTGATCCTTCAAGGTTGCAAAACCACTATCTAGTAAGATTAGCATTATTAATAAATAATATTGAGGTGTTGAATGTTCATTGTTCTTCTTCTTAAGATTAAGTGTTAAATTCCACGTGATACTTAATAAGCTTTTATTCCAGTCGGTTTCTATATTAGATCGCTTGCTCAACCTTTGGGATCAACAAGTGGTATGAGCTTGTGATCTAGAAAGCTATGTCAAGAAGAGGTCAAGTTAAGTTTTGTTTAAGAAAGATAAGATGTCTGACGAAACTCACATGGTAACTGCTTCAAAGGTACCCATGCTCAAGCATGGTGAGTATCAAATCTGGAGAATGCGAATGAGGCAATACATTCGTATGATTGATTATGCTCAATGGGATGTCGTTGAAAAGGGAGACACTCTTCCTAAGAAGGGTGAGGATGGTCAAGAGATAGCTATTGTTAGTGAAATTGATAAAGCAAAAAGGAAGTTAGAGATCAAAGCTCACAGTATTCTCTCCATGGGAATACCCAATGACTATGCTTTGGACTTTGAACAATATGAGTCTGCCAAAGATTTATTGGATGCTCTTGAAACGAGGTTTGCTGGTAATGAAGCTACTAAGAAGTCAAGGATGAATATGCTCAAGCATCAATTTGAAACCTTCATTGCTCTTAGTGGAGAAAAGATTGATGGCACATACAATAGACTTCAAAACTTATCCCATGCGAAGTCGATGTAGGTTATAAGGTTCTTCAATAAGATATTAATTTGAAGTTCATTAGGAGTTTATCATCTGAATGGGCTATTCATACAATTGTGTGGAGAAATAAGGTGGATTTTGATAAGATGACTCTGGACAATCTCTTCAATAACTTGAAGGTTTATGAGTCACGAGAATAACTTTGCTAATGCATCTTCTGCTAATCAAAACATTGCTTTTGTATCCACTAATCACGAGAGCCCACAAGATGTATCCACTGCTGCCTATGGTATAACCACGGCTATTGCAAACAATACCACTGTTAGTGTGATAATGTCGTGATGGTGCAATTTTTGCTTTTCTGGCTGATTTAACTACTAGTGTTACTGTGTTGAATCAAGATCGGATCAAATTGATCGATGATCTTGAAGAGATTAATCTTCAATGGCAAATGGCAATTTTGACTCTCAAGCAAGGAAGTTTCGAGGAGGACCGGAAGACAAGTTAAGTATGATGGTCAAGGAGAGTTTGGGTTCGACAAAAGCAAGATGGAGTGCTTTACTGCAAGAAGAAAGGGCACTTTGCTAGGGAATGTCGAGCTCCTAAAAGAATTGAAGGCATAAAGAAGACTACGAAGAGCCCTGCTTCTTCTTGACTTTGGTTGCTCAAGATAGGATTGGTGATTATGATTGGAGTGATCAGATTGAAGAAGGTCCCAATGCAACTTTTCTTGCTAGTGAAGCTTCAAAAGAGCATAACTTTGCTTTCATGGCCTATGCTTCATCTTCTGGTTCAGATTCTGAGGTATCTAATGATTCTACCTGTTCTTTTAAATCATGTCATGATAACTTAGTGTTGGGAATTACGGTAAACTACTGGATCTGCTGAAGTATCTGCCGAAGAGTTTCTGCCGAAGAAGAATGGATTCTGCGAGTTATACTTCAGTTGAAGTGTTAATGCGAGATCGTGATTCTGGCACAGTGCTAATCCACGTAGGAGAGATAAGCCGTATGTAGGCGGTAGCAGGAAAAGTCATGCCGTATGAAGTATAGGTTGGCGCCGTATTGTTTAGAGCTTACTCGGAATAAACAATATGATTAGTAAAACAATATGATTAGTTGCATGCTTGTCTAGATGCATGTGTTGTTTATGTTTGTATTAGGAGCATACGTTGCAAATGCTCGTGAGTGATTAGGGTTTCTTGCCTATAAAAGGAACCATAATAGTTTGTAATAAGGAGGGGTTTTTCTCTAAGTCTTTAAAAGTCTTGAAAAATATCCGAAACATAGAGTTTCTATAATCAAAAGATCCATAGAGGATCTAAGAGTTCTTAGTTATTATAACTTGTATTTTCATTCGGCTAAAGAATACGAGTTGTAGAGATCTTCTATTAGTTTGCTTGTGATTACATAGGCAACACTAACGATCTCAGAAGTGCTTAAGATCTTTCAAGGTCTTTGTGTTTTCAACAAGTGGTATCAGAGCCTCGGGAAAGTCTCTACGATACTAAGAACCATTCGCCCTCATACAACCAAACATACCCTCACCATTCCTGGATCTGATAATGAAACTGAAGTCACCAACACAAACAACACCAATACCACTTCCATGCAACAACTTAGTCTTTCAAACAGTAATGGTAAATTTCCTTATTTAAAAAGGGAAGAATATGATCTTTGGACTATGAAGATGGAAAACTGGATTTCCAATATTGATTGGAATCTTGGGAGTAGTGAAAGAAGGAAACTTGATCTAAAGAAATGATTCCAGACGAGGATGGGAAGTTTATCATGGCTCCTCCTAAAAACTACTGAAGAGGTGCTGGCTATGAGAGACACAAAGTAAAACTATTCTCTTCAAGCCATTCACGAGATCACCTTTGTGATTTGCACCATATGGATGATGCAAAGGACATATGGATGGCTCTCAAAGCAAGGTTCGTTGGAAATGAAGAATCGAAGAGAATGAGAAAGTCCATGTTGAGACAACAATTTCAAGACTTTAATATCTCCGAAGAAGAAGGTATCCACAAGGGATACGACAGGTTCCATAGGATTTTGAGTCTAAACCGGTGAATGCAAAACGATAATGATGATTGCAACTCAAAGTTCCTGCGATCTTTGCCTCCATCATGGTTACATGTAAGTATAGCTCTCAAGGCTAAAGGCGGGTTGGACATGCTCACCTTTGATGAGTGTACAAATCGCGGACTTCAGAACTCTTGAACACGATGTCGAACTCCCTACCGTACATCGTCTTACGGCCGCACTTTTGTTGGGACATCTCACTCCAACATGATGGTACATGCTCCTAGTTCAAACTACTTTCCATCATCATCTTGCACTCCACTCCACCACATACCACTCGTCCAACTCCACCATGTTCTCAAACTAAAACTAGCAGTGTGATGGAGGATGTTCTTCATTCATTTGTTGGCGATTATGATACTCAGCAATATCTTGCATATGAAGACTTTGATCAGCTGGACCCACTTGAAATGGAGGAGATGAAACTCAAAAAATGAGCATTCTTTGTCATGGATATCAAAAGGTTTGAAGAGAAGTCTGGAAGGAAGTTTGCTTTCAAGGAAAGGAACCGGCTTCGCTTTGGCGGGAGAAAAGTCAAGTGTTTCTCTTGCCACCGGATGGGCATTTCTCAGGGAATGCAAAGACAGGAAGAGTGGAGATGGAGCTAACTACATTTCCTATCCAGAAAACGCAGGAAAGCGAGCTTCAGCAGCTCTTCTCACCATGGATGAACAGGTCAACTGGACTCACATGAACGTGAATGAGAAGCTCATGATACTGATAAGCTTGGATTCTTGGCAAGGTGTACTTTGGATGAAAGGCATGATCGGTTGCCTTGATGGGACTATCTCAGTACCAACTGTATATTTGGTTGTATTCTAAGATACAACGAACTTAAAGAAGAGTATGATGCTATGAAACCTAAATTCGATGAATGCTATGTTGAAAATGAAGCTCATAAACTAGCATTAAAAACAGGAGAAAGACAAAAGGTATGGTTTCAAAAGAATCAAATAGCTTATGAAAAAAAGATAAAAGTGTTACAGTTTGATCTAGAAGTTGCAAATAATTATTAAACTTTCGAGAAAGCTAAGGTGAAGCTGTCGAGAACCTAGAGCTTATAGAAAAAGTAGCTGAGGAAATAGCTAGGAATAAACAATGGTTAATTTCAGGTGATAATCTGGCTAGAGAAATCTATAACAGTCAATCAATAACCTCTAGCTTAGGTTTAGGCTTTCAAAAGTATGTAGGAGTAGAAGCTAGGTGATGCAGTTTCTCACGCAATCAAATGGCTCAAGAACAATTGATTAATCAAAGACCAAAACCATAAAGGTTTTCTTGACAAACGTCAAATTTCATAAACTTAATTTAATCAACTCCCTCAAATTAGAATCCGTGAAACCATATAAATAAGCTCCTAACTACAAGTTAGGCATGAAACTTGGATAACAAATAAGCCTTAAAATTAGGCAACATAATTAATTAAAGATAGACACAAATCAAACCTAAATATAGATAATGCAATCAAATCATTTAAATAAATGAGATAAAGATTCGGTTCCAACTTAGTCTTCTTCTGCATTCGGGTCACACCGCATCATTCTCCCCCTCTTCGAAAAAAACTCGTCCTCGAGTTTTGTCTTCGTACCAAAACCACCTGGGTCATAAGGAACATCAACCCGATTCTTCTGCACTATCATCAAGACCCGCCTAAATAGTCCAACTTCACGAGTCATCTCTCTCGGGTCAAAACCTGTACCACCCGGATCGAATGGATTATTTAACTGTATCTTGTTCGCTAGCCATTCAAGAACCAATTGACCCATTTTTTTCCCAGCAATTAAAGTCTTTGGCCCAATCGCTTGTTTCACTTCTACACATGTTTGGTAGCAAGCTTTGAATAAAGTGGATACGTGAGAATGTATTGAGCGATTTAATTTGCAATGTGCATTTATAAGCCCACCATCACAATGCTCCATGGTATTTTTTTGTGTCTTTGCTCCCCTTGAAACCATGCTAGCAGATTGAGTCCGCCAAGTAGTCGTCGGACCTCCCGTAATTACCGTAGTACCACCACCTTTGTTACATTCAACATGGAAAAACTTGAAGCGGTTCATCATCATGGTTCCGTTCATAATATCTGCACTCATCTTTGGATAAATGCGGCCACTTCTTTAGCCCGAGACTCCCTTGAACGGTAACTCCGCTAAGAACCATTTGCACAAACGAATATTCTTCCTCACCGGGTTCAATCTCGTCTTCATCGAATATGGGTTTATCTTTATATAAACATTCTTGATAGATCGGCTCATCGAACCGAGGGTGGGTATGGTCAGAAGAATGCTCCTCTTCCTCGTTCACATCGTCCCAGACGATTGTTCCCATGGTTTCCTTATCGTGCTCTCTCGTTGTAACTCAAGATCTTGGACTCGATGTCGCAGACCGAGTCTAATCTTTTCAAGATCTCGGACTCGATGTTGCGGCGTCTAATCTCTTAAGATCTCGACTCGCTGATTGACAGTCGTCGGATCTCTTTAAGATCCCGTGGGTCATGATAGACTCCATCGCTGCCTCGTTCGGCGACTCTGCGAAATAGAGCGTCGATATTCTCCACGAGCACGTGAATAGAAAACTTTGATGTCGTTGCCTCTTCGCCGATCTACGATCAAGCAAGCATCTTCCTTCAGAGCCATTTGAAAACCAAAATCTCGATACCAACGATGCAGGTTTCTCACGCAATCAAATGGCTCAAGAACAATTGATTAATCAAAGACCAAAACCATAAAGGTTTTCTTGACAAACGTCAAATTTCATAAACTTAATTTAATCAACTCCCTCAAATTAGAATCCGTGAAACCATATAAATAAGCTCCTAACTACAAGTTAGGCATGAAACTTGGATAGCAAATAAGCCTTAAAATTAGGCAACATAATTAATTAAAGATAGACACAAATCAAACCTAAATATAGATAATGCAATCAAATCATTTAAATAAATGAGATAAAGATTCGGTTCCAACTTAGTCTTCTTCGGTGTCGGGTCACACCGCATCACTAGGTATGATGGTCATAAATCAACACCAGCAGGGTTAGCTAACTTTGTAAAAGAAGGTAACTTGAATGCTGTCCCTGGACCTATTAGAGGTGAATTTATGCCCATAGACCTATCCATCACTGTTGACTTTGATGGATCACATCATCTATATGGCAAAAAGTCAAAAGACTTGCCAGACCCTGATACCTCATCTAATGACTTTGTCTCTTGCTCGGCGGTGACAATTCATCGGATCAAGGGTCTACCTCCTATGAAAGTCGTGATTCAAATGAGAAGTCGACCTTCCCAAGCCCTCACCTGAGCCTACACCCAAGCCGCACCCCCAGTCTACTTACAAGCCTTCTAGGGAAGGCTGAGGAATCATCTTCCAAGACAGTTTCTTACGAAGATTTATCTTTTACAACTTTGCATAATCAGTATGTTAAAAACAATTCCTTGAATGTTTCTGATTTAAGTACTTCTGCATGTAATCAAACATCTCCCTATTTGAATAAATCTTCCAAGAAGAAGACATGTTTTGTATGTGGAAGTAAATTTCATTTAATTAAGGATTGTAATTTTTATGAGCAAAGATTGGGTGCATGTGTTCCTCAGCAGAAACATAAATCAAAGTGGACCAATGTTAATAATATTCCACCTTATGTCCCACAATGCGCTAATCTTGACTCTCATTGGAGAGGTTCAGTTGCCGGACCTCATGTGCAACCAACCAAACATTCTTTAATCATGGTTATTGGCCCACATATGTTGACTCTATGTATAGGGAAGGATATGGGAGTGCTGGCTGTGAAGCCCTCAAAGAGTTGTTCTTGGACTATCAAGGACCCCATCATCAATGGAGGACCAAGAACAATGGTGGATCCTCTAGATCTTCATGTACTAAACCTGTGATCCACAAGGCAGGTTCAAGTCAGTAATGACTTGAATCTCCTTTGTTACTAATCTGTATGTATATATTTTGTTGTTGTTTGTAGGATCATCCCTTAGCATAAGATATTGATATAGTGGCTATTCGGAAGCATGTCTGGAAACAGAGATATGATGCACAATTTTGTTCCTATAGGAGGAGGGCAATGTGACTTTTGGAGGAAGTGATGGGAGTATCCAGGAAAGGCACCATAAAGACACCTCATCTGGATTTTGAAAATGTGTTCTATGTTAAGGAACTTCAGCATTTCAACTTGTTCTCCGTTTCACAAATCTGTGACACCAAGAACAAAGTACTCTTCTCTGAGAATGAATGTCTTGTCTTTGTCTAAGACTTCAAACTCCCAGAAGAAACTTCAATTCTGCTGAAAGTTCCTCGAACTCACAATTTATACACATTTAACCTTAATGAAGTTCAACCTGGTGGTGACCTCACTTGTTTGGTGGCTAAAGCATCCCTTGATGAGTCTACTAAATGGCATAGGAGGATGGCTCATGTGAATTTCAAGACCATAAACAAACTCTCAAAAATGGGTCTTGTTGAAGGTCTTCCCTCCAAAGTTTTCACCAATGATCATAATTGTGTTGCATGCAACAAAGGAAAACAACACAGAGCCTCCTACAAAGCTATCAATGCTATGAGCATCATTTCGAACCTCTTGGTTGCTCCACATGGATCTGTTGTCCAACTCAAGTCGAAGCATTGATCATAAGTACTTCGTTTGGTTATCATTGATGGCTATAGCAGATTTTGTTGGTTTTCTTTCAAAGAACCAAAGATGAAACATCTCAAGTGCTGACTGAATCATCACCCTCTTTGAAAATCAGTTGAACAAAAAGGTTAAGGGAATTCGGTGTGATAATGGGACAGAGTTCAAGAATGTTGTTCTTATAGAACTCTGTGGGTCAAAAGGTATAAAAAGGGACTACACTAATCCAAGAACCCCACAACAAAATGGGGTGGCTGAAAGAAAGAATAGGACCTTAATAGAGGCTGCAAGATCAATGCTTGCGAGACTCTACTGCCACTATGTTGGACTGAAGCGCTGTGGCACAGTGTTTATGTGCTAAACAGGGTATCCATTACTAGACCTCAACTCAAAACACCATATGAACTTCTCTTTGGGAAGATTCCTGTCATTCACTACCTAAAACCTTTTGGTTGTCAAGTGACCATTCTAAACACCAGTGATCCGTTGGGAAAGTTTGATGAAAGTTGATGGTTATATTGTGGGATATTCAGCTCATAGTAAGGCATACAGGGTGTACAATTTGCAAGCCAAGAAGATAGAGGAGACTTTGAACCTGAGATTTTTGGAAGATAAGCCTAATGTTCAAGACCAGGGTCATACGTGGTCTTTTGACCTTGACTACTTAGCGATTATTTGGGTTACACTAGACATCTAGCTAACCAAAATCACGCAGTCCTCAAGTGTCTCCCACTAACAATGCAGGTACCTTGGATGATGACTCAGAAAATGAGTTTGAAGATGATGAACAACCCATACTTGTGCCTTCTTTCTCCCCTAACAATATTGCAGGTACCACCTCCAAGGATATTGCTGATTCGAGTGATGAAGATGAATCACATTATGTTGAGGACCTTGCTAGGCTTCAGACTCAAGAATTTGCAGCTAAGCTTGAAGCGAGAACTGAATGGAGAGTTGCTAATGAAGGAGTCAGTTAGAAACCATGTTTCTCTGAAGTTGACTCTGTCACACCTACCATCCACAAATCCCATGAAGGCTATCTTTGTTTCTTCTCATGTTCCTTCTCAAGTGTCTTGGACTTTGGAGAACCTTATACCGCTTTCCAAGACCCTCAAATCTTGGAAATCATCAACCCAAAGCTGGCATCTTCACCTCACCTTCTTATGATGCTGAGTTTGCACCAACTATCACTAATCTTGATTCATCCATTGAAGTCAACCCCACTGCTACTCAGAGGATCAATATTGCTCATCCTCAATCCAACATTATAGGTGATCTTCTGGCACCTGTTAGAACTCGAAGGGCTATAACTAGTCCTCGGTTTGACATTGCATTTCTCTCTTATGTCTCCAATCAACAAAGAGACAATCATACTTCAAGCATTGTCTGTTTGCTTGTTTCCTTTCTCAAGTGGACAACGTGTTTCTCAAGCTTTTAACGATTCAAGCTGGCTAGAAGCAATGCAAGAAGAGATGCAACAATTTCACAATCAGCAGGTTTGGATCTTGGTTCCACTCCTTGATGGCAAATATGCCATTGGGACAAAGTGGATTTTGAAGAATAAGAGAAATGCTCGGGGTGTTGTGATAAAAAAACAAAGCAAGATTAGTAGCTCAAGGCTTCAGACAAGAGGAAGGGATTGATTATGATGAAGTGTTTGCACCATTGCTAGGGTTGAAGCCATTCGAATTTTTTTGGCTTATGCTTCTTACATGGGTTTCATGGTGTATCAGATGGATGTTAAAGGTGCTTTTATGTATGGTGAGATTGAAGAGGAGGTTTATGTCACTCAACCCAAGGGATTTGAAGACCCAGATAACCCAAATCATGTTTACAAGGTTGTCAAAGCTCTCTATGGTTTACATCAGGCACCTAGAGCTTGGTATGCTAGGCTGTCCTCTCTTCTGCTAAGCATGGCTATAGGAGAGGTGCTATTGATAAAACTATGTTCCTAAAGAAGAATTACTCAGACATCATTCTTGTGCAAGTTTATGTGGATGACATTATTTTTGGATCCACAAACGAAGCTTGGTGCAGGGAATTTAAGGAACTAATGAAGGGAGAATTCCAGATGAGTGCTATGGGAGAGCTTACTTTCTTTTTGGGTCTCCAAGTTCAGCAGAAACAAGATGGCATCTTTATCTGTCAAGATAAATATGTGAGGGACATTTTGAAGAAGTTTGGTATGGAAGGTGTTAGGGCCGCCACAACACCTTATGACGCTCCAAAGACTAAAGCAAATAATGAACCAGATCTACCTGTGAATGTTCATCATGCAGGTCCATGATTGGTTCATTGATGTATCTCACGCTTCAAGACCGATATTACTTTTGCTGTGAGTGTTTGTTCTCGACATCAAGTTACTCTACTTACTTCCCATCTCAATGCTGTCAAGAAGATCTTTAAGTACCTCAAAGGCCAACCTCTTTAGGCCTTTGGTACCCAAAAGAATCTCCTTTCAAGTTGGAAGCATATAGTGACGAGTGATTATGCTTTGGTGCCAATCTGGATAGAAGATCCACAACTGGAGGCTGCCAATTTCTTGGCAAGAGGTTGATTTCTTGGCAATGCAAGAAACAAACCATTGTGGCTACCTCAACTACTGAAGCAGGTATGTTCTTGCTGCAAATTGCTGTGGACATGTCCTTTGGATTCAAAACCAATTGCTGGACTATGGGTACAACTTCATGAACACAACAATTAATATAGATAATCAAAGTACCATCTGCATTGTCAAAAATCCAGTTTTTCACAGTCGTACTAAACACATTGAAATCAGGCACCACTTTATAAGAGATGCATATGAAAAACATTTGATAAAAGTGGCTAAGATTCATACGGATGATAATGTGGCAGATTTGTTAACGAAAGCTTTTGATGGACCAAGGTTTCAACACCTTGTGGTCCATATTGGAATGCTAAACCCTTGACTGCAAAGTTTAAGGGGGAGGCATAGCCTCGGGGAGGCATATGCCTCAGGGGAAGATTTGTGCAAACTCTGCATAATTTTTGTAATTTTTGTAGTGGTGTCTAAACTCTGCATAATTTTTGTTACATTTAGTTTGTGTTATCTGTGTTATTTTTCAATTTCTTAGTTAAAAAAAAAAAAACACACTAACTTTTATGCGTGAGTTTGTTTGTTGTACAATCTTGATGGTTTTTAACTCACCAGATATACCTTGTGTATGTCAAAGAGTTGGCTAATCCAAAGGGTACAGCTTTGGTAAAGACACAACAAATCTATTGATAGCTATAATGGTTTGCTCAAAATCATAGGGTCTACAACCACCCATGCTTCACTGCCGAGGGTTGTATGGTCATCAATTCACCATGGTCTATTCCTTTTGGAATCCAAGAATTGGCTAGCCCACATGTATATGGCATGTGGTAAAGGCAACTGAATCCATATTTGGTTCTCAATTCACCAATACTAAGAATTGACTAGTCCTGAGCAAACGGCTATAGGTAAAGACAAGTCAAATCCGTTTATATGGTTGCTGGTTTGCCAATAAATCAGATGGTTATCAATGTACCATAGTTTTCGAACTCAAACATATGGCTACTCCAGTAGTGATGGCTATTGGTAAAGAGACATCAAACCCATTATTTTCAATGATTCACCTCTCACGAGTAACACACCTGAAGTGATGAGAATAGTATGAAACTTATATGTTTTGATGTACATGGTGTCATATGTTGCTGCAAAGATCGTGGTGTATAGGTTAGGTCATCATAGAGATGTCCTTCTTACGAATCTTCTGGTGATGTTGAATGCAATCCTCTTAATGAGAAGTTTTTGTGCTCAAGAATATGGACCTTCCTAGCTCAAGTATTTCTGAGAATGGGAAGGATATTGTTTGGAACTTTTCTCATAAGATGGTACAATCCTCAACAGTATTAACGATCTATCAAGGAAACTGGAACTTAACCTAGTCAAATTCCGTTTAGGGGAAGTTGGGAATTACGGTAACTCTGATCTGGCGATATCTCGAAGAGTTTCTGCCGAAGAAGGATGGATTCTGCTGAAGTTATACTTCAACTGAAGTGTTAATGCAGAGATCGTGATTCTGCTGACAGTGCTAATCCACGTAGGAGAGATAAGCACCGTATGTAGGCCGTATGCAGGAAAAGTCAGCGCCGTATGAAGTATAGGTTGGCGCCGTATTGGTTAGAGCTTACCTCAGATAAACAATATGATTAGTAAAACAATATGATTAGTTGCATGCTTGTCTAGATGTATGCGTTGTTTATGTTTGTATTAGGAGCATACGTTGCAAATGCTCGTGAGTGATTAGGGTTTCTTGCCTATAAAAGGAACCATAATAGTTTGTAATAAGGAGGGGTTTTTCTCTAAGTCTTTAAAAGTCTTGAAAAATATCCGAAACATAGAGTTTCTATAATCAAAAGATCCATAGAGGATCTAAGAGTTCTTAGTTATTATAACTTGTATTTTCATTCCGCTAAAGAATACGAGTTGTAGAGATCTTCTATTAGTTTGCTTGTGATTACATAGGCAACACTAACGATCTCCGAGTGCTTAAGATCTATCAAGGTCTTTGTGTTTTCAACACTTAGAATCTCAAAAAGCTATCACTGAGAGTATGAGGAAAGAAGTAGAAAGACTGACTATGGATAACTTAGGTTATAGAGTTGGTCTAGAGAGTGTGGAAGAGAAGCTTAAATACAGTATTAAATGTGAGTTTGAGTATGTAGATAAGATCAATATATTAGGTGGTGAAATTGATCGTAAGAATAGAGAGATTAAAATGCTTAAAGAGAAACTTGAATTGGCAGAGAGTGCAAAACAAAAGGTCCTAGATGAAAAAGAAAAACATGTTGTTAGGGTAGCTAAAACACAATTTGCTTCTGATATGGTTCATAAATCTATAGAGAGTCATCTAATGAAAAAGGGTTCTGGAATAGGATACAACAATATGCCACCACCCACTCTTATGCAACATGCACCACCTGCTAAGGAACTGTCATTTAGTTGTGAATTCAGTTTTAACAAACCTGTTGAAGGAATAAGTAAGACTGAAACACCTAAGATAAGTTCTGATACGTCATCTGATGCTCCCATCATTGAAGATTGGGAATCAGGTTCTGAGGAAGATAGTAAAGTATCAACACACCCTGAAAAGTTAGAACCTCTTAAGAAAGTTGATACTAGACAAGCTAACCTTGTACCTAGATTTGGAGCTCAAATTATTAAGAAAGTGGTAGAATACAAGGAAGTACCTAGGGAACAAATGAAAAGATATATACCTAGGGGCAATCAGAGAAACTTTAATGGCCTAATATATAATAGGTTAGGTAATGAGTTTCAATGTGTCAAGAAAGCTTGTTATAATTGTGGTAGTTTTGAGCACTTACAGAGAAATTGTTATAAAAGCAGACCACAAGTTTGGAATCAATGGAGGAGGGTAAATCATCTAAACTTTTCAAAGAAAACAAACCCTCATCCTAACAAAAACATGATTCCTAGAGCAGTGTTACTGAGGAATGGGAATACAAAATCAATTGTCACTGCTTCTCCCAAATTGGTTCCAACCATTGCTAAGCAAAGTGTAAACACAGCTAAGCAAAATCAAACCACTGATAAGCCAAAAATCACCACAGATAACAAAGAAGTTTTAAAAATTCCAAAGGTGATAACTGATACAGTGGTTGGAAATCATTTTATCTTTGTTAAGGCCTCAGCTTGTTGGCAATGGAAACCTAAGACCAAGGTTTTACATCATGTCAACTGTGCATCAATGGACCTAAACAAATTTGATTATATTGATGCAGGCAGACCTAAGTCAGTATTGGCTTGGGTCCACAAAAGGAACTAATTTGTTTAATTTTATGTGCAGGGCAATCTACAAGATGAGCTAAAAGACAAAGGAGTTTTTGATAGTGGTTGCTCTGGGCACATGACTTGGGATTGGAGCAACCTGGAAGATTTTGAAGATTTTGATGGAGGATATGTGGCATTTGGCAATGATCCAAAGGGAGGAAAGATACTTGGAAGAGGCACAATCAGAACAGGAAATTTGGACTTTGAAAAAGTCTACTTGGTACGGGGACTTAAGTACAATTTATTCAGTGTTTCTCAAATGTGTGATAAGAAAAAGGGTTACTGAGTTTAAGATGCCGGATGAGAAGTTTATACAACTTAGGGTACCTAGGAAGGAAAATATATATTGTTTTGATCTTAAAGATGTAATTCCTAATAGGTCCTTAACTTGTTTGTTTGCTAAAGCATCTGTGGATGAGTCTAAGTTATGGCATAGAAGATTAGGTCACCTCAATTACAAAACAATCAATAAACGGGTTAAAGGGAACTTAGTGAGAGGGTTACCTTCTAAGGTTTTTGAGTGTAAGGAACTGTGTGTGGCTGTCAAAAGGAAAACAACATAGAGCTTCTTGTAAGTCCAAACTGTCAACACCATTACACAACCACTGTTTATGCTTCATATGGACTTATTTGGACCTACTTTTGTCAAGAGTTTGAACCATAAGCGGTATTGCCTAGTTATCACTGATGATTATAGTAGATTTTCTTGGGTTTACTTTTTGGCTTCTAAGAGTGAAACTAGTGAAGTTCTCAAGAGTTTCATTACTAAGATAGAAAATCTAGTAAATCATAAAGTAAAGATAATCAGATGTGATAATGGAACGGAGTTTAAGAATCTTGTGATGAATCAGTTTTGTGTAGATAAAGGTATAGAAAGACAGTTTAGTGTTGCTAGAACACCACAACAAAATGGTGTAGCTGAAAGGAAAAATAGAACACTAATTGAGGCTGCTAGGACTATGTTGTCGGAGTCTAAGTTACCAACTACCTTTTGAAGCTGTAGGCACTGCATGTTATGTGCAGAATAGAAGTAAGGTAGTGAAGCCTCATAACAAGACCCCTATGAGCTGTTACATGATAGGAAGCCAATGATTGCATTCCTAAAACCTTTTGGGTGTCCTGTTACTATCTTGAATACCATAGACTACCTAGGCAAGTTTCAAGAAAATGCTGATGATGGATACTTTTTAGGCTGTTCATTAAATAGTAAAGCCTTTAGAGTATACAATAGGAGGACTAGAATTGTTGAAGAAAATCTACATGTTCAATTCAGTGAAAAGACTCCTAGTGTTGAGACCAAAGGACCAATACTGCTGTTTAACATTGATATGCTAACCAAATCTATGAATTATGAGCCTATCATTGCGGGAACTTCCACTAATGTTGATGCAGGTACTCAAAAGAATTCTGGTGAAGAAGCAATTTCTAAGGAAGCTGATTCTCCTCAAGAGTTCTATCTGTTTGAAAAGTGGAAAGCTAGTTTAGTCTCACCCATCATTGATAAGCAAGGTCCCACTGATGATGATGTCTTGAATACTGGAGGCAATGATGATCATCATCAAGATAAGGATGAGTTATTAAAAGATAATTCAGTGTTGGTAGAAGAAATTGAAAAGAAGAAAAAGCAGTCTGCAAGCACGGATAAGCCAAAAATAAGCACGGATAGAGTTAATACAACCACTGCTAAGCCAACAACTTCTACCACTATCATTACAAGTGACATCCCGGCTGTAAGTACTGATAGTAGTACTTTCTTTGGACCACATGCAAAGCCATTACATGGTGAAGAGGAGTATCCACATGATCCTGATATGCCTGCTTTGATAGAAATTGATACTCCTACTAATGATGAAGACATGGATGATTTCTTCAATGCTGATTTAACTAATTTGGAACATGTCATTCATGAAAGTCCTGTTACCTCAACAAGGATACACAAGATTCATCCCAAGGAACAAATACTTGGAAATTTGAATACTCTAGTTCAAACAAGAAGCAAGGTTAAGAACAGTGAACCCTTTCCTGAACATGGGTTCTTTGCAAGATCACTTCACGAAAGAAACAGTCATAAAGATCTGCAAAATTGCCTGTTTGCTTTTTTTATGTCTCAAAAGGAGCCCAAGAGAGTTGAAGAAGCATTATCTAAAGAAGGATGGGTAGAATCAATGCAAGAGGAGCTTCTTCAGTTCAAACTTCAAGAGGTTTGGACATTGGTAGATCTTCCAAATGGTAAGAGGGCAATTGGGACAAAATGGGTGTTCAGAAACAAAAGGGATGAAAGAGGTATTGTTGTGAGGAACAAGTCAAGGTTGGTTGCTCAAGGATACACCCAAACTGAAGGCTTGGATTATGATGAAGTGTTTGCTCCAGTTGCAAGAATTGAGGCTATTAGATTGTTTTAGCTTATGCTTCATTCAAAAATTTTGTTGTGTATCAAATGGATGTTAAAAGTGCATTTTTGTATGGCACAACTAATGAGGAGGTTTATGTTTGTCAACCTCCAGGTTTTGAAGAAGCTGATCATCCTGACAAGGTCTACAGGGTGAGGAAGGCTATGTATGGTTTGCATCAAGCTCCTAGGGCATGGTATGAATGCATGTCCACTTACTTGATGGACAATGGGTTTAAAAGAGGACTGATTGATAAAACTTTGTTCATAAGGAAGCACAAAGATGATATTTTATTGGTTCAGGTTTATGTAGATGACATCATCTTTGGCTCAACCAATAAAGAGCTATGCAAAGATTTTTAGAAGCTTATGCATGATAAGTTTCAGATGAGTTCTATGGGAGAACTCACTTTCTTTTTGGGGCTACAAGTTCAACAAAGGACTGATGGTATCTTCATTAGTCAAGATAAGTATGTAGCAGATGTTTTGAAGAAGTTTGGGTTTAAGGATGTGAAGAGTGCTAGTACACCAATGGAGACTCGAAACCATTGCTACCTGATGATGGAAGTACCAGAGTTGATCAGAAGTTGTATAGGTCCATGATTGGATCTTTGACGTATCTCACTGCATCTAGGCCAGATATTATGTTCTCAATATGTGTGTGTGCAAGATTTCAAGTTACACCTAATTCATCACACATGAATTCTGTTAAGAGAATCTTTAGGTATCTTAAGGGTCATCCTAAATTGGGCCTTTGGTACTCAAAGGATTCTCCTTTTGACTTGGTGGCCTACCCAGATAGTGACTATGCTGGTGCTAGTTTGGATAGGAAGTCTACAACTGGAGGATGTCAGTTTTTGGGAAGCAGACTTATTTCATGGCATGTAAAAGCAAACGATTATGGAAAATTCTACAACTGAAGCTGAATATGTGGCTGCTGCTAGTTGCTGTGGTCAAGTTCTATGGATTCGAGATCAATTGCTGGATTTCGGGTACAATTTTATGCATACTAAGATTTACATTGATAATAACAGTACAATATGCATCATTAAAAATCTTGTTTTACACTCTAGAACTAAACATATTGAGATAAGACATCATTTTATTAGAGATTGTAATGAGAAAAGGTTGATTCAAATGGTAAAAATCCATACTGATTTCAATGTTGTTGATCTTCTCACCAAAGCTTTTGATGTGGGAAGGTTTCAGTACCTTGTTGTTAGCATTGGAATGATAAATCTCTAAACTCTCAACTTGTTTTGTATCAGTTTGTATAAGTATTGGACTGTTATTATGTAATCTTAGTTTTGCTATTTTTGTTTCTAACCACTGATAGTTTGTTTCTAACCATTGATAGTTTGGTTCAAACCACTGCTACTTGTCCTGTTTTCACTAACCATTTTGCAGGTACAAGAAAGATCATTATAGAAGTAAACGAAGTACTGAAGTTTATTGTTCATTCATTCAACAAAACAGTTTACAGCTTACAGCTTACAATGCAACTTCAAGTGCAAATTAAAAGACTACTTCTATACATGATTTCCTATTACTATACTTGCTCACATAGTTCCTTCCAGTTCCTGGATATGCATTTGTGATATGCATGACCAGTACAACGAAGAAGCTAAGGATCAAAATGGGAAGGATGGATTGATGAAAACAAAGATGATGACGATGACCACAGTAGATGAAGCACAAAGGACATAGTCATATCATACTTGCATCTGCTGGTTTCACCAAAAGCATCATTCCATTTTCCTTTTTCCCTTCCCCCTTACGATATGTGAAGAAGCACCACAACTTGGTGCTGGTAGACCAAGAATCACCTCTCTGTTGTTTGGGAGTGGTGGGTTTCTTGCTCGTGGTCTTGTTTGGGGTTGGGATGATGAAGGTTGGGGGTTTGAAGTTCTCTTCTTTGAGGAGTCATCAGAATCCTCAGATGCATCACTTGGATTCACCACACTATCATCTTCTGATGATGGAAGAAATGGGGATTTTATTGGTCTTGTTTCTTGTGGAGGGAGGTAAAACTGCTATGGGTTAGTATCTTCACTTGATGATGATGAGGATGTTAGATCCACAACTTCTGGTTTATTCCAACTAGGGTTCCACATGGTGATTGGAGTTGATTGTGGATTTTGGAGTAATTAGGGTTTTGATTTTAATTGATGTGTGCGTTATATGAGTTTTGGGTTCTTTATATAAGCAGAGTAATGGGCTTTGGAAGTAAATGAGGGCGGAGTTAAATGTGGTTGAGGAGTTAATGAGATTCTTGGGTATTGGACTGATATTAATCCAAAAGGTTGACCATATTGACTTACTTGTTCTAACTGCGGATAGGTCATTTGGATCCCCTAATGGCTTTTTCTAACCACTGATAACCATAACCTTCTTCTCTGTGTTTGTTTTGGGTGTTTGTCTTGCAGGTGTGAAGGATTTGTGTACATAGGAGCTGGTGTGTTAGTTTGCTTATGTTTCTTAAAAAAAAATTGTGTCATCCTTCATATTTTTGTGAGATCTCCCTTTTCATAACACTGATTTGCTTTCTATAACTCTTGGAATTTTGGTTGAAGTGCTACTTTCTATCCACGGATGGTTTGTGTCTAAACGCGGATAGCTGTTCTGCAACTGCGGATAGCATTTTGTTAGGATTGGATACTACAGGGGCTGCTTGGTAACTTTTGCAAAAGTATAATATTTCCCCCAAATCACGGATGGATCATTTATTTGATCTTCAAATCACTTCTATTGGCGCTCTCACTAACCCTAATCACCTCTCTTTGCATAATTCACAAAACCGACATCATAACCATCATTCATCACAATGGCTGAAAAGTATTCCACTTCACATAACCTTGTTGCTATTCTCACAAAGAATGATCGATCTGAAGGGTTTCATCAAATGATTGATTTCCTTGTTCACAGTCCTATTCACTATGCCTTAACTGTTTCACCAACCATTTTTAAAGCCTACATACATCGGTTTTGGAGGAATGCTAAGCTTGAAATGGTTGATGGAGTAGAAGTGTTTCGCACTGTTGTGGATGAGAAGGCTATTTCTGTTTCTGAGGAGATCATTAGGGATGTTTTAAAGTTTGATGATGCTGATGGTGTTGATAATCTTTCAGATGTTGAGATTGTGGCAGGTTTGGAAAGATTAGGTTATACACACAGAGATGATAAGGTACAGTATTTTAAGAGTTTGTTTTCAAAACAATGGAAGTTTCTTATTCACACCTTATTGATGTGTATGAGTAATAAGACCACGGGATTTAATGACTTTCCTTCCAAAATTGCTACTGCTATTATTTGTTTGTCGGATGGAAGAAATTTCAATTGGTCTAAGATGATCTATGAGGGGCTAGTTCAAAATATTAGGAAAAAGGGTAAATACTATTTATATCCTAGGTTTGTTCAGTTGATTGTGGAAAGTCAAATAGAGGAGCCTGTTGAGCATACTCAGGAGTATGAAGTACATCATATGCTTTCTAAGGTTTTTGCACATATGAGGAAACAGCCACAAAATGTAAACATTATAGATGTACCTTTATTTCATCATATGCTTACTTTGCCCACTGATCATGAGTTTGATGAGGATTCTGCACCTACTGAAACCACTGCTGATGCATCTCTAATCCCTGATAGTATACCTGTAAACGCTGATAGTGTATTACAATTCACTTCTAGTCAACCTCCAACCATTGATACACCTATTGTTTTCACTAGGAGATTGAAGGGCACTGAGCTACCTCAGGCTAGTGCTAGTGGTGTTGCTCATGAGGCTGTCACAGGTGGTGAAGGTGACATGATTGGAAGGGCTTACACTACTGATACATGCTTAGATGCTGGTCAGGATAGTGGAAACATAAATAAGACCCAACCTTTGGCAACTCTTAATGTGGAGAGTTCCTTGGAACTTAACACAGGTGGAGGAATCCCTAGCCACTTGGCTAATACAGGTTGCATAGATGTTCAGGCTCGGTCTGATGCTATGTTTTCTATATCCAAGGATTCACCTCTCGGAGCAGTTAACACAGCTCGAAGTGATGAGGATAGATTGGAACCTGAACATGAATTGACGGATTCTGAGTTTGTACATGATGACTTTTCCAATGAACCACCTCTCGGACCAGTTCACACAGGTCGAAGTGGGGAGGATATTCTTGAACGCTTAAATGAATTGACGGCTAAATGTACCAAGATGGAGGAGACGATCTCGAATCTCAAGGAGTTGGCTGTGTTTCATGGAAAGGATATTAGGCGCTTGAAGCACAGGGTTTTGGTTTTGGAAAAGATGAAAAGGCCTGGGATTGCTGCTTTAAGGAGGCTACGGAGACAGAAAACGAAGGTGGACTCCTCTCCAGCTCTGCATATGGAGGATGTATCCAAACAGGGGAGGAGTAAAGGCATAAATTCAGGGGAGGTTGCTGATGGAATCATGGAAGAAAATAGTGGAGATCAAGATTTTTTGGTATCTGATAAAGATGGGAATGAGGCCGTTCTTGAAAATGTGAAGAAAGTTGTAGAAGATGTAGTACAGAACACAAACACTGATGGTATGTCTGAAACCACGGTTAGTACTCTTCTAACCACTGCTGCAGTATCAGACATGGCAACTATAACCACTACAACTATACCCACTACTATCATACCCACTGCTATTATAACCACTTCCACTGTTGTCACAACTTTCTCTGTATCACCACCTAAGTCTAAAGAAGTTGAGAAAGAAGCTGCTAGTACATTGATAAATCTAAGCAAAACTTCATCTATTTCTACACCTATCATTGTACTGTTTTATCATGTTCAATCTACTGCAACTAAATCCAAATCCAAAGGAAAAAGTTTAGTTATTGGTGAACCTCTAAAGAAGAAAGTGGTTCAATCTGATGTTGGCAAAGGTAAAGGGGTTGCAGTACTAGAGTTGAAGTTTAAATCTAAAGCAGAACAAGAAGCTTATGATGCAGAGTATGTAAAGAATATGGTTGTTGAAGAACAAGAAGCTTTAGAGAAAAGAAAGTAGAAAGAAGAGGAAGCTAGTCAGAGAATGTTAGCTATATGGTATGAATCACAAAACTTTCTTGAAGCTTCTCAACAAATACATGATGAATATACTGCACAAGAATGGAATTTGTTGGATGATGTGGAAAAAGCTAGGCTTTTGTGTGAATGGGCAAGGAAGGTTGGTAAAGAAAAGAAGCAAGTTATAAGAAAGAAACCTCTTTCAATGGAACAGATGAGGAATGTACTAATGAAAATTATTTAGAATTCAGGCATTCACATTTCTGAAAATCTTAGTAAATGTTCATTTGAAAGAATTCTTGAGATTTATGAAAGATGTATGAAGATTAATCATGATGATTTCTGTCCAATGAATTCTGAGAAGGATGAAGAGTGGATTAAGAAGCATGATGAGTGGATGCAAAGTAAAAGAAAGAGAAAATCGGAGATTCAAGAGACATCTGATTCTAAAAGATTGAAATAAGTTGCAAATGTTAATCAAATTGTTTCTTATAAGTTTTACCATAATGATGGAAGTGAAGGAGTTTGGAAAATTCAAAGACTCAACAATGAAGTTTATGAGTATAATAAATTTTCACAAATGCTTCAGATTTTGAAAGAGATGATTTAATGAATCTTTGGATACTTTACAAGAATAAGTTTGGTGAAGTACATCCAAATGATTATCATGAGACACTGGTCTATTATAATTTGAAGATTTTATTTGAACCAACTCATGATGAACCTGAGTGGAAAGGACTCTACAATGGTACTGTAACAAGATGGTTTTTATATCAAACTTGTGGAGTTCATGTTTTAACTATTTCTGGAAAAGTTATTCACATGCTTGTAGAAGGTGATTATCCTCAGTTGAATAAGTATCCAGAAATTATTGCTCAGATGTTGAAACCTGGTATTATCAAGATGTTGTTACCCTATGATGGTCAAGCTTATGAATTGTTGAAGAAATATGAGACAATCCTTAAATCTCATAAGTGTTTGGCTACATCCTCCATTTCAGATGTTTTGAGCTTAAAGGAAACTTGAGAATTATGTTGGAATGTATCAAGTTTAGGGGAGGATTGTTGGGTTTTTGGTTCCTTGAATTATGAATTACTTTAAGTACTGGAACCACGGACAGGTTTGATATAACCACGGACAGAAGAATGTAACAGCTGATAAAGACAACCACGGCTAGTAGTAGTGTGTAACCACGGATGATATATTGTAACCACTGCTAGTGTTTTGTATAGTCGGTTTAGTTTATTGTATTAGATAAATATGGTAAAGATATTTATCTTGTAGGTTACGTATTGTATTATGTAAAGGACTCCTTAGTCTATAAAAGGAGGTCCTAGGTTAGATTAGATACAAGTGAAAGTTTTATATCTAAGGTCGATACACTTCAAGGTTGCAAAACCCTAATACTGTAAGAGTATTCGTATTAATAAATAATATTGAGGTGTTGAATGTTAACTGTTCTTCTTCTTAAGATTAAGTGTTAAATTCCGCGTAATACTTAATAAGCTTTTATTCCAAGTCAGTTTCTATATTAGATCGTTTACTCAACTGGGATCAACACTTACCTTCATGTGTTTGGCGTGCTATCGACGAACGATAAAGAAGATTTAGGGAAACTAAAAGCAAAGGGTGATATTGGAATCTTCATAGATACTCTAAAAACTCGAGGGCATTTTGGGTGTATAACAGACGAACTGAGAAGATTATGGAGACGATGAATGTGAATTTGACGAAATTTCACAAATGGCTTATGAGAGACTCGCTCTATAACCCGCACTTAACCCAATGGCTTCTAATCAGCAAAGATTAGGACCCGCACTAAACCCGCAGACTTCTGGATACATCAGTTCAGGACTCGTACCTCAAAGAGCTCCATCAACTTCTTTTGACAAACCTTCAGACAAGAATGGGAGAATTTATTTGACTTAATGTTCGATGAATACTATGGTGGAACTTCGACAAATGCATCAAACCATCATTCCGCTGCACCCACTCAAAACCATCAACCACCACCACCAACAGAAGATGCATCTACCACAGTCGAAACCAAAGCACCAACTCCATCGACATCATCTACATCTACTCCAACAACTCCAGTTCTTGAAATTGTTCTACCAACAGTTGATGAGCAAAACCAAAACATATCATTTCAAGAAGAACCTACACGGAACCAAAACGATGCAATATTAGATGAAGAAGTATTCGAAACCTGTTTGCTACAGAATCTGCTGAATCATCTTCAAGCTTACAAGAACCATCTAACTCGCATCCGTTAAACCCACGGTATCCTTCCACACTCAAGTGGACAAAAGACCATCCAGTTGAACAAATTATTGGTGAACCTTTAAGGCCAATTCAACTGAGATGCCAACTTGGCACAGACTACGACTTGTGCATTTACATTTCCTCCATAAGAAATAAAGAACCAAAGCACATTCGAGAGGAAATGGCAGAAAACGCATGGATAGAAGCGATGTAGGAGGAACTTCTCCAATACCGTCTACATGATTCTTGGGATCTAGTTCCAAGACCAATTGACATATGATTCATTGATCTCAAATGGTTATGGAAGAACAAAAAGGATGAAGAAATGATTGTAATTCGCAGTAAAGCTCGTCTTGTGGCTAAAGGATACAGACAGGAAGAAGGAATATATTTTGAAGAATCATTCACGCCGGTAGCAAGACTTGAAGCAGTCAAGATCTTCTTAGTCTATGCAGCTCACAAAAACATCACGGTATACTAGATGGACATCAAGACTACTTTCTTGAATGGAACTCTTAAAGAAGAAGTGTATGTGAGTCAGTCAGAAGGCTTCATAGACATGGAACATCCAGACTACATCTATAAGCTCAAAAATTCAATCTATGGTTTAAAGAAAGCTCCGAGAGCATGGTATGACGAACTGTCTTCTTTCCTAATCAAAAACAATTTCACCAAAGGAACTGTTGATCCTACCTTGTTTACTTGAAAATAAAACAATGACACTTTGATTGTTCAAATTTATATGGACAATATCATTTTTGGGTCCACTAATCCGAATCTCTCAAAATATTTTGAAAATCTCATGAAAAGAAAATTTGAAATGTCCATGATGGGGGAACTAAAATTTTTTCTTGGTTTACAAATACATCAATCCACTCGTGGTATTTTTATTAATAAATTTAAATATACAATTTAGATTTTGAAAAAACATGGTATGGAAAATTGTGATTCGGTTGGTACACCAATAGTAACTTCACCAAAAATTGGAGCCGATTTATTTAGGAAACCTATCGATCCGAACAAATATCAGAGCATGATTGGTTCTCTAATGTACCTTACTGCTAGTTGACCCGATATTTAATTTGTTGTTTGCTTATTAGCACAGTTTCAGGCAAAGCCTACCGAACTTCACCTCAAAGAGGTTAAATGGATCTTTCGGTACCTGAAGACATCTATTCACATAGGACTTTGGTATCTGAATAAATCCGGATTTGATCTAATAGCCTTTTCAGATGTGGACCATGCAGGTGATCAAGTTACAACAAAAAGTACATCAGGAGGAGCACAATTTTTGGGTGAAAAGCTAGTAAGCTGGCCTTCAAAGAAACAAGATTGTACTACACTTTCAACCGCAAAAGCCAAGTATGTGTCTTTATCTGCGTGTTGTGCCCAAGTTCTATGGATGAGGACACAACTCGCAGATTATGGCTTTACTTTTGATAAAATACCTATGTATTGTGACTCGAAAAGTGCCATAGCCATCTCATGCAATCCTGTACATCACTCTAAGACCAAACATATTAGAGTCTGTTACCACTTCATCAAAGAGCACGTAGAAGAGGGTACTGTTGAATTATTTTTCCTGAAGACAGATTACCAACTCGCCGATCTATTTACTAAAGCCCTTCCAAAAGAACGGTTTGATGATTTAGTTCGACGAATTAGAATGCAAAGCCTAACCCCTAAGGAGTTAGAACGTCTTCTTGAAACTTTTTGAAAAGAATTTCAAAAAGCTTCGCTGTAAATATTTTTGAGAAATAAAATACGAAATTTGAAAAACCATCAAAAGCAAAATATAAAACTATAAAATTTTCAAAAATACAAAAAAAATGTAAAGTCAAAAATCCCAAAATATTCTTCTCACGACATGTCTTTCGTATAATCGCTATTCTATACGTTTCTAGAAATGTCATTTAACAATGATACGGACATGTACAGATGCTTGAGCGAGAGTTATCAAAAATGTTTACTAAAACATGTCATTTCTCAAAGAAATCTCTAATATACGCTTCAGTGCACTACACTTTAAACTGGTGAGAAATCATCATCATCTTAAGCACATTTTCAAGATTCTTCAAAAACATTTTTCAAAATCTTTCAAAAAATTTTGTGCTCAAGATAACTCCCTTCAAACCCTTAATCGATTATGTTTTCTTAAAGGGAGAGTGTAAAACCAAAATGTTCCAATTTCATGCAAAAAATTAAATCCGTTTGTCTCCCCAAAAGCTTTCTAAAAACATGTTGTTTAATCCGTTGATATCAAAAATATCACGAATATGCTATTTTTGAGAGGGAGAAGACGTGATTAAAATGTGATAAAATCTATTTAAAGAACGTTGTTTGAATCTCAAAAGAGCTCATCTCAGTCGCAACCAATGAATTGCTGACAAATCAAAGTCAGTTAAAGAACCATTTCGAGAAACTCTTGATAGACATGCACTTTGACTGGTATAGCCTCCTTATTCAAGGAGACTTAAGAACTTCAAGTTAGGTACTAGGGTTAGTCATCACCTAAAAGCTGATAATGGATCCCTTTAACTAAGCAACGTAAGCATGTCTCGCGGAGAATTGTCTATCAAGGGCCGATCAATTCAAACACTGCAAACTCTACCCTCAATGTCCAGATTTAAGATAAAATATTAGCACATGTGAAGGGGGAGTATTTCATAATCATAAACACTTTGAGAGATTTTCAAGTAAAAAGGTTTTATGGCAACATAGGATAGTCATGGAGTTATAAGGTAACTAAGGATAGGAAATACGTCTTATGATCCGCCAGAGACGGAGAGATCTACCCAAGGACAACACCAATAGTTTAAAACTAGAAAGTCCTTAGGTATGATTGAAAAAAGAGTAATGTGAGAAATGAGAGAGGAGGGGTTGAAGAATTAAAAAGAAAAGTAAAGAAAATAGTGAAAAGAAATAGCCCTCCATACTTCAATTTAGGGCAGAAACAGGGTTCAATTCATATGCTACTAGTTGTCACAAAGATGACGCCGGTATTGAAGACAAAGACGTCATGGACCCAGTGACGCAATGCACTTAACCTTCTAGCCTCTCAATTCCTCTTAAGAGTATTTGTTCATTCTCACGGGGAACCCTGCATAAGCTATCGACCTCTCTTCCGAGAAGTGTTGATATTGAAACAGGAGATACCGCTCCAGTCTCCGACTACTAAAATCAAAACGCACAAATTGAGTCTAGAGCCACGAGATTCATCAAAAGATCTTTTAAAAGCACTGAACATTTCTACATTTGATGTTCAACAATAAGAACAAAAGTTGTAATTTTTAGAGTCCTTCGCAGATCTTAGTAATCATGCCAGAACATTTATGAGAGGATTTAAATATGTAATCCTCAGTGATTGAATGGAAATTCCTGCCAGGGTCAACATCAAACAGCCCTGACAGCAGGTCACTTCGGTAATTCTTTACGGGTTACGCTACGCGACAGCGATCCGGGATGTCCCTGTACAAAATATCTAAACACTTACGTCAGGAACTTTATTGCTAACTGTTTTCATGCAGGTACTTATGAAAGCCTAGAGTTCCAGTAGAGACCACTACCACCACCATTATCTTCAATATCTATTTCCACATGCTCATACCCACATCATAAAGACATTCTCATCAACGATCTACGCAAAAGTAAAGTTTAGAAAGATTCTTCGCCAAAGTCCAAGAATCTGCAAAGTTAAAAGACAAAGATCAAAGTTAAAAGTTAAGAACTACACAAGTATAAAGATTCAAAGTTATCAAGAAGTATGAGCATGTCGAAAAAGAAGAAAAGTCATCTGAAACAAAGATGTTGGTTGAAGGCAAGAAAGATCAAAAGACGATGATTAAAGATCACAAAGCATGAAGGAACAAAGAATCAAGACTATTCTATGTTGACAAACAAAGTTCAAGCTCAAGAAAACTAAAGACCTAATCAAGTGGAGCATCACCTAATCAAGTGGAGCATCCTTAGGGGGAGATTGTTAGCCTTAATAGAAAGTGATGGTCATTCACGATTAGGAACTTTGTAACGTGTCTTAGATAGTGTAATAGAATAGTTAATAGGCTCGTGGATTGGGGTAAGCTGATACGGTAGTAGTTATGCATATGCTAGTCTTTTATATTCCATGTAATTCATGTCCAATCCAAGTCCAAATCGTGTCCCATGACCAAGTCCATTAGGGCATCTTACTTGTACTATAAATACACCTCAAATGACACATTTGAGGTGTGTCCTTGAGTGCGTAAGTGTGTGTTTTATGAAATACAAGTTCTTTTTTCATCTCTCTAGTTTCTATCTTTAAAACGCCTCATCTCAAGTCACCATACCAAGGTTTATACGTGATATTTAGTTGATATTTAAGGTCCTAGAGAGCGTTTATGTTCATTTATTTATTTATGTTCATATATCATATATTTTAATTGTATAATTTTAAAACTGGTTTGTTTAAACTAAAAAAACACTTATAGAACAATATATTTGTCCATGATGCTACTTGTTAGCACCATTAGAAGATTACGCGTGCAAGGCATAAAATGAATGATATCTCATTGAAGCAAAACATTTGTGTGTATTTATAGAAGCCAATATGAACTAATTTTTTGTAGCATCGAACTATCATATATAACTTATTTGGTGGTACATCTGTGCGTCGATATGTGGATACAAAATGAGGTTGATTTCAAGTAGTGAGTTAGTATATAATAAATTAAGATATCAAATTGAGAATTATACAACCAAATTACCAACCACAATCATCTAAAATGAAAGATAAACTCATAACTTGTTGTTTCTTCAATACGCATACAATTTAGCTTTGCTCTTCAAAGTAGCACTAAGAACAAACACACATGCTTCATAATAAAATTAAATCAAACATTACTTTATGAATTTGAATTAAATATAAAATAACAATTCTTATTAAGATTTGAAATAAATTTAAAATAACAATTCTTAGTGTATTAAAAAAGATAAACTAAACTTAAGAAGCAAAAACAAAATATATAAAAAAATTATCTATTAAATATATAAATGTCATAAACGCATACAATGTTAACTTAAATAACCTTTCAAATATACACCAAACTTCCATTGAATTTGTTTGTTTAAAAAAAAATAATAATAAAAAAATAAAAAATTCAAGTGTCAAATTTAAAAATTCTTTTAACTTATACATAATGACATGTGCCATGTTATTCTACTAAATAACATTTATTGGGCTTTCTTATAAATAGTAATGTTGGGTTTTTTATTTTTTCCCGGACCCCTTGGGTTTTTTGCTTTAGCCTACCCGAACCGTTGGCTATTCATCCTCACTCACAACATCTCCAGAAAATTATCCGGCGATTTTTTGCTCCGAAGGAAGTGAATTTCGTGGTTGGTACAGCCGATTGTGAGGGGGCTACAGGCTGTCGTACCATCAATCATTTTTTTTATATGGATTTTGTGGATGGCCTTTTGCCATTTGTTCTGTGCTACAGGTGAGTCCTTTGTTTGCTCCACATATTTTTTTCTGGCTTCATATATTGTATAAGTTTCTTGATTGAAGTTAGGTGGATCAATTATTTGTGATCCAAATAAGATTCGACAGCTTTCTTTGTTTGGAAGATTAGATACTAGATTGCATGTTTTTTCCCTTTTTGTTGTTGCCTAGGTTCGTTATTCTTGGTGTTTATCTTTAGTTTCTCAGGTTAAATGGTTTGTATTAATTAGGGTTTGGGTTTACTTTAGGTTTTTTTGTTTTGCGAGATTAGTTTGGATGTTTTACACTTTTTGGTGTTTATGTTTGATTCCTGAGGTTAAATGGTTTATACTAACGAGGGTTTAGATTTGGTTTAGGGTTTTTAATTTTGTGAAATCAGTTTGGCCGTTTTGCATTTTTAAGTTTCTGTATTAATTTAATGATTGTAATATTAACTTTTATCTTGATAATTATTGTCGATTTACTCTATGTTAAAAAAAACTTGGCCATCTGCTTATGTCGGTGGAATCAGTTCTTATATCTCATGTTTAAATAGTTTTTGTGAATTAGATTTTACTGAAATATTATAACATCTGCAAATGTTTGTGGGTTTCCCATGTTTTTAGGTGATGCTGTGGCGGGGTAGGCTTCCTGAGCTGGTAGCCATAGCAGTGACCTATATCTTGGTGGCCTGTAATGGTAGCTTCTGCTGAATAATGTTGTTGCAGACAGTCGTAGGTTTTTTTGTGTTCATCCTGGTGAAGTGCGATTGTCAGAAACATGCATTTCATCATTTTGGGTTACAAATACAAAGAAAGCTCAATGAATGTTACTTTATCCTGATAAATGGTTGGCGTTTGTGTTTCTTTTTTGAGGCTGTGATGAATTGGGGTTTCTTCGGTAAATATGAGATGTCCCGTATCTTGGCAGGGTAACATCGAACTGTTGCAGCCATGGCGGGTCTATCCTTTTTGCCTGAATATTCGCCCATCTGAGCCACCTGTCCAGCGACATCCCCACTTTTGTGGTGATACCCATCGTAGCCTCTTGACCGTTGAGGTTCATTAGCTGCACTTGCCAAGGACAAAATTGTTGTTGGCTAGGTTCGTTATTCTTGTTGTTTATGTTTAATTTGTGAGGTTAAATGGTTTATAGTAATCAGGTTTTTGGTTTACTTTAGGATTTTTTGTTTTGCGAAATTACTTTGGGTGTGTTACACTTTTTTGTCTTTGTGTTGAATTTGTGAGGTTAAATGTTTTATACTAATCAGGGTTTACATTTGGTTTAGGGTTTTAGATTTCGGAAGTCATTTTTGCCGTTTTCCATTTTAAAGTTTCTCTATTAATTTAATGATGGTGATATTAGCTCCTCTTTTGATACTTATTGCCAATTCAGTCTATGTAAAAAAATTCTAGGCCATCTGCTGATGTGGGTGGAATTAGTTCTTATACCTCAGGCTTAAACATTTTTTGTGAATTAGATTTTACTAAAATATTATAACATCTGCAAATGTTTGTGGGTTTGCCATGTTTTCAGGTGACGTTGTGGCGAGGTAGGCTTGCTGAGCAGGCAGCCATAGCAATGACCTGTATCTTGGTGGCCTGTAATGGCTGCTTTTGCTGAATAATGCCGTTGTAGGAAGTGGTATGTTTTTTTTTTTTTGCATTCATCCTGGTGAAATGCGGTTGTCGGAAACATGCATTTCATCATTGTGGGCTACAAATACAAAGAAGGCCCAATGAATGTTACTTTATCCTGATCGATGGTTGCCCTTTGTGTTCCTTTTTGAGGCTGTGATGAATTGGGGTTTGTATGGTAAATATGAGATGTCCCGTATCTTGGCAGGGTAACATAGAACTGTTGTAGCCATGGCGGGTCTATCCTTTTTGCCTGAATATTCACCCATCTGAGCCACCAGTCCAGCAACATCCCTACTTTTTTGGTGAAATCCACTGTTGCCTCTTGACCGTTGTGCTTCATTAGTTGCACTTGCCAACAATAAAATATTTGGTTAAGGCAATGATGATACCTGTATGCAATTGAATATTTTCCTTACATAATCTAATAATGCTAGTATCTTGGCAAGGCAGTTTTGGATTGCAACTATGGCCGGTATTTTGTTTCAGATTTTACGTGTGCAGGTCTGAGCCTTAAGGTGAGATTATTTGCATGTTGGCAAGCCAACCCATAATCGTTGCAGCCATGTTGGGTGTATTGTTTTTCTTGACATGTTACTTTGCTATCTGTTTCAGGTTGCAGCTGGTGTGATTTAACCTGTTTTTTTACGCTGTTGCTGCAACTATTTTCGGATCAAAATATGGCCGGATAATTTTCTGGAGGCGCACCTGATTGGATCTAAAAGGTAAACGTATGTTGCCAGTGAATATGAATAGCCAACGGTTCGGGTAGGCTAAAGCAAAAAACCTAAGGGGCCCGGGAAAAAATTAAAAAAACCCACGTTACTATTAATAAGAGGGCAAGATGAATGGGATGGGTCTGGTATTCTAAACAAATGTGGGTATCTGGTGGTGTAAACAAATACGGTAAATATGGGTATCGTGTGAATCTTTCGTTTGCATCATCTGTCAATACTGGTATCTTGGCAGGGCAGTTTGGAACTGCAGCCATGGCTGGTATTTTGTTTCAGGTTTTAAATGTGAAAATCTGAGCATTACAGATATTTGGTCAAACATATGCTCACATCAAATACATGTATTCATTGGGCCTTCTTATGAATAGTCTCGGTGGGTTTTTTTTTTTTTTTTAAACGGCCACTTTGGGTCAATCTTTTGTTTGCATCATCTGTCGATACTGGTATCTTGGCAGGGCAGTTTGGAACTGCAGCCATGGCTGGTATTTTGTTTCACGTTTTAAATGTGAAAATCTCAAGATTACAAATATTTGGTGAAACATATGATAACATCAAATGCATGTATTCATTGGGCTTTCTTATGAATAGTCTCGATGGGGTTTTTTTTAAAATGGCCACTTTGGTTGGACTAGATGAGAATGTTCTTACCATTCTTGATGCTCATTTTCCAGGAGAGATAGCTATGAAACTGTTTGGCAAACACGGGTCAAAAGAGACCGGGGGGAAAACGAGGTGTTGGCCATCAATCATGTATGTTGGTGGTTTCTCTGTGCGTTGAATGGCCTCCAATAAAACTGGTGTAAAGCGATTTTCATTTCACCTTTTTTGGTCTCCAAACTTTCTTTCCCTGCTTTCAGATTTCAATTTTATAAATCAGTTTGACAATGATAAAATTAAGTGCTCTTTTCATAATTGGTGTTGATTTATTCTGTTTAAAAAAAAAGTCCGGGTATTTGCTCATATTGGTGAAATGGGATTTTGCATCTTATGCTTAATCAGTTTATGTCAATTAGATTATGCTGAAATATTAGAACTTCTGCAGGTGTTTGTGAGACTGCCATGTTTTCAGGTGCTGCTTTGGCGAGGTAACCTTGCTAAGCTTGCAGCCATGGCAGTGCCCTGTATCTTGGCAGGCCATACCAATGTCATGTTTGCAGCCATGCTTGGTTGTACTCGATTTTGGTTCTATAATCAGCCGTTGGTAGTATTGGTTGTCGTGGGTGAGGATAGCTTTGAAGAAGATGAGATTATCCACACCTTGGCAGGGTAATCCATTATGGTTGCAGCCATGGTGGATACATCCTTCTTCTTGCAGCAGGCATCCTTGCAATCTAATGACTTTCACCGTTGCTATCTTCGAAAAAATATATGACTTGCTAGCATCGGTTAATGCAAGCAGCAAGTATGTGTAGACCAAGTTGTATACGTAAACTGCTTGCATCAGTTAGTGTGTAAGCTCCTTGCATCATTTGGCATGTGAATGTAGAAACACCTTAACTATCTATGTATGTTTACATCCATGTTTCATAGAACACACCGCGTTTGTATTCCTTTTTCTGAGGCTGTGATGAATTGGGATTTCTTTGGCAAGCATGAGATGCCCCGTATCTTGGCAGGGTGGCATGCAACTGTTGCAACCATGTCGGGTGTATCCTCTTTTGCTTGAAGATTCGCCCATCTGAGCCACCTGTCCAACGACATTTCCACTTTTGTCTTGAAACTGATTGTGGCATCTTCACTGTTAAACTTAGCTACTTGCATGTACGGAGAAAAAGAAGACACTGTATGCAATTGAATTCTACGCTTCCAGAATCTGCTTATATTGGTACTAGCGTCTTCTTTCCATGTGTTAACTTATTACATATGCTCTTTTTAGGCTTCTTGCTGCAGTTGCAGTTACTCAAATAAGAATGCGTGTGTGATTGCAGGTTTTTCATACTTTGTTGGTTGAAGACAATGGAAAAGATATGCAGCGCATTATTTTTGAAATGGTGTCGCTTTTCTCTGTCTTTTATACCAAGTTTATAGCAGGTGCGAAGAGTGATCAAAAAAGGTTCGAAATTTCAGATACTTATACAACTATGTATTATACTTTGTTTTTTGTTTACCATCGATTACTAATACAATGATTTCTATTTCACCATGTATACCTAATCATTAATCTAAAACAGCAACGACTTATATTTACCATCTTTAGGCAGTTGCCTTACCAAAGCATATTCGGCTATTCTTTATGGTTACATTCAACTTCAAAGTTCTCATTTAAATCGCCATTGACATTTAGACGAGAATTTAAATTATCATGATTCTCAAATGTTTAGCATTTATTTTTGCTCATAAGACACTAACAATAAGCTAATTGAGACAGGTCGCAAATTGCACTACCAGTAGAGCCAACTACTTATGGAAAAAATCATAAGCTCCCAAGATCAATCTAACACTGCATGGCTACAACATCAGCATACCAAGACAACAACCTACAACAAATATCAAAAACAGGTATGTTCCACCAATATTAATATGCCACCATAAAACTTAAATTAATTAACCAGTAAAAACTTTGAAAAAAAAAGGTGTTCAAAGATCCAAAAGCAAAAATATTATCAAGTGTTGGTCAGCATATCCAAACACCCGCACCCATCTGGAATATTGTTTACACCCAAAATAGATTTCAAAAACAGCAAAAACAACCACATCAATACACCATCCCTTTAAGCTTCTCAATGAATGAGAAAAGCTCCTGTGCTCGGTTCTGCTTCTTCGTGACATTCGCCAGAATCGCTTCAGCTTCATTCAAATCCTCAGTTTGAAGCTTAGTCAGCTCCGAAATACTCTGCACACAAGAATCAAATGGATACAAAATCTCCGACTCTCCAATCACATAGTCCCTCTCAGCCACACGAGCCCTAATGTCTTGGACTTTTTTCATCAATTCTCCTTCATCTGCCTTAGTCGCAGCCACCTCTCTCTGGAATTGAATAACCATCATATCCCTTACAAGGCTAGATCCAGCAATTGCAGCAAGCTCATCACAAAAAGGCATTGGTGTATTCATCATTTTTTTCTTGGTTTTTTCCCTTTTTTGTATGTTCTGAAATAGATTCTCTTTCTTTGTGTGTGTGTGTTTTAAAGGACAAATTTTCTTTAAAGTATCATTTCTCTAGTGTGAAGGTGCATCACTTATAAAGGTCTTTGATTTGACTGCATTAGGCAGCCTTTCACATGGTCATTCCTGTTTTCAAATGAGCTTCCATAAAAAACAAATCTACTTTTATTTAAAAAAAAAAGAGGAAACCATCAAATAATATAAAAAAATATTTAGATTTATATATCTGAAACCAAAAAAAAAATAGGGGGGGGGGCGGGGGTTAGGTGCTAGAAACTAGAAACATGATGGTTACAGAATTTAACCATTGTAGATACATAATGAAAACTAATATATCTTAAATGCATGTCAACAGAACCGGCACAAATCATTTCTTTACTTACAATCCAACTTTGTTGATTGAATGGCATGTCAAACATAGGAACGTTTGTGCGATTTATAGATCATCCTAGATCTGACATGTCATCGAATCAACAAACCTAAATTGCAACTGAAGAAAAATATGCAATAAGCTGCTTGGACTTGCATGTATGAAAAACATAAAAACATGTATGTTCTGATAATGAATACAAAGGTCGACCTTATACATACCATTATCCTGTAATTTACAACAGTAACAATGCTTAGCTGTTCATGAGTGTGCAATTGTTTTATCATCACATGTTAAGTTTCTTTGGTTATTTTTTTAGTGATTGCGCGCTCCTTTTTTTTAGATTCATAAACACACTATCCGTCGTACTATTAATGTCAATGAATGCTCATCAATCAACGGTACTCACATTGGTTCTGAAGCTGAGGCTGCTCAGATTTTTGAGGTACCTGAGGATGCTCGCGCCGGGATGGCTCTTGCACATAGGCTGGCTTATCACATAGCAAGATCTTTTACTACTGCGGTGAGTAATCTATCTTCAAAATTTGATCATACTACTGACCATGGTCGATAAGTGCATTGTCATGCTTCTTTTCAGTGTCTACTTATGACCAACAGCCACCAAATTTTGGCATGCTTTGTTTTTCCACCCAACCTTTATTTAAAGGATTGAGCAGTTTTCGAATTTTAAAAAATGTTCAATACTTTAAGCGCTAAACTATGATACACATCCACAGCTTCAGAATTCTTTTGTTAATTGATAATACATATTGATATTAAATCTTATTAGCAAAACCGTCTTTACTAATAAATGTTTATCCTCACCTTATTCTCACTAACCTTCTACATATATAATCTACAGCACGTATAAGTCTTGCAATGATTAAAAAACATAAAGAATTTATACTAAGAAAATATTCAATATCCCATAAAAGGAACTTGACAACTGCCTCCACACATTATCCAAATAAAACACAACTGAGCCAACCATATCATTGCTTTTCTCCATCACATAACAAAACAGATATCGACAAAATTATTGAAGCACAAACAAACGTAACTTTTATTCATATTCGACATAAGTTACAGGCATACCAGCACAGATTAACAACACCCTGTTAATCTAACACATAACACCATACCATTAAACATAAACACCATCAGACAAGCCATCATACACACAAAGAGGATACTACCCCAATCATGCAACTCCATTGTAAACACATGGCGGATTTTCTCGATACGCGCTTCCCTAGCCAAATCAAGGACCTGAATCAGTGCAGCAAGAATCTGATGGTCCCTGTCCTGTGCCTCCTCCAAGCATTGAAGACCGTCATTCGCAACATCATCATCAGGACTGAATCTGCGTCTCTCCTCCAACAACTCAGTCCTCCTCCCAAGGCGACGGCAAACATTGTCACATTTCTCTCCAAGCAGCATGATGAACCCCTTATTCTCACCTTGCTCCTGTAGAAACAGGAACTTAAAGGCATGATGGAGTTCATCAGAGCCACATGCTTCTTTGAGCTGATCAAAGTTTGGGGTGTACGCCATTTTCTTAACTGATTTTCAACAAAACTCACAAGGTACAAAGGCAGCTATGTGAAGCCACAAAAAACCCACCTTATATAGGGGAAAAAAACCTGTAGCACTAAGTTAGTGTAACCTAACTGATACAGTATATCATTACTTATCATTCCAATGACAGATTCCCAAACAAGCCAACACAGAACCTAGACTGAGCTAAAAGCATCTTTAAATACTTCATGAACCAGCCACTAATCTAAGATTTTAGCACGCCACACTAAACTGCAGCCTGTGTGTTGTCTACTTTAATCACTTTATCTCCACAGATTCCCTTCATGAACCAACCACTAATCTAAAATTTCATTTACAAAGGGATTTTCCACCAAACATTGGCTGACCAGACAATAATCTAAAATAAATTGCAACATGAATTCCAGCAAGGGAAAATGTTGCTCTCTTTCATTTCGATCTTTATATCCAAAGAGCACATCCTAACTTTTATTTTTTCATTTATGTGCAGAAATCATCTACATTTCAAGCAGCCAATCAAGCTCAGAAGGCCCTGACCTTCATATGCAATGGGAAGCCTACTTTCTAGTTAATAACTCTGGGTCAGATTCTAAAAAAGAAGACGCTAGGAGGCTCAAACTTCCTGCATTTCCAGTTGGCTGCTACGGTGAGTGACTTTTATCTATAATCTGTTCACACTGCTAGCGTTAATCGATAAATACATTTTTAGACTTCCTTTTGGTATATGGCTATGACCAAAATTCATAAAATTTTGTCATACTTACGTATGGATTTCAATAAATGTTTTGCTAATTATACTTATAATCTTTTGTATGCCATGACGAACAACGTATGTTCTACTGCGTCAAGAATAAGGTATGTTCTTTGTTGCATACTACTTGATATTTCATTTTTATAGGCCATTTAGGTAAAATCAGTTTATAAGAATAGCGATGTTTATGTGGCAGCATGGACATAACTCAATCCCAGTTTGTCACCATCGCTGGCGACTCCGTAGCATGAATGTAAAAGTTAAAATGAACAATAGAAGGGAGGCCAGAGATATGTGAAAGTAGCCGGTGTTGCAGTTTGCAGTAGTAGCAAATACACCCAGTAATTACAAGTTTCTGCAGACATCTTAATATTGGTATTACACTTATGTTTTTGGCCTGTAAGTAACACCGTTATGGTTGGAAAATCTAATTTACAATTCTAAATTTGTCTTCAGATTTTGGTTTGTTTTCGTCGCAACTTCATACAACAACCGGAGATCATCTAGGAAAGGCCAACGTCGTTGAGGCTGCAATTCAGGTAATCATAATAGTAGTAGGGATGAAATTGCAAAAGCTTTTGTGCCGCCACCATTCATATGTAGCAGCTGTTTTTTTTATGAAATAAGAATCTATAGTTCACTGTTTTTTTCTTCAGACATGGACTGCAAATCTGTGCTTATTCCAATGTTAAAATCTGCTAATACAAAAAGCTGAAATAAAAGGTGTATGTTCTCTACTTTAATGACATCAACAGTCTATGCATTGACTGCTTTAATCAACTATTCAGGTTTTGAAACCTGCATATTGCCTGCACATATTCCACTCATAAACCACATGTTCATTTCAAATTCCAGCTATAAAAAACATCTCCACCAAACATTGATTCACCAAACAATAATCTAAAAGAAACCACAACATGGATTGTGGCAAGAAAAAAGGTTTCTATTTTTCATCTGAATCTTGATATCAAAAAGACACAGCATTACCAGATGTACTCACTTTGTCAATTTTTTTATGTGTAGGGACCATGTACAATTCAAGCACTGAATCAAGCTCAGAAGCCACTGACCTTCCTCTGGCATGGAGCAGCTACTTTCCGCCTGGTTATTGAGGCTTAGGATCCAAAAAAGAAGATGTTAGGAGGGTTAAACCTCCAAAGCAGGTTGCCGAAATAAATGATGATGCCATGGCCAAAACTGCAAAACAAATTGCGAAGAAACTTTTAAATCCAAGCTCAAGGTCCTTGGCCTTCCCAATGCTCCTTTTTGTCAAGAGATAGGTATGAAACCATTTGCCAAAGATGGGTCAAAAGTGAAAGGGAAAAAAAATTAGCCCTTACTCAAATATAATGTATATTAGTCGTTTCTCAGTGGCTTAAATGCCTTTGAATAAAACTGTGGGAAGTTGGAGCATCATATTGTCGCTGAAAATACACATGTGTTTAGTACAATAACTATCGTGGTTATAATTTGCTTACTGTGGACTCGATCAGGCGTTGGTAGTATTGGCTGTCGTGGGTGAGGATAGCTTTCAAGAAGATGAGATTATCCACACCTTGGCAGGGTAACCCATTATGGTTGCAGCCATGGTGGATACATCATTCTTCTTCAATTGTTAGGCTATCTAAGGCTCATTACCAGCCATTCTGCTCTTTTTAGAAGGTTTGTCTAGTTTTTTAGGTTGCACATTGTTGCAGCAGGTATCCTTGCAATCTTATGACTTTGTAGCTGCAAAAATTTCTGCAGAAACATTGTATTCTTTTGTGTCAAACTCAGACAAAAGCTATGGCATGTTTGCATAGCAAGATACTCCTATTTTGTGCTATGCAATAGCATAAAAAACTGCTACTCTTATACCAGTGAGTACATATGAATCTAATGTATGCTTTAGAAAGTTTGGCGAGATTTTTATGCTGCAAATTCTTGCAGCAGGCATCCTTGCAATCTTATGACTTTCACCGTTGTTATCTTCAACAAAATATGTGACTTGCTAGCATCGGTTAATGCAAGCAGCAAGCATGTGTAGACCAAGTTGTATACGTAAACTGCTTGCATCAGTTAGTGTGTAAGCTCCTTGCATCATTTGGCATGTGAATGTAGAAACATCTTAACTATCTATGTATGTTTACATTCATGTTTCATAGAACACACCGCGGCAACGCGCGGGCACTAAACCTCGTTTGGTACACGTATAAGATTTTTGGCTTGCTATAATATGATAGACAAAATTTTCATTTATATAGTTGTAAGAGACATCAAATGAAGTCTATGGTTAGATATCACTCAATAATATTGTTGTTGCATATCATCATATATTTGTAAGCATCATCACCTTCCCTCGATTGCTTGAATAAAAGCGAAAAATTCTTCGTTTGGCTTACTTTAGTGGGTATTGCGCGTTTTACCTAGGAAAAGGTTAGAGGGTTGGGTTTGTGAAAGGGAAGAAAGCAAGTAATTTTCTAAGGACTATGTATGTAACTCATCTAGATAAATTGATAGTCTGGTCTTAATATCCACCATAAGTACAATGCATGAACTTATACATAATCTTCATGTGCTATCACCATCAGTAAAAGAGACATCAAACTAAGTCAAATGTATCACCCATTAATATTGTTGGCACTCACGACATATCATCACATATTTGAAAGCATCTCCTTCCTTGGATTTCTCTTGTTTGGTTATTCTAGCGAGTATTATGAATTTTACCCATAAAATGTTTGAAATTTATGGCTTGTGGAGGAAATACAAGTAAACCATTTATATTATCTACTGAGTAATGAGTACATATGTAACTCATCAAGATACGTGGATAGTCTTCTTTTAATATTGATAGGGATGACACCCGTAGGCAATGGGCACGGGTATTTTTAACCCGTCATCCGCCCATGTAGTTTTTTTCTCACCCGCCACCCACCCATCACTCATCAATGGGTACAATTTTCTACCCTGCGCCCATGCCCCGTATGTATTTGTTGCCCATGAGTAAACCCACGGGTTATTGTTATAGCCAACTACAATCTAATTAAACATACGATTTACATAACTATGAAATTAATACTTAGATGTATTAGTGTGTACCTGATAAAGGAAATAATTGACTGAGATTATACATGTTAACATGTATATAACTTTGATTGTTTGATTTTTCATATTTCATTTTTAGTCTTGAAACTCAAAACAAACTTTTAGATTAATGTGTTTTTTTGAGATTTGGTAACTATTAAATGTATACCAACTACATCATGCATATTTTAATTAGTATAATTAACTTTAGTTTGAGGGTTTATGGGTACACCCACGGGTATTTTGACGGGTATACCCGATGTGTATTTTAAATGGGTGTCATGGTTTTTACCCCGCGATGGATATGCCTCACCCGTCACCCACCGTCATCCATCCGATAGGTACAAATTTTCACCCACAACCTACGCGTGAGTGAAATTTAACGAGATTACCCACCCATTCATGTATGAGAACCCACGAGTTGCGAGTTTTTTTCTCGCCCATTGTCACCCCTAAATATCCACCTTAACTACAAATGAATGAACTCATATTAATAATTAATATTAAGAAAATGAAAAGTTGCCAAAACGATCATAACAATTACTTGTCACTTGGGATTTAATTTATTAGTTTTAAATACTACAATTAACATCATTACTTCAATAAGAATATGAAATCTCACATTAATAATAAGAAAATGAAAGAGTAGCCAAGATGAAATCTCACATTTATCTACCACAGAGTTATAAAAACTATCCAAGTAATCATATATATCTCATATTTGAATTCATCTTAAAACAACATTATTTACATAATTACCTTAACTTGATCTAAACCATTCTAAGTAGTTTCTGTGATAACTAGAATAAAATAGTCCCTGTAGATCGACCTAGTCTTTCCTATAAACCTTAGTACAAAATGAGGGTTATACTTTTACCCGTGTATTTTGGAATTAAGAAAACGATAGAACTAGCATTATAAATTTAAAGCTTTCTAGACACATCATAACTATGTCTAGAATCAATAATTATGTATATAACATCATTACTATGACTATAATCATCATTTATACACATATTATCCAAACCCCCAAATCTCCTTATATAAAGGTCAAGCTAAAACTAAAAGTTTTATCACTTGAGGAACTAGGTAAGGATGCTTGGAACTTCCTTAATTCACCAACTTGCTTCAATAATCTCCTTGAATAACCCTCCTGAGAAAATATCTTGCTAGAATGTGACTAACTCTCTTTTCCCTCCATTTACACATACTAGACACGTTAGATGACACACCTGAAATGGGAAATAATCCCTGGACATTTGTGGTTAATAAGCCGAAGGGCAATTATGTAATGTAACACTTAATAGTCCTTGTCGTTAATTCCGGTACACTAGAGGTCCGTTTTCCATTAACCGTTTGCATTAGAGGTCCTTATTCTGATAAATGCTAATTCAAATAAATTTCTAAAATCCTATAAATACTACTAAAATATATTACTAAACTTTAAATTTTGGTTTGTTACTTTATAAGACACTAAAGTCTTCATTTGATGATGACTTAACTAAATTCTTCATTTGATGATGACTTGTTAGGATCGTGTATGGATGATTTGTGAACGGGAGGTCTTGGAACATGGAAGAACACCATCTTCAAGTTAGAGAGAGAAACTAGAGAGAAGGGAAAAACTAGTGTGTGTATTATTGATAAAAGGTAAAGCTTACACTAAGAATCTCACCCTCCTAGGAAAGTCTAGGAGGGTATTTATACTAGACACATACAACTATCACTAAATGACATAACAAGCCCATGTGTTTTAGCTAACAAAGATAGAAGATGTAATCCTGTCAATGTCGTTCCATTTACGAGTTAGGAGCGATTCCAACAATCTTCCCCAATGGGACGACATAAGGGATTACTTACAACATTTCCTACAAGTATAAAAACAAATAAAGAAAGGTCTTCATAAGCTCTTCAAATGCTGAGGATGATGAAAGTTTACGCTCTTTGTCTTCTTCTTGTACCTCGACTTGAGAATCGTTTTCTTCACTTGTAGGCAAATGATGTAATATGCATGTTAGGAATTAGAAAATTCATCAAGTTAAAGAGTCTGGTCACCTAAAGTATATGTATTTGATAGAAAGTCAGTCGTAGTCATGTTATGTTAGTAAGTAGTTTTGTTAAGTAACATCGTGGAGACGGACGGGTCTTTATCCACTGTATGCCGATCCATGTCCAAGGTGGCGATTATTTGTAAGACACTATAAATACCCTCTACCTCCGAAGGTAGAGGGTTGGAGCTTCAATACCATTTTTCTTTGTTTCACATCGTTCCCAACTCTCTTCCCTTTCTCTCTCTAGAACTTTCTCTCTCTAAACATATTGAACGCCCCATTTGATTATGGTTTAGTGTGTTTGTGAAATCCTATATCCTACAATTAGTATCAAGAGCCATGGTTTGATCACTCATCTTTCATGCTCTTTGTTTTGGTGGATTTCATAAGGTTTTTGGGGTTTTAAGTGTTTTATGAGTTTGAATCATTTGGACAAATTCTAGTGTTAAAGTTTGAATTTTATGTGTACTTTTGTGTTTAGGATCATCATATGTGTTTAGGTTTTGAATTGGAAGGCTTAAATCATTGTGGTTTGGTTGTTTTTATTGATAAAGTGGTTGTTTGTGAAAGTTGTACTAAGCGAGTTGAGTCTCTGTTTGTTTCTTCGGCGAGTTGCTTTGTTATTGGAAGCGAGTTGGTATATGCGACTTGGCAATTTAGCGAGTTGACTCTTTATACGACTTGGGTTCTAAGCGAGTTGTTTCTTTAAGCGACTTGAGTTCTAAAGCGACTTGGCTATTAAGCGAGTTGTACAGCCTAGCGAAGGTTTAAGCGACTTGGTGGTTAAGCGAGTTGTCTCCTTTTGCGACTTAGCTATTAGCGAGTTATCTCTATATGCGACTTGGCTATTGCTTGAGGATCTTTAAGCGACTTGTTTCTTTAAGCGAGTTGTCTGTTTAGCGAGTTGTTATGAAAGCGAGTTGACTGTTTAGCTACTTCTCTATTGAGACTTGTCACTTCTTCTCGTACTACATTTTACGGTCGTTCTTTTGGTTTAGTAAAATCCCGTGAAAGAATCAATTTCCCGGTTTAATCAAGGAATAGTAAAACTCTGTAGAACTTGTAATCATGTCAAACATCGTACCTACTATCGTTTTCTCTGTAGCTAAGGACGTTCAAGCAGCTGGATCGAATACTCTTACCCTATGCTGACAGGATGATATGACTCATGGGCTCAACGACAGTTACCGTCTTTGAAAGGAAAATGGGGTCAACATTCTCAAATCCATTTATAAAGGACCTTATCAGGTTGAGACTACAAGAGACTTAATTGATACAACTGCAGATGGAACAATGATCTATGGATTAGACAGACCAAAGATGTATGATGAGCTCAATGATAAGGAGAAAAAGAGATTTGATGCTGATATCATGGCTTCTAACATTATACTTCAGGGTCTTCCAAAAGATATCTACAAGCTTATCAATCACAACACTGGCCAAGGCGCTTTGGGATAATGTCAAGATGCTTCTCTCAGGTTCTGAATTAACTAAGGAAGAAAGAGAATCACAACTGTATGATGAGTTTGAGCACTTCAAGATGAAACCAGATGAGAGTGTCTATGAGTACTACGGAGATTTCATAAGCTTGTAAATGATATGAGGAACATCAAAATGACCATGCCAAATATTCAAATTAACTCAAAAGTTTGTAAACAACATGAATCCCGAGTGGCACAAATTTGTCACCTCTGCTAACCAAAGGACTTAAGAATACAAACTATGAGCAATTGTATGCCTTCCTTCTTCAAAATGAGAGGCATGCTATGTTTGGAAAGACTGGATCGCCAAAACCAATCGGGAGAAACAAGCTCACCAAATGATTCTACAACTTTCTACACAAATGTTGGTATTACCACCAAAGCATCTCAAGTCATACCCATGGGTAATGGTAATTACAAGCTCATCCCAGATCCAGCATATAAGCCTCCCGACTCAAACACACTCATAGAAAACTTCATCAATCAACTGTCTCTCATGGTAAGTCAAAACATGAACTCTCTCCCACACACCAATAATAACCTCATAACAAAGATCCAATCCACAATCAAGCTACTATCAAAGATGGGAAGGTTGTGGTGCAACCAGTTCAAGAAAGGCAGTATGAACAGGGAAGAGGTGGAGTTGGTAGAGGATATGTAGCAAATCAGAATCGTGGAAGGAATCCAAATCAAGGACAAGCAAAGCCAGTCAAATGCTACAACTGTGGTGGTGAGGGACACATTGCTAGAACTGACATCTCTAAACGTCCACATAATGCATAATTCGAGACAAGATGTTGTCAGTGCAAGTCAGATAATGGTGCAGCCTTGGATGAAGAGGAGTTGTTGTTTCTTGCGAGGCAATGCCAAGACATAAGGATGGATGTATTGTCCAATTCGGAAATAGGTCACAATCATTAGAATGCCTTTCAAGTCGTTGATGTGATGCATAACGCACTGACTTCAATGACGAACCTACTGCACAAACAATTTTCATGGCTAGCATTTCTCCAATGGTCTCTCCTAAGGTCTCATTGATATGTGCTTAAACACATATTTTTTATTTATCAAAACTGACCCAAAATAACCAAGAAAGAGCCGTTTATTGTTAACATTTATGTTTCGAGTTTATGGTCATGCTACAGGTACGGATATGACAAAACAGACAAAAAGAAAGCCAAACCTAAGAAAAACCGAGCACGAGTGAAAGAAGAATGCAAAAAAGTCGAGGCTGGAAAGGAATTTGCAAGTTTGGACAATAAATTCTCAAATTGGCAGCTTTTAGTCCCCAAGATTCAATTGTCATGTTTAGTCCTTGGAATTTTCAATGATGGCAAAAGTGGTCCCTGGATTATTTGAGAATGACAAGATCAATCCTTGGATTACATTTTCTAATTACACTTTTGGTACCTTTGAAATCGAATATACAAGATGTCCTGCAAGTATTACAGGTTACTAAACATATCCTAAGTCCTATCCAAATAAACCTTTGGCCCATTGATATCCCAAGCCCATAACCACACTATCCAAAACCCGGATCCAATTACCCAGTATTTATTCCAACCCATGACCCGGTCAACACAAAACGAATAACAATAAAAAAATCCAATCCCGCTACTTTTCCCCCAAAACAAACCCAACCCAGAACTCTATAAACCCTAATCTACCCTTCCTATCAATTGCGTAATAATCACTTAAATTGAGGGTACAATCGTCATCCCTCGACACCTCCCTGACACGCCCTGACAAAGCAGATGACATGCGGGCGATCCCTCAAAAGCAATCGATTGGCTAGGATGCGGTACACTTAATCCACGGATGAGATGGATTGGAATGACAAGATAGAAGATCAATGGACTGAAATCAAAGATCCAGAAGCATCCCATGCCCTCAGCTTGGCTATTTAAAGACCCTTTCATTCACAATTCGGACTTGTCCAATTTCTTATGTAATTAGAGAAATTTTGGCCTTTAATTTCTTGCCATTTAAATGTTTTAGTAAAGGTAATGTTCTCATCTTCATCATATTCAATTTCGTTTTGTATGTTCAAAAGTTAGTTATTATGGAAATTTAGTTTAAATTGCCTTTTATTTTGTCTTAAATTTCTGAAGCCTTTAGTTAGTTTTTCTCATTTCCATCTCTGCTTTTATAAGCCTATGGCAAGCTTTGTGTGCGTTTGGTTTAGTTTTAAAACCTCGCTCAATTTCATTTTTGTAAAAGTCAAGAAAAGTCAAAACGGGTCAAATTGAGAGTCAAACTCAGTTTGATAATCAAGAGTAGTTCTTAAACTGTTTTGTAATAAGGTTTGTGATCAGCAGAAGTCTAAGTTTTACATGTTTACTGTTTTTGTTTTGAGATAAGTTTTTAAAAGGAGTGTTTGGATTGTTCCTATTTTAGCAGATTTGGTAGAATTTAGTTGTGGAAATTGAGTCCAAAAGTGTTGTTTGCTGATTTCAAAAAGTTCTATAAATCATCATTTGGCATATCCAAGTCAGTTTTAAGATTTCTAGTGCTTTTGTTAGACTATCACTTTGTCACATTTGGTCTTCACGTCATAGTAAACCAATTCATTAGTTTAAATCTTATTTGCTCTAGCTTATTTGCTTAATTAGAAGCATTCACGTGATAGTTTAGCCTTAGAAGTTTGTTAGGTATCTCTAGCTTATTAGAACTTAAGTTCATTTAGCCCGCAAGTACCTTTCATTCCTGTTATGCTCCTCTCGCACATCTATTTCCTATTCTGGCTTATCGCTTGTTTTCAAGTGCACAGCTTATTTTATTATGTTAATTGTTAAATTTTAGCTTCTTAGGGTAATTTTAGGGTTGGTTTTACTTGTTTACCTATAGTTAGTTTCTTAGTGCTTTTCAGAATAGCTAAAAAATGGTTTGCTAGTGCTTATTTCCATACCATATCTGCTATGCACATCAGTTTCCCATATGCCCAAATCACTTATAGTTTTGATTTTTAATTCTCTCACTTTTCATCCATTTGAGCTGAAAATTTGACTTAAAGCTTGAATGCTGTTCTACCGCCGTCATTTTTGCTTATTTTGTGATTTTTCTGATAGCTTATATTAGTGCTTAAAGTAAGGCCTTAGAGGCTTGGCTTATTATATTTTAGACTTCATGTTGCTTTTCCCTTTAGCTTGTGCTCATTAGGTCCATTTCGCCAGTAGCCATAACTTAGTTAGTTTAGATATTTTAGCTTTAGGCAGCTTTTGGAAGTTTATAATTAGCTTTTAGGTTATTTACATATGCTTATCTCATCAGTTGTGTGCCCAAATTGATCTTCCTGTGCTCCAAAATCATTTCTGTTAATTTTCCCTGGTTCTCTATATTATTTTATGGTATTCTGGAGGTTTTCATATTTTTCACTATTCATTTGCTATTTTTCTGCATTTTAATTCATTTTCTAGCATTTTTAAATAGCATTTTATTCAAATAAATAAAGAAATGTTCTAAAAATGTAATTTCAATTTTCCTAGTTTTAGAAAATCAAAAGTGATAAAAAGTATTTTTCCAAGATTTTCTTAGCTTAATTAGTATTTTCTAGCATTTTAATTAGTTTTTATTAGAATTAAATTCATAAAAAGTCAAAAAAATGTGATTCTAGTTCTGAAAATTCTCTTTAGTTATTTAAGATTTTTGAAAAATAGTTTCATAATTTTCCCTTTTATTTTTAGAATTTTTAATTAGTTTTTAAAGTTTAAAATTAGTTTTTAATTCAAATAAATTCCAAAATCATAAAATAGTTTAATTTAGTTAATTTCAAATATCATTTTTTGGTTTTAATATATTTTAGATCATTTTTAGGACTTAGAATAGACGTAGTTGCATTTTATTTACGTTTCATTTATTACGTTTTAGTATAATTTGCGTACTTAGATTTCCAGTGTAATTTCCCTTTATGTTTCCCTTGCCCCGTAGTTTAGAAAACATCATATTTTCCCCGCTTCCCATTCAAATCCCGATAATCGCTGACGTGAGTTGAAATTCCATTCAACCCTCGTTCGAACGATCTGGTCGCCAAACCTAACATCGGAGTTACCCACATACTACAAACTTCATTATTGGTTTCCCCGAAAGGATCACTTTGCCACTGCCGGGAGGGCTTGTAGCGAAGTCAGATTCCGTCTCGAATCGCTGCAGATTCAAGATCCTTCCCCGAAAGTGAAGTTACCGCTGCTTTTGTAAATATATCTTTTTCAAAACCCAAAAAAGATTTTCCTTTTCAAAATTTGTTTTAAAACCCAAAAATTCTTTTCTTTACCCTCTGATTTATAATTTTTCCTTTTTTATCCCTCTTTTATGATTAATTCTCATGGAGTCTCTAAATTTCTTTCAACCTTATTGCTTTAATTGTAGAGACTTATTAAAAGATGATTCAATTTGTGAACGTTGTTTTGCAAAGTGGTGGATTTTATCGCGAATCTTGTATGTGTTGCCCTTTGGAAGAACTCCACCGGGTATCGAGGACGCTTTCCATCGATTTGAAGAAGATTTGAGCAACATCAAACAACATTGAAAGTATGTGTAGAACTCTCTTAAGTCTGATCAACTCGCAAATGTGTTAATGAAGAAACCATCCAAGCGGAAGTCAATCACACTATTCCAGAGCTACCCCAAGAATCCACCAAGGATTACGTGGACGATTTCTTTGAACGTCGTGTTTTCTCTTAACAACGCTGAAAAATTTGAAGCCTTGTCGAAAATTTTGAAACATACGATGATGAACCTCAATTCCTACTCCCCTTCTCGGTGAGATGGAACATATTTCAACCCGAGGTGACTTCCGCTTGTACTCTCACTCTCATCCGAGAATTCTAGAATCGATCCTTATCTTTCACTTATTCGCCGTTACGAGTTCGGCCAAATTACAAAGTAACGTAACTAAATTATGAGCTTAAATGATTTCTAAAACAAAGAAACGGAGACCACAACTAAGTGGTGGAAATTGCTAGCTTCAAGAGCACACTACACATTTGTCCCACCTCCCATTTCTTTTCCTCTCTATTTCCTCGAAATTTTCATTTCGATCCTTCCCCTTCTCTCACCCGCTGAGAGAAGTGACGCCGCTTGGAAGAGGTCGATGATCATATTTCTACGCACATCATCAACCCGTTGATTCTCTCATAATGGGGATGAGTATCTTAGTACTATTCTAAACGAAGCACCTAGTGTCGAGATCCTTATCCCAATCCCAAGAGTCCGGGGTTTAATTTGTAATGAGCCTTCTGATATTACGAAAGCAATCATGATGAGATGTTTTCCGATCTGATGACGATTCTATGGAGACATCGATTTGTTGACGATTTACCGCCCTGGAAAGCCTGTCATTATTGAAGAAGAAAACGATTTTGAGCCAAGTTGCGTAGATTGAGCTAGATAATATCTGAGATCGAGGATGAAGCATTACGTGAAACATTGTCAATGTCCATCTTCTTCATTTCTAAGATTGAAGCCTTAAACGATAATTCGAGTTCACATCCTATCTCCGTTAAAGATAGTGATTTCTCTCCCGAGCTTGAGATTTTCCGATTTGATGAAGAGAATAGTGGCAACCCCACTATTGCAAATGTTTATCCTCCATTCGAGTTTATCTTCTACTTCGAGGTTGATTTGAGCAAGGTTTTGAACGATATTCGATAATGCTACAAATGACCCATTATTGAAGATGCTTTTGATGACCCAATACCACCGGGTATTGAGGATATTGTGAATGATCCCAGGGGATATGGTTGTTCTCGATGGTTTTATTGACTCCCTTTCTCTCGACGACCACCATCCTTATCCCGCTGAGCCGACATGTGAAGACAAAATCTTAAACCCGGATATGCATTGATGAGCCTTTTGTTAAAATCATTTCGAGAAAGGATCCTCGGATGGATGCCTTCATTTGAGCCTAAACTCTTATCTTTACCATGAGCCCCATTTTCTTTGAGTTTCTCATTTCTATCCGCCATCCTTTCGTCCACCAAGAAAACCACCGATGATGGATCCTTCTTACATCATATGCTTCATTCACCCATTTTCTCCAACCCAAAACCACCCAGTCTCATTCTTCGGAATGAGGACACCGCTTGACCCTGTATCTCTACCACTTTCTTCCCCAAGAACAAATGACTGTGGGACAGTCAAGCTGCACTCTATTGAAAAACAAGAGCGCTTCGTGGGAGGCACCCCATGCTTATCTCTATCTTCTTTCTATTTTCTAATAAGTGACGTAAAGGGGTTAGCCTCTTCGATTTCTCGTGTTTGGTTGTTTGTGATGTTATGTAGGATTTTCCCGATATGAAGACTCTCGTGCTCGAAGTTTGTCTTTTCTACTCGAAGTTTCATGATCGATGCCTGATGGAACTGAGCATCCTAAATCTTATCGCACTAACGCTTTTATCTTCTAGTATACTTAATAAACGGCTTTTAGATTTTCGTTGTTACCTCTTGCTTTTACAATCTGAGGACAAGGTTTCGCTCTAGTCTGGGGTAGGTAATCTTCGATTTGATTTGACCAAGACTTGCTTTATTTTTGTCGTGAACTCTCGCGAACCCCGTTCCTTAGAAATGAAAAAATTGTGCAAAATGAGAAAATTTTAAAAATTTTGTAACTTTTGTTAAGTCTTTTTATTGAAAAGTTTGCTAGTCTCTTGACAAGAAGCTATAAAATGTAATTCTAGCTCTACAAGGCCAAGGATTTGCAAGTTTCCCTGAGTGATTTTAAATATGCATAACTTGATTTCATTTGACAAAGCATTTGCTAAGTTAATATATGTTTTGACACCTTGTCACTTTTCACGGGTGAGAGTAGGAATGACTCGAATTCTGACCGGGCGTGCTGAGCCCTAGCTTGTCCCCTTAACCAGATAACCTAAAAATTTCGCTAAGCATCCGCGATCTCATTATTTGGGATTTTAAATTTAAGGAGATCGAGAAATGATAGAGTTACTTATGAGTTTAGATGCTAAACATGGAGTAGTTGGTTCTCTTTAGAGCCCATCGAAGGTACTTATGGCTTTTTGTTCCCACAAAATTGTTTCACCCCATATTTGTCTAATAATTAGAGATGTTGAGTTTTTGGCTTATAGTTAGTTTCTTGTCTCTTTAGAGAATCTTGCCCATGAGAGTTAACACATCGAGGTACTGTCAGGTTACTGTAATAGACAATCGACTCTCGATAGTTTGTCGCTATTGTTTCGCTATAAAAGCCGTAGGGTTTGGAGATTGGCACAAAAATTAACATGAAATAAAGCCCAAATGTTTTAAAATTAAAAATCCAAAGCTATAAAAGTTGCTGCAGACTTCTATAAAGGCAGAGAAAATTCAAAGTCATAATAAGATTCCGACAAAGCGAATCCCTTTGAGTTAGTAGTTTAAAAGACTATACCGGACTGCAAAAATGCAAATGTGCCTAAATAGTGTTAAGCCAAACTTCTGATCCCGAGATGTCTAAATAAAGCTTCTGCCTCTCGACTCTAGATGAAGGTTCTGGCCGCCATAAAAGGATATTCTCCCTAAATCGTGTGAAATTAGGACCTTGATGTGGACCTCATTCTTGTGTACAATGGTTTTCGAGGGAAGATGGATAACTAATTATCGACTCTTAGCTTTATATATCTTTATCGGAATAAAAGTTATCGAAACGAGAAACTTGAAGAAATTCATTTCTCACAAAAAAAAATAAAAAAATCTAGAGGAAATAGGAAAATGGGAGCAAACGGTAATTACACAAGTAACTTCCATGGGTAGTGTTAGCATCTAGAGTCATATTTAACAATGATTTCATTTACGCTTTAGTTCGGACTTGTGAAAAATCAGGACGATGTATTCTATCCAGATGGGTCACTCACGCGTGGTTGGTTTCCTACCCGTGATCCTAACGTGTCTTTGAAAAATGTTGGAGTTATTAACGACATGAAAGTTCAGCAAAACCGCCATCATAACCGAATGTGCTAAATCGTAATATCTATACAAGTGTATTAAAAGGTAAACGGGCATTTTAGAATTAAGGTTTCTTAATCTCTTCGGGAATCTTGCTACTTCTTCATGGTTTAGTAGAAAGAGATTGGAATCCTTAGTTTTGAAGCGCGAAGGATTATTGCTTGCTGGGACACGACAATGGTCTCTCGCTCGGGGTATTTTGATATGTGCTTAAACACATATTTTTATTTATCAAACTCCACCAAAATAACCAAGAAAAGAGCCGCTTATTAACATTTATGCTGCTTTTCAGTTTATGCATGTGCAGTACCTGATATGACAAAAACAAATAAAAAGAAAGCCAAAACCAAGAAAACCGAAAGCACGCAGAGAAAGAAGAATGCAAAAGTCGAGGCTGGGAAAGGAATTTGCAAGTTGGACAATAAATTCTCAAATTGGCGCTTTAGTCCTGAAGATTCAAAACTGTCATGTTTAGTCCTTGGAATTTTCAATGATGGCAAAAGTAGTCCCTGGATTATTTGAGAATGACAAGATCAATCCTTGATTACATTTTCGTAATTACACTTTTGGTACTCTGAAATAAAAATATACAAGATTGGTCCTTGCAAGTATTAAATAGGTACTAAACATATCCTAAGTCCTATCCAAATAAACCTTTGGCCCATTGATATCCCAAGCCCATAACCACACTATCCAAAACCCGGATCCAATTACCCAGTATTTATTCCAACCCATGACCCGGTCAACACAAAACGAATAACAATAAAAAAATCCAATCCCGCTACTTTTCCCCCAAAACAAACCCAACCCAGAACTCTATAAACCCTAATCTACCCTTCCTATCAATTGGTATGAATCACTTAAATTGAGGGTACAATTGTCAATTCACGACACACCTCCGACACGCCCCGACAAAGCGTATCGACATATCTGGCGCATCCCCAAGAATCCGATTGGCTAAGCGGATGTCGGTACAACTTAATCCAACCTGGATGAGATGGATTGGAATGACAAGATAGAAGATCAATGGACCGAATCAAAGATCCGTACATCCCACCTGTCCTCAGCCTTTGGCTATTTAAAGACCCTTTCATTCACACTGACTTTTTCCAATTTTATGTGTAATTAGAGAAATTTTGGTTTTAATTCTCTTGCCATTTAAATGTTTTAGTAGTGTAAATGCTCATTTTCTATCATATTCAATTTCGTGTTTTTGTATGTTCAAAGTTGTTAACAAATTTAGTTTAAATTGCCTTTTATTTGTCTTAAATTTCGGAAGCTTACCATTATAAGCTCATTTCCATCTGTTTTATATCATATAAGCTTTTAAATGCTATGTGAGTTTGCTTTTAGTTTAAAACCTCGCTTCAATTTCATTTTGTGCAAAAGTCAAGAAAAGTCAAACGTCAAATTGAGAGTCAAACTTGCTTGATAATCATGAAAGGAGTTCTTAAACTGCTTTAAAATAAGGTTTGTGATCAGCGTAAGTCTAAGTTTACATGATTCTATCAAGCTTTTGTTTTGAGATAAGTTTTAAAAGGAGTGTTTGATTGTCTTTATTTAGCAGATTCGTAGAATTTAGTTGTGGAAATTGGAAATCCAAAAGTGTTTGCCTGATTTCAAAAGTTCTATAAATCATCATTTGGCATATCCAAGTCGGGCTTTTAAGATTTTAGTGCTTTGTTGCACTTCATATTCTACACATTTGGTCTCATTGTCAGTAAAAAACCAATTAATTTAAATCTTATTTGCTCTAGCTTATTTGCTTAATTAGAAGCATTCATCAGATAGTTTTTAGCCTTGAAGTTTCCTGCTAGTCATCTCGTTTAGCTATCAGAACCTTAAGTTCATTTTAGCCTGCAAGTACCTTTCTTTATCTCAAGTATGCTCCCACATCTATTTCCTATTCTTCCTTATCGCCTTGTTTTCAAGCCGCTTGAGCTTATTTTATTATGTTAATTGTCAAATTTAGCTTCTTAGGGTAAATTTAGGTTGGTTTTACTTTGTTTACCTATAGTTAGTTTCCTCTTAGTGATTTCTAATAGCTAAAAAAATGGTTTGCTAGTGCTTATTTCCATACTCATATCCGCTATGCACATCAGCTTCCATATGCCCCAAATCACTTATAGTTTTGATTTTAATCTCTCACTTTTCATCCATTGTTTTGAAAATTTTGGACT
>OU343223.1:113077699-113087968 GCA_910596185.1 Chrysanthemum makinoi
GGTTCTGCTTCTTCGTGACATTCGCCAGAATCGCTTCAGCTTCATTCAAATCCTCAGTTTGAAGCTTAGTCAGCTCCGAAATACTCTGCACACAAGAATCAAATGGATACAAAATCTCCGACTCTCCAATCACATAGTCCCTCTCAGCCACACGAGCCCTAATGTCTTGGACTTTTTCATCAATTCTCCTTCATCGCCTTTAGTCGCGCCACCTCTCTGGAATTGAATAACCATCATATCCCTTACAAGGCTAGATCCAGCAATTGCAGCAAGCTCATCACAAAAAGGCATTGGTGTATTCATCATTTTTTTCTTGGTTTTTTCCCTTTTTTGTATGTTCTGAAATAGATTCTCTTTGCTGTGTGTGTGTTTTAAAGGACAAATTTTCTTTAAAGTATCATTTCTCTAGTGTGAAGGTGCATCACTTATAAAGGTCTTTGATTTGACTGCATTAGGCAGCCTTTCACATGGTCATTCCTGTTTTCAAATGAGCTTCCATAAAAAACAAATCTACTTTTATTTAAAAAAAAAAGAGGAAACCATCAAATAATATAAAAAAATATTTAGATTTATATATCTGAAACCAAAAAAAAAATAGGGGGGGGGGCGGGGGTTAGGTGCTAGAAACTAGAAACATGATGGTTACAGAATTTAACCATTGTAGATACATAATGAAAACTAATATATCTTAAATGCATGTCAACAGAACCGGCACAAATCATTTCTTTACTTACAATCCAACTTTGTTGATTGAATGGCATGTCAAACATAGGATCGTTTGTGCGATTTATAGATCATCCTAGATCTGACATGTCATCGAATCAACAAACCTAAATTGCAACTGAAGAAAAATATGCAATAAGTCGCTTGGACTTGCATGTATGAAAAACATAAAACATGTATGTTCGATAATGAATACAAAGGTCGACCTTATACATACCATTATCCGTAATTTACAACATAACAATGCTTAGCTGTTCATGAGTGTGCAATTGTTTTATCATCACATGTTAAGTTTCTTTGGTTATTTTTTTAGTGATTGCGTGCTCTTTTTTTTAGATTCATAAACACACTATCCGTCGTACTATTAATGTCAATGAATGCTCATCAATCAACGGTACTCACATTGGTTCTGAAGCTGAGGCTGCTCAGATTTTTGAGGTACCTGAGGATGCTTGCGCCGGGATGGCTCTTGCACATAGGCTGGCTTATCACATAGCAAGATCTTTTACTACTGCGGTGAGTAATCTATCTTCAAAATTTGATCATACTACTGACCATGGTCGATAAGTGCATTGTCATGCTTCTTTTCAGTGTCTACTTATGACCAACAGCCACCAAATTTTGGCATGCTTTGTTTTTCCACCCAACCTTTATTTAAAGGATTGAGCAGTTTCTGAATTTTAAAAAATGTTCAATACTTTAAGCGATAAACTATGATACACATCCACGTGAAATTCTTTTGTTAATTGATAATACATATTGATATTAAATCTTATTAGCAAAACCGTCTTTACTAATAAATGTTTATCCTCACCTTATTCTCACTAACCTTCTACATATATAATCTACAGCACGTATAAGTCTTGCAATGATTAAAAAACATAAAGAATTTATACTAAGAAAATATTCAATATCCCATAAAAGGAACTTGACAACTGCCTCCACACATTATCCAAATAAAACACAACTGAGTCAACCATATCATTGTTTTTCTCCATCACATAACAAAACAGATATCGACAAAATTATTGAAGCACAAACAAACGTAACTTTTATTCATATTCGACATAAGTTACAGGCATACCAAAGACAGATTAACAACACCCTGTTAATCTAACACATAACACCATACCATTAAACATAAACACCATCAGACAAGCCATCATACACACAAAGAGGATATTACCCCAATCATGCAACTCCATTGTAAACACATGGCGGATTTTCTCGATACGCGCTTCCCTAGCCAAATCAAGGACCTGAATCAGTGCAGCAAGAATCTGATGGTCCCTGTCCTGTGCCTCCTCCAAGCATTGAAGACCGTCATTCGCAACATCATCATCAGGACTGAATCTGCGTCCCTCCTCCAACAACTCAGTCCTCCTCCCAAGGCGACGGCAAACATCGTCACATTTCTCTCCAAGCAGCATGATGAACCCCTCATTCTCACCTTGCTCTTGTAGAAACAGGAACTTAAAGGCATGATGGAGTTCATCAGAGCCACATGCTTCTTTGAGCTGATCAAAGTTTGGGGTGTACGCCATTTTCTTAACTGATTTTCAACAAAACTCACAAGGTACAAAGGCAGCTATGTGAAGCCACAAAAACCCACCTTATATAGGGGAAAAAAAGCCCTGTAGCACTAAGTTAGTGTAACCTAACTGATACAGTATATCATTACTTATCATTACAATGACAGATTCCCAAACAAGCCAACACAGAACCTAGACTGAGCTAAAAGCATCTTTAAATACTTCATGAACCAGCCACTAATCTAAGACTTTAGCACGCCACACTAAACTGCAGCCTGTGTGTTGTCTACTTTAATCACTTTATCTCCACAGATTCCCTTCATGAACCAACCACTAATCTAAAATTTCATTTACAAAGGGATTTTCCACCAAACATTGGCTGACCAGACAATAATCTAAAATAAATTGCAACATGAATTCCAGCAAGGGAAAATGTTGCTCTCTTTCATTTCGATCTTTATATCCAAAGAGCACATCCTAACTTTTATTTTTTCATTTATGTGCAGAAATCATCTACATTTCAAGCAGCCAATCAAGCTCAGAAGGCCCTGACCTTCATATGCAATGGGAAGCCTACTTTCTAGTTAATAACTCTGGGTCAGATTCTAAAAAAGAAGACGCTAGGAGGCTCAAACTTCCTGCATTTCCAGTTGGCTGCTACGGTGAGTGACTTTTATCTATAATCTGTTCACACTGCTAGCGTTAATCGATAAATACATTTTTAGACTTCCTTTTGGTATATGGCTATGACCAAAATTCATAAAATTTTGTCATACTTACGTATGGATTTCAATAAATGTTTTGCTAATTATACTTATAATCTTTTGTATGCCATGACGAACAACGTATGTTCTACTGCGTCAAGAATAAGGTATGTTCTTTGTTGCATACTACTTGATATTTCATTTTTATAGGCCATTTAGGTAAAATCAGTTTATAAGAATAGCGATGTTTATGTGGCAGCATGGACATAACTCTATCCCAGTTTGTCACCATCGCTTGACGACTCCGTAGCATGAATGTAAAAGTTAAAATGAACAATAGAAGGGAGGCCAGAGATATGTGAAAGTAGCCGGTGTTGCAGTTTGCAGTAGTAGCAAATACACCCGGTAATTACAAGTTTCTGCAGCCATCTTAATATTGGTATTACACTTATGTTTTTGGCCTGTAAGTAACACCGTTATGGTTGGAAAATCTAATTTACAATTCTAAATTTGTCTTCAAATTTTGGTTTGTTTTCGTCGCAACTTCATACAACAACCGGAGATCATCTAGGAAAGGCCAACGTCGTTGAGGCTGCAATTCAGGTAATCATAATAGTAGTAGGGATGAAATTTCAAAAGCTTTTGTGCCGCCACCATTCATATGTAGCAGCTGTTTTTTTTATGAAATAAGAATCTATAGTTCACTGTTTTTTTCTTCAGACATGGACTGCAAATCTGTGCTTATTCCAATGTTAAAATCTGCTAATACAAAAAGCTGAAATAAAAGGTGTATGTTCTCTACTTTAATGACATCAACAGTCTATGCATTGACTGCTTTAATCAACTATTCAGGTTTTGAAATCTGCATATTGCCTGCACATATTCCACTCATAAACCACATGTTCATTTCAAATTCCAGCTATAAAAAACATCTCCACCAAACATTGATTCACCAAACAATAATCTAAAAGAAACCACAACATGGATTGTGGCAAGAAAAAAGGTTTCTATTTTTCATCTGAATCTTGATATCAAAAAGACACAACATTACCAGATGTACTCACTTTGTCAATTTTTTTATGTGCAGGGACCATGTACAATTCAAGCACTGAATCAAGCTCAGAAGCCACTGACCTTCCTCTGGCATGGAGCAGCTACTTTCCGCCTGGTTATTGAGGCTTAGGATCCAAAAAAGAAGATGTTAGGAGGGTTAAACCTCCAAAGCAGGTTGCCGAAATAAATGATGATGCCATGGCCAAAACTGCAAAACAAATTGCGAAGAAACTTTTAAATCCAAGCTCAAGGTCCTTGGCCTTCCCAATGCTCCTTTTTGTCAAGAGATAGGTATGAAACCATTTGCCAAAGATGGGTCAAAAGTGAAAGGGAAAAAAAATTAGCCCTTACTCAAATATAATGTATATTAGTCGTTTCTCAGTGGCTTAAATGCCTTTGAATAAAACTGTGGGAAGTTGGAGCATCATATTGTCGCTGAAAATACACATGTGTTTAGTACAATAACTATCGTGGTTATAATTTGCTTACTGTGGACTCGATCAGGCGTTGGTAGTATTGGCTGTCGTGGGTGAGGATAGCTTTCAAGAAGATGAGATTATCCACACCTTGGCAGGGTAACCCATTATGGTTGCAGCCATGGTGGATACATCCTTCTTCTTCAATTGTTAGGCTATCTAAGGCTCATTACCAGCCATTCTGCTCTTTTTAGAAGGTTTGTCTAGTTTTTTAGGTTGCACATTGTTGCAGCAGGTATCCTTGCAATCTTATGACTTTGTAGCTGCAGAAATGTCTGCAGAAACATTGTATTCTTTTGTGTCAAACAAAGACAAAAGCTATGGCATGTTTGCATAGCAAGATACTCCTATTTTGTGCTATGCAATAGCATAAAAAACTGCTACTCTTATACCAGTGAGTACATATGAATCTAATGTATGCTTTAGAAAGTTTGGCGAGATTTTTATGCTGCAAATTCTTGCAGCAGGCATCCTTGCAATCTTATGACTTTCACCGTTGTTATCTTCGACAAAATATGTGACTTGCTAGCATCGGTTAATGCAAGCAGCAAGCATGTGTAGACCAAGTTGTATACGTAAACTGCTTGCATCGGTTAGTGTGTAAGTCGCTTGCATCATTTGGCATGTGAATGTAGAAACATCTTAACTATCTATGTATGTTTACATTCATGTTTCATAGAACACACCGCGGCAACGCGCGGGCACTAAACCTCGTTTGGTACACGTATAAGATTTTTGGCTTGCTATAATATGATAGACAAAATTTTCATTTATATAGTTGTAAGAGACATCAAATGAAGTCTATGGTTAGATATCACTCAATAATATTGTTGTTGCATATCATCATATATTTGTAAGCATCATCACCTTCCCTCGATTGCTTGAATAAAAGCGATAAATTCTTCGTTTGGCTTACTTTAGCGGGTATTGCGCGTTTTACCTAGGAAAAGGTTAGAGGGTTGGGTTTGTGAAAGGGAAGAAAGCAAGTAATTTTCTAAGGACTATGTATGTAACTCATCTAGATAAATTGATAGTCTGGTCTTAATATCCACCATAAGTACAATGCATGAACTTATACATAATCTTCATGTGCTATCACCATCAGTAAAAGAGACATCAAACTAAGTCAAATGTATCACCCATTAATATTGTTGGCACTCACGACATATCATCACATATTTGAAAGCATCTCCTTCCTTGGATTTCTCTGTTTGGCTTATTCTAGCGAGTATTATGAATTTTACCCATAAAATGTTTGAAATTTATGGCTTGTGGAGGAAATACAAGTAAACCATTTATATTATCTACTGAGTAATGAGTACATATGTAACTCATCAAGATACGTGGATAGTCTTCTTTTAATATTGATAGGGATGACACCCGTAGGCAATGGGCACGGGTATTTTTAACCCGTCATCCGCCCATGTAGTTTTTTTCTCACCCGCCACCCACCCATCACTCATCAATGGGTACAATTTTCTACCCATGCCCATGCCCATGCCCGTATGTATTTGTTGCCCATGAGTAAACCCACGGGTTATTGTTATAGCCAACTACAATCTAATTAAACATACGATTTACATAACTATGAAATTAATACTTAGATGTATTAGTGTGTACCTGATAAAGGAAATAATTGACTGAGATTATACATGTTAACATGTATATAACTTTGATTGTTTGATTTTTCATATTTCATTTTTAGTCTTGAAACTCAAAACAAACTTTTAGATTAATGTGTTTTTTTGAGATTTGGTAACTATTAAATGTATACCAACTACATCATGCATATTTTAATTAGTATAATTAACTTTAGTTTGAGGGTTTATGGGTACACCCACGGGTATTTTGACGGGTATACCCGATGTGTATTTTAAATGGGTGTCATGGGTTTACCCCCGCGATGGATATGCCTCACCCGTCACCCACCCGTCATCCACCGATAGGTACAAATTTTCACCCACAACCTACGCGTGAGTGAAATTTAACGAGATTACCCACCCATTCATGTGCGAGTACCCACGAGTTGCGAGTTTTTTTCTCGCCCATTGTCACCCCTAAATATCCACCTTAACTACAAATGAATGAACTCATATTAATAATTAATATTAAGAAAATGAAAAAGTTGCCAAAAACGTATCATAACAATTACTTGTCACTTGGGATTTAATTTATTAGTTTTAAATACTACAATTAACATCATTACTTCAATAAGAATATGAAATCTCACATTAATAATAAGAAAATGAAAGAGTAGCCAAGATGAAATCTCACATTTATCTACCACAGAGTTATAAAAACTATCCAAGTAATCATATATATCTCATATTTGAATTCATCTTAAAACAACATTATTTACATAATTACCTTAACTTGATCTAAACCATTCTAAGTAGTTTTACGTGATAACTAGAATAAAATAGTCCCACAATAGATCGACCTAGTCTTTCCTATAAACCTTAGTACAAAATGAGGGTTATACTTTTACCCGTGTATTTTGGAATTAAGAAAACGATAGAACTAGCATTATAAATTTAAAGCTTTCTAGACACATCATAACTATGTCTAGAATCAATAATTATGTATATAACATCATTACTATGACTATAATCATCATTTATACACATATTATCCAAACCCCCAAATCTCCTTATATAAAGGTCAAGCTAAAACTAAAAGTTTTATCACTTGAGGAACTAGGTAAGGATGCTTGGAACTTCCTTAATTCACCAACTTGCTTCAATAATCTCCTTGAATAACCCTCCTGAGAAAATATCTTGCTAGAATGTGAGTAACTCTCTTTTCCCTCCATTTACACATACTAGACACGTTAGATGACACACCTGAAATGGGAAATAATCCCTGGACATTTGTGGTTAATAAGCCGAAGGGCAATTATGTAATGTAACACTTAATAGTCCTTGTCGTTAATTCCGGTACACTAGAGGTCCGTTTTCCATTAACCGTTTGCATTAGAGGTCCTTATTCTGATAAATGCTAATTTAAATAAATTTCTAAAATCCTATAAATACTACTAAAATATATTACTAAACTTTAAATTTTGGTTTGTTACTTTATAAGACACTAAAGTCTTCATTTGATGATGACTTAACTAAAGTCTTCATTTGATGATGACTTGTTAGGATCGTATGTATGAATGATTTGGTGAATCGGGAGGTCTTGGAAGATGGAAGAACACCATCTTCAAGTTAGAGAGAGAAACTAGAGAGAAGGGAAAAACTAGTGTGTGTATTATTGATAAAAGGTAAAGCTTACACTAAGAATCTCACCATCCTAGGAAAGTCTAGGAGGGTATTTATAGCTAGACACATACAACTATCACTAAATGACATAACAAGCCCATGTGTTTTAGCTAACAAAGATAGAAGATGTAATCCTGTCAATGTCGTTCCATTTACGAGTTAGGAGCGATTCCAACAATCTTCCCCCAATGGGACGACATAAAGGATTACTTACAACGTTTCCTACAAGTATAAAAAACAAATAAAGAAAGGTCTTCATAAGCTCTTCAAATGCTGAGGATGATGAAAGTTTACGCTCTTTGTCTTCTTCTTGTACCTCGACTTGAGAACCGTTTTCTTCACTTGTAGGCAAATGATGTAATATGCATGTTAGGAATTAGAAAATTCAGTCGTTAAAGAGTCGGTCACCTAAAGTATATGTATTTGATAGAAAGCTCGTAGTCGTAGTCATGTTATGTTAGTAAGTAGTTTGTTAAGTAACACCGTGGAGGACGGACGGGTCTTTATCCACTGTATGCCTGATCCATAGCCCGAAGGTGGCGATTATTTGTAAGACACTATAAATACCCTCTACCTCCCAAGGTAGAGGGTTGGAGCTTCAATACCATTTTTCTTTGTTTCACATAGTTCCCAACTCTCTTCCCTTTCTCTCTCTAGAACTTTCTCTCTCTAAACATATTGAACGCCCCATTTGATTATGGTTTAGTGTGTTTGTGAAATCCTATATCCTACAATTGGTATCAAGAGCCATGGTTTGATCACTCATCTTTCATGCTCTTTGTTTTGGTGGATTTCATAAGGTTTTTGGGGTTTTAAGTGTTTATGAGAGTTTGAATCATTTGGACAAATTCTAGTGTTAAAGTTTGAATTTTGTGTGTACTTTTGTGTTTAGGATCATCATATGTGTTTAGGTTTTGAATTGGAAGGCTTAAATCATTGTGGTTTGGTTGTTTTTTATTGATAAAGTGGTTGTTTGTGAAAGTTGTACTAAGCGAGTTGAGTCTCGGTGTTTTGTTTCTTCGAAGCGAGTTGCTTTGTTTTTGGAAGCGAGTTGGTATATGCGACTTGGCAATTTAGCGAGTTGACTCTTTATGCGACTTGGGTTCTAAGCGAGTTGTTTCTTTAAGCGACTTGAGTTCTAAAGCGACTTGGCTATTAAGCGAGTTGTACATCTAGCGAGTTAGTTTAAGCGACTTGGTGGTTAAGCGAGTTGTCTCTGTTTGCGACTTAGCTATTAAGCGAGTTGTCTCTATATGCGACTTGGCTATTAAGCGAGTTGGATCTTTAAGCGACTTGTTTCTTTAAGCGAGTTGTCTGTTTAGCGAGTTGTTATCAAAGCGAGTTGACTGTTTAGCTACTTGTCTATTGAGACTTGTCACTTCTTCGTACTACATTTTTACGGTCGTTCTTTTGGTTTAGTAAAATCCCGTGAAAGAATCAATTTCCCGGTTTAATCAAGGAATAGAAAAATCCTGTAGAACTTGTAATCATGTCAAACATCGTACCTACTATCGTTTCTTCTATAGCTAAGGACGTTCAAGCAGCTGGATCAGATACTCATCCACCTATGCTTGACAGGACTGATTATGACTCATGGGCTCAACGAATCAGATTGTACTGTCTTGGAAAGGAAAATGGGGTCAACATTCTCAAATCCATTGATGAAGGACCTTATCAGGTTGAGACTACAAGAGACTTAATTGATACAACTGCAGATGGAACAATGATCTATGGATTAGACAGACCAAAGATGTATGATGAGCTCAATGATAAGGAGAAAAAGAGATTTGATGCTGATATCAGGGCCTCTAACATTATACTTCCGGGTCTTCCAAAAGATATCTACAAGCTTATCAATCACAACACTGAAGCCAAGGCGGTTTGGGATAATGTCAAGATGCTTCTCTTAGGTTCTGAATTAACTAAGGAAGACAGAGAATCACAACTGTATGATGAGTTTGAGCACTTCAAGATGAAACCAGATGAGAGTGTCTATGAGTACTACGTGAGATTTCATAAGCTTGTGAATGATATGAGGAACATCAAAATGACCATGCCAAATATTCAGCTGAACTCAAAGTTTGTAAACAACATGAATCCCGAGTGGCACAAATTTGTCACCTCTGTGAAGCTAACCAAAGGACTAAAGAATACAAACTATAAGCAATTGTATGCCTTCCTTCTTCAGAATGAGAGGCATGCTATGTTTGAAAAAAGTATTCTGGATCAGTTCAAAACCAATCAGGGAGAAACAAGCTCACCAAATGATTCTACAACTTTCTACACAAATGTTGGTATTACCACCAAAGCATCTCAAGTCATACCCATGGGTAATAGTAATTACAAGCTCATCCCTGATCCAGCATATAAGCCTCCCGACTCAAACACACTCAAAGAAAACTTCATCAATCAACTGTCTCTCATGGTGAGTCAAAACATGAACTCTCTCCCACACACCAATAATAACCTCATAACAGCATCCAATCCACACAATCAAGCTACTTGTCGAGATGGGAAG
>OU343223.1:113088068-113260882 GCA_910596185.1 Chrysanthemum makinoi
GTTAGGTGCAACCAGTTCAAGAAAGGCAGTATGAACAGGGAAGAGGTGGAGTTGGTAGAGGATATGTAGCAAATCAGAATCGTGGAAGGAATCCAAATCAAGGACAAGGAAAGCCGGTCAAATGCTACAACTGTGGTGGTGAGGGACACATTGCTAGGAACTGCACATCTCCAAAACGTCCACAGAATGCGAATAATTCGAGACAAGATGTTGCTCGTGCAAGCTCGGGATAATGGTGCGCTTTGGATGAAGAGGAGTTGTTGTTTCTTCGAGGGCAATGCCAAGACATATGATGCGATGTGGATGAGCGACCAATTCAGGAAATAGGTCACAATCATCAGAATGCCTTTCAAGTCGTTGACTGTGATGCATACGACTCTGACTTCAATGATGAACCTACTGCACAAACAATTTTCATGGCTAGCATTTCTCCAATGGTCTCTCCAAAGGTCTCATCATCACAAGCAAATTTGGTCCATCCAAAGACAAAATCATCTCAGAGGTATTAAAACTATATTATGATGTTGATGAGCAAAAGATGCATAATAAAGTACAATCTCTTGAAACTTATGAATCCGATATTGATGATGAGGGTAATAGCAATATTGTCCCATATGATCAATATGTGAAGCAAAGTGAAAGTGAGGTTGTACCAAGTAATGCATCTTCAGCAGTCAATGATGACTATGCTTTTGATGAATACACTGCATGTGCCCCTGATGATTATATTATCTCTAAACTAATGCCTATAAAGAACAAGTTGCTATTTATGAACAACGTACTAAGTTTGAGTTAACCACCCGTGGAGCGGAAATGGATTGACCAAATGCGTACAATTATTCGAAAAAGTAATTTTTGAGAAGAAGTATTAAAACAATAGTTAAACTCCTTACAAGAAAAGCTTTCGAAAACTGCTAAGCAAAAACAAGAACTTCAAGAAAATGTTAAAATGCTTAAGCAAGAATTCAATGCTAAGGAATCAAAACCAAGGCAGAAACCTAATCCTGAGGAATCAAAACCAAGTCTTAAGCGATAAGCACAGTATTCCCCTTGTTGAGGAACCAAATCCTGAGGTAATTAAAAGGGCTAGAATTGCTCATAAGGTACTTTATGATGTTAATGAAATCCTTAAGCCAAGGCAGAAACCTAGTTGCGCTAAGTGCACTGAGGAAGATAAGAAATCAGATGAAGTCACTAGGGAGAAAATGGATAAGAAACTTAACAATCCTGCATGTAAAGAGAAAAACATTACTATCAAACCTCATGATTACACTAAGGAAAATTGGATCTCCCTGAGCATGTTTAAACCTCAAACTCAATTAACCCCTGAACGATTTTTGGAAAAAGATATGGATATACAAAAAGTTGAAAATCTTGTTGATAAGAATTCCCCTTGTAGGAAATTCCCTCAAGCAACTGTGTATCCTCCTAATACACCAATGCATCTTGTTCCTAAATCTATTGCCACTAATAGCAAGACCTTAATCAGCCTATATGTTGTTTATCAATTATTTGTTGATTTTGAGAATACGTGTAAGAAGAGAATCACACCTACTGGGATAACTGAGGGGGAAAGGGGTTTTGAGCAAACTAAAGAATGTTATTTAACTGAGGTCATGCCTTTTTTCAAACAATTAAAAGGTCAATTTGAGAGTCTTCAAAAAGGGATAAATTCAGATATTAAAGAAATGGAAAAGGAATTTGATGCAATGATTGTTGAGGTCAATGATTATGAACAGGAACTCAAATATAATGAAGTTGAAAGGAAGAACTTGCATATCTTAAATGAGAATTTGATTTTGAGTTGTGTTGCTCAAGATGTGTTTTATACTGTTACTAAGCACTCTATTACTGCTTCTCGATTTCATGAATTATCTATTGCATTGAAAGTTTCCCATGATCGTGTCATTGAGCTTGAAAACAAAAACTCATAACTAAATGAGAAAATTGATCAATCTGATCATGATAATTTGGTAAAACATCTTTCTAAACTAGAAGTTGAACATTTTGATTTGCAACTAAAATATCAACATCTTAAAGAAAATGTCAAAACCTCAAATATCAAGACATCCTCAGATGTTCCAGAGTTTGATGCAGTTTTTCGGATAAACAAAGCGTGACGAACAAATTCAAGCTCATTGTAACACGATCAGAAAGTTGAAAGCCCAAATTTATCAATTAAAGGGTGAAAAGAACAATGTGACTGGTTCCCAAATGCCTCCTCCTTTAGATTCTCATTATTCTCAAACTTTTCATCTTCAAAACTTGGTTAATGTTTTACAAAAAGAAAACGAGAGTTTTCTAGAAGAAAATGAAAAAGTTAAACGGCACTTTAAAGAGTTATATGATTAAATGAAAGTCACTCATGACAAAAACAACAAAAAAATAACTTCTTTACAAAAGGAAATAGAGAATCTGAGGAGTCGGAAAAGGGAAACGCCACTTGTTTTAATGAGAATGTTGAATCAAAGTCATCTACGAACAAATATATCATGGATTGTTAAATACATTCCTCCTCATCTTAGGAATAATGAACTTGTGTTTCGTAACTACTTCGCTCACCTTAAGGATAGTCTAGAATGTCTCCGTGAGATTGTGGAAGAGGATTTCACCAATAAACCTCTTGATAGAGAAATTAGGTTTGCTTTCATTTAGGCCAAACGATCTCAAGAGCTGCTAGAATGTTTAATTGCAACATGTCCTAAATCCTTAGGTGCGAAAGGTAAAGTTGTGATGCCTTGTTCTATGCCTAGTGCCAAGCATACAAACCATTCTATGCCCAGTTTTAAGAAAGTGAACACTAATTTGCCTTCAAGTAGTTCGATCCTGACGTCTAGTTCAGAATGCAAAAAGTAGATCAACCAACTAATGTTCCCATAATTCCCCTCTACAGAGTAATCGGTGACATAAAAGCAAGCGGGTCAAAGCCTCCGGGCAATACCAAGCAAGATAGGACCTCGCAAGCTAAGAATGTGCATTGGAAGAGAGTAGAAGACCACCCTAGGAACTTTAAGTTTGAGTTGAATAAAACGAATCGTGTTGATTCTAGTATTAGCCATAGGCGTATTGTAATTAATTCGAATTCTGCTACTATCTGCAAACCATGTAATGATGTCTGCTTGATTTACTAATCATGAATGTGGTGTGAATGTTTTGTCTAATCTTTGTCAAATGCCCCATTAAAATGTTAATGCTAAAAATCAAGCTAAGAAGGCTAAAAGGCAAAGGTGAAAGAAAGTTAGAAAATAGTGGAAACCCACAGGAAGAATATTTAGTAAAATAGGTTATCAATGGATACCTTTTGGCCATAGGGTTAATGAGTTCTTCCCTCAATTTGCTAAGACAATGCCCACTAGAAAATGTATGCCTACTGGTGGAACTATTCCCTTAAGAAGTGAACATACTTTGAACTGGTCAAATACGGACATTAGCATCGCATCCATTTCGATGATTCCATTGTTTCTACTTGATGTGGGTGTTCCAATCACTGTTACTAACCAAGTGGAACCCATTATTGCATGGGTTCCCAATTATCCGATTATCCATTCTTATGCGTGTTCAACTGCAGATCGTTCAAATCGTTACGTGGTACTGGACTCGGCATGTTCCAAGCATATGACTGGAGACCGGTCGCGACTCATGAACTTCGTGAGTAAATTCATCGGGAATGTTAGATTCGGGAACGATCATTTCGGTGCAATTATGGGTTATGGAGATTATGTTGTTAGTGATAGTGTTATCTCCGTGGTATATTACATGTAGAAGGTCTTGGTCATAACTTATTCTCGTCGGTCAATTCGTGATTACGATCTAGAAGTGGCCTTTAGAAAACATACTTGTTTCATTAGAGAACTTGATGGTAAAGAACTTTTAAGAGGAACACGTGGTTCAAATCTATACACCATCTCTATCGAAGATATGATGAAGTCTTCTCCAATTTGCTTGTTGTCAAAGGCTTCAAAACAAAGTCATGGTTATGGCATCGTCGTCTCAATCACTTGAACTTCGGCACCATCAATGATCTCTCCGGAAAGGACTTAGTTGTAGGTTTACCTAGACTAAAGTATGAAAAAGATCATCTTTGTTCAAAGATGCCAATTGGGAAAAAGCAAGAAGTATGCCCACAAACCCAAACCTACAAACTCGCTTATAGAAAGTTCTTCATACAATTCACATGGATTTATGTGGACCCATGAGAGTGCAGAATATCTTTGGGAAGAAATATGTGTTAGTTGTGGTTGATGATTACTCTCGATTCACTTGGGTTAAGTTCTTAAGGACAAAGGATGAAACTCCGGATATCATCATCAAACTTATCAAACAATTGAGTTCGACTTAACAAAACCTGTCGGAATCATCCGAACGACAATGGGAACCGAAGTTTGTTAATAAACAACTTAGTGAGTTTTATGAAAGTGTTGGAATCAGTCATCAAAGAAGTGTTCCACGAACTCCTCAATAGAACGGTGTAGTTGAAAGAAGAAATCGAACTCTTGTGGAAGCCGCAAGAACAATGATGATTTACTCAAAGGTTCCAATGTTTCTTCCGGGTGAAGCCATTGCCACTGCATGCTACACTCAAAATCGATCCCTAATTCACCCTGCTCATGGAAAAACTCCATATGAACTTGTCCACAATAGAAAACCTAATCTCTCATTCCTTCGTGTGTTTGGTGCATTGTGTTATCCAACTAATGAGGGCCAAGACTTAGGCAAACTTAAAGCTAAAGCGGACATTGGAGTATTTGTAGGATATGCACCAAACAAAAGGGATACCGAATCTACAACAAAAGAACCCGAAATATTATGGAAACAATTCACGTTACGTTCGATGAGCTGACCGGTCCAATGGCTTCAGGACAACCCGAGCCTCGGACCAGCATCTTCAAGTAGTCCCCAGTTCTACTCTTGTATACGATTCTTCGCCAAGAACTCCTTATGTACCTCCTTCGAAGATGACTTGAAGAAACTGTTTGATCCAATGTTTGATGAACACTATGAGCCAAATGCTAATGATATGTCAATTCCATCATCGAGAGGTGCTACTATCCCTGCCAATGAAGTTAACCCTTCAATTTCTATGACACTAAGTCAAGAAGCGCTATGATCACTCTGTCTCATCAACAAATCATCAATCATCGAGTGTACATCATGGAAATGTTTCTGGCACCCTTGATGGAGAGAATCCCTTTGCTACTCATGAAGATGCACCATTTGAAAACATATTTGCTCCTGAATCATCATCAAAACCATCTTCAACAGGAGAAATCGACTCTGCTACTTCAGTTCCTCAACAACAACCACACGAACACCTTAGAAAATGGACACATGATCATCCATTGGACAACATCATTGGAAACCCCTCTCGTCCAGTATCCACACGGAAACAACTTGCAACCGATGCCTTATGGTGCTTCTTCAACTCCGTACTCTCTAAGGTCGAACCAAAAGATGTTAAAACCGCCATGAATGAAGACAAATGGTTCAATTGCTATGCAAGAAGAAATTCATGAGTTTGATCGACTTGATGTATGGGAATTAGTACCTGCTCTAGAGTGTGCTATGATCATTGCTCTAAAGTGGATCTTCAAAGTGAAACTTGATGAGCATGGTGATGTTTTAAAGAACAAGGCTCGATTGGTTGCAAAAGGATACCGTCAAGAGGAGGGTATTGACTTTGAAGAATCATTTGCTCCGGTTACACGTATCGAGGCAATCGTAATCTTCTTGGCTAATGCCGCAAGTAAGAACATGGTAGTTTATCAGATGGATGTAAAGACGGCCTTTCTTAACGGAGATCTTAAAGAAGTCGTATACGTCAACCAACCTGAAGGCTTTGTGAATCCAGAACATCCTACTCACGTCTATCGTTTGAAGAAGGCTCTTTATGGTTTAAAGCAAGCTCCAAGGGCATGGTATGATACGCTATCTATGTTTCTTCTATCTAATGGATTCAGCAAAGGAGCGATTGATCCACATTGTTCACCAAGAAGTTCGAGCAAACATTTAATTCACGTTCAAATATATGTTGATGATATTATTTTTGCCTCGACTGACCCCAATGAATGTGATCGTTTTCAAATGAAATGGGTTCCAAATTTCAAATGTCAATGATGGGACAAATGTCATTTTTCTTGGGATTACAAATTTCACAAAGTCCCGGAGGCATTTTTATAAATCAATCTAAATATGCAAATGAGATTTTAAAGAAATTTGGATTTGATTCTAGTGACCATGTTGACACTCCCATGATAGAGCATACTAAACGATGAGGACCACTCGTGGATCATGGTAGACCAAACGAAATATCGTAGTATGATTGGATCCCGATGTACCTCAAAAGACCGACATATCTCATTTGTTTGCATGTGTGCTAGATATCGTGCTAAGCCTAACAAAAGCACCTTGAAGCGGTTAAATGGGTCTTTCGGTATCTCCAAGGAACCATCAATATGGGTCTTTGGTACCGGAAGGACACCGGTATGTCACTAACGACCTATGCGATGTTGATCATGCAGATGTCAAGATACTCGTCAAACGCCCGAGGTGCTCAGTTTTGGGTGATAAGCTTGTGAGCTGGTCTTCAAAGAAACAAATGAGTACTTCTATTTCCTCTACAGAGGCTGAATACATAGCCATGTCATCTTGTTGTGCTCAAATCCTATGGATGAGATCCCAATTATCTGACTATGGCTTGGAATTCAACAAAATCCTTTGTCTTGTGATAATAAAAGTGCCATTGCTCTCTTGCAACAACGTTCAACATTCAAGAGCAAAGCACATCGACATTCGACATCATTTCATCAGGGAACAAGTGGAAAAGGTGTGGTGGAACTCTATTTTGTGAGGATCGAATACCAGTTAGCGACATCTTCACCAAAGCTCTTCCTAGAGAACGTTTTGAGTTTATCCTCCCACGACTTGGTCAAAAGAGTCTTCAACCGAAACACTAAACGCCTTCAAGAGGAAGAAGATGAGTAAAAGGTCTTTCTTCATTTATCTCTTGTATATATATATATTCAAAAAGCAAAATACAAAATTTCAAAACCCACAAAAGAAAATATAAAAATATAAAATTCTCAAAAAATCCATAAAAATTAGAAAATCTTGAAAAATTCCAAAAATATTGTTATTTTGTCTTGTTTTTCCTTATTCGATATCATCTACGGACTTTGTGTTGACATTCAAAGAATGTCACGGGTCTTTAGATGTTTTTCGAATGTGCATAGTCTTGTTTTAAAAAAAAATGAGGGAGAAAATGGTTGTTTATTGTCATTTCAGGCAATAACCCGTTTTAAAAAATAAAGAACAGAGCCATGCTTTATCTTATTTTTCAAATCTCATGCTCTGATTCTTAAAACAAATGTTTGTCATCAAAAAGACAAATGCTTCTCTTTCCAAATATTTTTCCGTCTAATGATTCTTCTGAAAAATATTTGCCATTCTAATGAAAACTAAATTGCTTTGAAAATACCTCGTACTCTATTATTCATGTAAATCATTTGTGCTTATCATCTGTCAAAATTTCTATCTCTCAATCAACAACTTGTGTCATTGATTGAGGGGGAGAATGATTTTATTCGAATTAAAAATGTTATTTTGAAAGGTCATTTTTCAAACAATTGGCACGTAAATGAGCTAGGGTTATTCTTGGAAAATCAAAAGGAACAATACTTTATACAGTTGATTCAAAACCTTTGCTAATGTTATGTTTTCAAAAGATACTCTTGCATGTTTAAACAATGGAGTTTAAAGTTTGAAAATCTTATCCTTATCAGTTAAAATGTTCTTTTCAAAAGCAAGTCACTATTCTCCTCAAAAAAAACTTTCAAAATTTAATTTAAATCTGTAGGATCGTGTATATTATTGTGTTGATGATTCGGGTGGTCTTGGATGATCAAAATACATGTTTGCCATAGTTAGAGAGTTAGTAGAGAGAGAGGGTGTTCTTGCTAGAGGTTTACACAAATGAAAGATTAGATTAAAATGAGAAGAAGCACCACCCCTTCCATGGATGGAAGGGGTATTTATAGTTACAAGAAATACGACCTCCTATCGGCCTGTGGATCAGGTATACAGTGGGTAAAGACCCGTCCTTCCTCCACGGTGTTACACTAAACTATTCTACGCTACTTGATCTGCGCTGAACCGTCAAGTTATCTTACGCAAGCTAGCCACTTGTGAATGACTAACCGTAAGAAACTCAAAACAGTTCACACACCAAATGCAATTTAGATCAGAGGAATATAGGGAATTCCTGGGTCGTTAAGTCCCACGGAGGATGAATTGGTGTTTAAACAACTTCAGATGTCGAATAATCACTAAGGATAGTGATCAATAAGGATTTAAGTGGATAATTACCTAAAGAAAAGATCTACAAATTACAGTGACTTAAATGCAAATTAAAAGAGATTAAAAAGTTAAAATATATTAAATAAACGCTATCACTATTTTTACAGATCGATGAACGTTTATTTTATAAAACAAAATAACTTAAATAAACTATATTAACTAAAACGTAAACTCAAATTATCTAAAAACGTGGTTTAAAATGAAAACGAGCGTTACGTTTAAAAATTACGCTGGAGCGCAAGCAAAAACGTAAAATTTATGAAATAAAAGGCCTACGAATGTAAAACTAATTTTATTACGTACTATATGACAAAAGAAAATTTTAGAAAAAAGGTTTATATTTTTTTGACTTTTATATTTTTTATTATGAATTAATTAAGATTTTACACTAATTAAATGTTTAAAAATACTAAAAATAACGAGAAAAATCTGAAACTTTTTGTAAAAATACTTTATACTAATACAATTTTATAAAAAATACAAAAACTGAAAAAGCTAGTAAGAATAAGCTGGAAATAAGTGAATAAGCTCGTTTAAGCTTATTTGGACAAGTGTGGTTATGTATTTGATTCTGCAAAAGAAAACCAAGACAAGTCCCAAGGGCAATTGGTATCCGTGTATCCTTCTAACGCTGCTCCAAAGGGGAGGTCTCGTGTTCGAGCCGCCTACCCCTTTTGCAAAAACATTTTATTTTTCAAATTTTCTTTTTGAAACTTATTAAGTACATTAAGATAAGCAATTTCTAAAACTATTACTTTTTATGAAAAGTACTGATAAGCTTAGAAATAGCTTATTATCTTAACAGTGGAACAAAAATATGAATAAGCACAAGATTAAAGCCAAGTGGTTAAAAAGCTACTAAATAAACACAAGCTAACTAGAAAATAAGATAAGCAACTAATAAAAAGCTAAAATGACAACTGAGGAAGCATAATTACCAAGGAATAAGCACAAAATAAGCCAAAATAAGCAAAATCTTATATGTTTACACAGGGGACTGTGTAAATTGATAGGTACTTTTAAGCTAGTAATTAAGCACTATAATAAGCTATAAAATGAAAGCAAATACTGGAGCTAACAACCTGAGCAAATAAGCTTTCCAAAAAGCTAAATTACACAGATAGGCTTATTCTAATAAGCTTGTGAGAAGCTTATGAAGAATTTGAAAAACCACTGATTGATTAGTACTAAGAAAAAATGGACAAAACTATAAGTCATGAGCAGGCTTATCAAATAAGCTATAAATTTGAAAATAAGACTTGGAATAGACACACAGCTAGGTGGCCTACTCAGAAAGCTAAATTATATAAGCTAGTATTTATTAATAAGCTCTGTAAGGGCTTATGAATCTAGATAGCTAACTGTGTGCACAGGGCATATTTTGAAAAAGGGACTTAAAAGAAAGCTGAAAATAAGCACTTAATAAGCTAATTTTATAAAAGCTAGTATTTTTATATTTTTGTTTAGCAGCTAAATATTACTATCCAAAAAGGAATTAAGCTAAATCTTACTATTGAATCCTACACAAAATTATTCATTTTATTCAAAAACGACTATATGAAAATTTGACTTTTATGAAAACTACATATGTTGACTATTATGAACTTTGATTCAATTCTAAACACTGATTATGTTCAGTTAAGTTATAATATGATTAGATTAAGTTAGGTAACCAAGTTTTAAACAACTTTGATGAGTTTTACACTCAAAATTCCAACAGTGACAAAGTAACAAGAGATTAAAGGAAAGTTTGACTTTTTCACTTATGACCACTGGTTTTCTTGTCTATTTAAGCTAACATAACCTACTGAGACATGCAACAAGCACAAACACTAACTAAGATAGCCTCTACCACAGTTAACAAGACAGAACCAAACAGTCCTTTATAGGACTGTTTTGATATTTTAAACACTGAAACAGATGTTTAAGCCAAGGAATCAAATGATTAACTTATGCTAACTATTTTTAGACAGAATCAAACTGAAATTAACATACTTTCAACACTTAAACTGAAAATTGCACATTATGAGAAAATAGCTTACAATTTGAGATTATGCACAAGACAAGGAACCAGTGACTGAAATCACACCCTATGGCTTCCCAAGAAGCTCTAAACCAAGATATAATCCAAAACCAGCTCTGCTACACTGTCTTGATCATCATGCCCATGATTTTTTATTTTCAAGCTATTTTATTGGTATTTTAGGTACCTTTGAGTTTTAAGTCTAAACTGAGTCTTTAATGTTTCTAAGAGCTTATAAGCTTTATCAAAAGCTTATATGAGCTTAAAAAGCAATAATAACAACCATTAACAACTTTTTGCAAATTATGAGGATTTGAACATAAAAATTGCATATACTAAATTCAGACATAAAAACTAAATTGAAACTGGAAAGATGTTTGAAATACACTGAAATAAGATTACAAGACCTTTGAAAGCTTGGAAATACACTGGAAACTAATTTACACTACCTACGATATGAAAAACTAAAACTATTCTACATGTCTTTTCTTTCTTTCCTCTTTCTTCTTCTTTATAGCCTTTTTGAACTCCCCACATGCCTCTGAGTTGATCCCACTACCATTGGATCTCTGAAACACATCCTAGCCTTTGATTTTGCTTTTGGCGCCAAAAAAGTCTTGGGCAGTTTTTTGTTCATTAATGATTCTTGGGAGGATATGGAGGTGGAGGGGACATGGTATACAGCTGGGGGGATAAGTTTGGTGAGGTGGAAAGGTTGGGAGAGGTGGAAAAACCACCTGGTTTCAGGTTTACAGGGGAGGAGGAGAAGGTGTACAGTGAGCGCGGTATTTCTATTTTAAACCATTGGGTCGGGTTTTGGGCTTGGGTTGATTGGGCCAGCTGGTTTTTGGATTGGATTTGGGTTTGATAATATATAGGTCCGTTTGGTTTTTTGCTAGTAACACACAAGGACCATTTTTGTAATTTGAGCAAAGTGAGGGACTGAAAATGACAAGTTTCCAAGGTTTACACAAGGGCTAAACTTGCAATATATGATATTCCAAGGACCATACATGTAATTTATTTTCCATTTAAAAATGTCCAAGGACCAAAACTGTCAAGTTTGAAACTTGAGGGACCAAACATGTAAATTCTCAAAAGTTTATCATAAGGACCATTCTTGTCATTTATAAATAATACAAGGTTAAAATTTGATAATTTTCACTTTTTAAATTAACCAAGGACTATTTTTGACAATTTTCAAAGTTGAGGGATTAAAGTTGTCATTTTGTGATTTTTGAACTTTAAAGGGTTTGTTTTGACAACTTTTGAATCTCATGGACCTTAAATGACTTTTTACAAGCTTTTGAATTACCAGGGACTAATTTTGACAACTTTTGTAACTTGGGGGACTAAAACTGCCAATTATGCAAACTTGATACGTTTTTCACCAGATTTTGATGTTTTGCATTTAAAACATATAAAACACTTGTTTGTGATATTTTCATCATTTTGAAGCATTTCTGAGTGTTTTCAGATGTTTTTGGCATTTTAACAGTATAAAAATGATGAGTATTTAGACACTCATCACTACTGACAAACAAATAAACTACTAAATAACGTAACAAACGACACGTCTACGAGCTAACATATGCTAGACTTATAATTGGGGTGACCGACACTTTAACATGGAATTTTCTAATTCCTAACAATCTCCCCCTAAGGGAGGTCACCCCATGAAATACATTTTGCATCCTAGCATTCTATCTTTGTCTTTAGTTCCAAGCTCGTAGACTTCAATTCTTCAAATTCCTTATTCTTTGTGCTTGTGTAGCGATTCTTCAAAGTCGCGATAGATTTGTACTTTAAGTGGAGGCCTTTAACTGATCCACATCTTGATGATCTTCGAGCTTTCTTTGAGATCATCACCACAAGAAATCTCTCGGATCACCCTTTTGTTGTGTTGCCATCATGTGAAGTTGTGACTTTCGGACCGACATGCTCACACTTTTGAATTATGACATCTTTCCATCGAGTAGCGAAGCCTTACGTTCATGATATTTGCAGCAGCGAAGCGAAGCATAGTATGAAATATCGAGCCGATTATGTAGATATGCACCAGTCATGATTTCTTCAAATTAAGTGTGGATGCCGTGAGCATGCGGCTTTGGATTGACTCCTCAATTCGATCACCGCAACCGCCCAAATGTACCCGCAAACAACAGCTTAGCAATAAAACACACGAAAGTGTCTTTGATCACTTTCTTTGAATTGAGGTACGCGGCCCACGGTTCCTCGCTGATCAAGTACAAGTACGCCTGTGATCGTAGGATTCCTAAGAATCTCCTTGACAGGTTTAATGTTCTAGCCGTTCTCAAACCGAACATCTCAAAGAAGACAACACGGAGTGAGTGAACCAAATAATTGAGATTCATCGATTGATGAAAATGATTTGAAAACAATCGTGTATTGCTTGGAAGAAAGAGTTTTGCAATACAACGAAAGTTTTATGAGAAAGATCAATTTTCAATCAAAAATACTTTTGTATTTGAAAAGAGTACACATTCGACGTGCTAGAGAAAAGAAGAATTTTGCACATCGAACGGTTTTTCCAAAAGTATTTTTCAATCAGAGATACTTTTTGAATTTGAAAACATAAGTACACATTCGACGTGCTAAAGAAAAGAAAAGATTTGCACATCGAACGGTTTTTCCAAAAGCATCCGTCAATCCATTTCCTGGACCAAGGTTGATTCACGAGTGAATCGCCCCATCGTTTCTATCCAGTTGTCACATGGTTGATCTTTAGAAAAGATCTCACATGTCACCTACCAAGAGCTTGTTTGATGTTGGCTCTAGAAGGATTACCATCTTCATCGTGAATACTTTTACATACCACTCAGATGTTCTGGCAATACCACAAGGATAATGCGTAGGACTCTTAATATATACTTACTTTCCACATTGTGTGAAACAGCAAGTCTTCATGAATTTAGTGTCCTAACAAGATATTGTGGATGATCTCTTGGCTCTAGACTCAATAGTGCACATTTGGTTTCCTATATCGGAGACTAGGGAGAGGGTCTCCTTCTTCAATATCAACAATCTCTAAGAGAAAGTCGATAGATTATGTCGGTTCCCCGTGAGAATGAAACAAGCCCTTTTAAGAGGAACTTGAGTAGCTTGGGAAGGATAGTGCAGTGCATCACTGGGTCCATGATGTCTTGTCTTCAATACCAGTGTTACCTTAGTAAACACCAGTAGCATATGTATTGAACCCGGTTTCTGCCCTAAGGTTGAATTATTGGAGGGCTATTTCTTTTCACCCTTTTCACATTCAATTCTTTTTCATTCTTCAACCCCTTCAGTGCTTACCGAGACTTCATAACTAGAACCTTTTTGGGTTTCCAGTACTAGCTCTGTCTCAGTCCGCACTCTTCCCATATTCTCATTTTTCTCCTTTTTTCAATATTCCTAAGGACTCTACACTATCTAGTGGATTGTCCCTGGGAAGATCCCTCCGGTTCTGGCGGATCGTGGGAACAAATACCTAACCTCACCATCCTTATATCTCCATGCATAAAGTAAAATGGTCGGTCTTTTGGTACAGTTCATTCTTCCCTGAAACCAATTGAAAAATCATTTGGAAAAACAATCAAGGTACTTGTGATACGAGATCAAAGCATTTTGTACCTTAATAGTTTTGATCATTTAGAAAATGCTCCACCTCAACATGTGCATATGATTTAAAATTGTTTGGCACATGGAGGCAAGAGTTCTTTGAAATAATTTCTTGATCACAATTTCCTTAGAAAAATCCATTTGAATTTCTTTGGTAAAATTCTCCCCCTCAATATGTGCATAGGATATTTAAAATCATTTTATCACATAGAGGCAAGAGTTCTTTTGAAGCACATCCACGATTACAAAAGCCATTTAAGAAACCATTTGAAAACTCAATCAAGGTACATTATGTTAACACATAAAATCTTTTGTACCTCGATAGTTTATTTTCTTTTAAAATGCTCCCCCTCAATATATGCTTCGAGATTCGAAAGCGTTTAGCACATATGAGAGAGCAGGCTGCACAATTGAATCAAAACGATCATCTTTTATCAAATTTCATTATTAAATCACAAATTCTCCCCGATCAAAAATATCAAACCCTTTGAGATTTTGGATCCCAAGTGATTTAATAAGGTTTATAAAACATGGGAGAATATGTGGCCAAGTTTAAATACTCATCATGTTTTTGGATAAATCCTCCTCCTCAACATGTGCATTTTGTATTTGAAATCGTTTGGCACATGGAGGCAGGAGTGCCTTTAAAGGACTAAAACCGATTCCATTAAAACAAATTTGAGATTTAAATCACGATCTCTCCCTTGATCAAAAAATTCAAACCAACTAGAATTTTGGATCCCGATTGATTTAAATCATTTAGAAAGTTTGAGGGAAAGACTTGGCAAGATTTAATTTTGAAAAATGACAGATAAGGACCATTTAGACATTAAAGATTGTTAGTGTCAGGTATGATTGTTTTTAAGAGATCTTTAGTAAAATAAAACAATTTCACAATCAAACAAGAACAGAAAAAATTTCATTTTGAAAGACCTTGATTCTAAAGAAAAATCATACAATGACATAACATTAAATCTTTAGATCACCACTTATATAGTACAAAGCGGAACTTTTGTGAAGAAATATCGTTTGAAAATATTTTATTTTAAATCACTCTCCCCCTCAATCCATGACAGAAGTCAATAATTGAGTGACTTAGGTTTTGATAACAAGAAGTCCGGTGATTTTCAAAATTAAGTCCAATTTATTTTCAAAACAATATTTTTCCATTTTTCAAAACAATATAATTTTCAAAATTGTTTAAAAAATGTTATCCTGCACAAAGATACGTTAGGTGGTTGAGAAGCTTCTGTTGTTGTTGCAGTAGGGTTTGGAAGAAAACCGTCTCACGATGCATGAGACTTCTTCTTACGTTGCATTTTGAATGCCAACTGAGGTCAAATTAAGCTCTGTTTCTTCAATCACTTAGAAGAAATCCATCTGATGATGCAGTGAGACCTCTTACGTTGCATTTATGCCAACTCTCCATGGAAGTCCAATTAAGCTCCGTTTCTTCATTTGTCAACCCAAGATCTAGTTACCCTTTCCTTTCGGCATCCAAACATCATATTATGTGGGATCCTGATCGGGAACATTCTTATACCAAGATACCTGCATACGTTAGTGAACACACATACAGATATATGGTGGTCGACATCACCCAAACAACAATCGACAAATTCAAGTCAATTCAGCATATCAATAAGGCATGGGAATAATGTTCATCAATCTATAATCATCTAAACCTAGCGTCACATCCTAGAAACCTAGTCCTTCAACACAGGCAATTATATTTTTCAGATAAGCACGTAGGATGATTAAGAAAGCCCGTTAGATGATGTAAATATGGAAAATATTCTTCCCTCAATCAATGACTCTTTTCTTGAAAAGTTTTAAAAGCTGAAGTCATTGATTGAGTTTGTCAATTTTACTAAAACTCTCAAACTCGATTGATTTTCAAGCAACTCATTTTCCACCATTTTTGAAAACAACAAATATTTTTCCGAAGAATTTTAGACGGAAAAACATTTGTGTAGGAACAGCAGTCCTTCGACATACTTTCCTCAAATTGTTTTAGGATAAGTGCACGAAATATTTGAAAATTTGGTTTAGCGCAACACTTTCCTTTCATGAAGAACGGGTTGCTAACTGAAATAATAGCAAGCCATTGTTTAAGCGCGGGTCACAGTCTGAAGTAACTGCAAGCCTTCATTTGATGCCCGGGTTACAGTCTAAAATAACTGTAAGCCATAGTTTTGAAGCCCGGGTTACAGTCTGAAATAACTGTAAACCATAGTTTTATGACATGTTTAGAAAGAAATATTTACACCTCCTGCTCGAACTTCATCTAAAGTCCCGTGCCATTATTGAATGACATTTCTAAGACCGTAGATGTTATCGATACCAGAAGACATGTCTTGAGAAAACATATTTTTGGTATTTTTGAAATTTTTCTGATTTTTATGGGTTTTGAAGGTTTTATATTTTTCTATTTTCTTTTTGTTGGTTTTATATTTTTGTATTTTGTTTTTCATATAAATATATACAAAGTGATAGAGTAGATGATATAGTAAAAGAAGATGATGATACAGTACGAGATAAGGATATCAAGCAGCCCCGTTGTTGAAGAAAGAAGTCATCATCTCTTAAACATTCACCACAAAAGCAAATCGAGGCTCCTAATAGAAGAAGAACATGAGCCTATGAGAAAGAGAGACTTTGGCAGCTTCCCCCCAAACCGAAAAACCATTAGATGAGCATATTCAAGCTCTATTTCAAGCTTGCTTTAGCCAGGTGCACAAAGAAGCACACCATTATCATAAATCCCACTGCTCCATTTAAGAACAATAATCGAGGTTCTCCGTTCGGGGTTATATCATCAACAAGAATAGCAACGTATCATCCCACTCATAAATAATCTTCTCAAATTTCATAACCACTGAAGTCTGAAGCAATCCATTCCAAAAAAAGTGTCAAGAGAACACTTCCCCCGTGTAGTTGAAATGATGCAGTCCGTCTCTTAGTATAATGCTCAAGAACTCTCCCGAATACACTTCATGAGGGAATGAAGAACACCTTCCCATGTTCACATTTTTCTTCCCTGATGAACGTGTATGAAGCTCAAGAGCCCGAAGTACACCAATATCCAAGAACTCTCCCGAATACACATCATGCCCGGAGAGAAAACACCTCCCTAATGTTTGGGATAAACAGTGGCTTTCTTCCCCGATGATCGTGTATGAAGCTCAAGGACCCGAAGTACACACATTCCCCAAAGAGAGAACAACCGATAACATTGAAAAGCAGGCGAATCATGATTATCTCTCGGATGACAATCTCTGCGGATGTCAACTCCGAATAAGTGATTATTTTTCAATCACCGATTAAGCCCTCAAGTGAAACAAATACTGAGTGCCCCCAATGTACACAGTTCTCTCTCTTCTGATGATTGTGATAACATCGAGATCATCACGCACCTGTGTACCTCTTTTATCTTCAGAAACTAACACTCCATCGCTTGTCCCACATAGTTGGAATAAGAATACTAAACGCCTTGATGAGTAAAACCTTGAGTTTCTCTGCGGTCATGACATTTGTTTTCCCGGGATATCTTCAATCACTTAGAAGAATTAAGTTCATCAAGTTTACTCGCCATGAGTCAAACCTTGAGTTTCTCTGCGGTAATAACATTTGTCTTCCGGGATATCTTCAATTACTTAGAAGTATTAAGTTCATCAAGTTTACTCGCGTTTAGATGCTTGTCTCCTTACCCCTTGCTGGTTTTCGACTCTTCGAATCGCAACTCTTTGTAAGTCCGTATACTAGAAATATTTTGAGAAGAACATCATTAGCTCGGATGTATCGTGAGAATCAACTTCAAGAATAACGTGAGCAAGTCTAATTAGGGATTAAATTTGGCATTTCAATCTCCCCCAATTAGTGCTCTCCCCTAAACCGACAATCTTTTTGATAAATGCCCAGATTAAGAAGAAGTCTTTAGATCATCAAATGCAACTCGTCTTTGGTCTTCTAACATATAGCAAGAAATGTAGAACGCATAGACTCGACCTTCTTCAAGATTGTCCAGTTGGGGAATAGATAGTTAACATCTTCAACTCACACCAAAAAGCATCCCACCAAAAGCATCCCAATTAACTTACATCTTGCAAATCCCCTTAACTAAAATCCCTGCCAATCAAACAAGAACAGAAAGATGTTCATCAAGGAAATCACAATAAGGCAGAACGAACACACAAGATGGTAACACCAAACTACCAATCACATCAAACAAGAACAGAGAGATTGTTCGAATCATCATGTTGATGTATACGTGAAGCATTAACCGGAAGCACTTTGTCGATAAACTCATCAATCCAAGTGAAGATGTCAACCAACGGCTCTTAGAAGAGAAAAACTCCATGTGAAGATGACCGATAAGAAGAAGCTCGGTTCTTACATGAGTTTAGAGCCGTATGACCATTTATATTCTCAAATATCAATCAACAATGCAAAAATTCACACTTCTTCTCCCCTCAAGAATTGCATACGGAGTTGCCATTCTTGATTAAATAAGTGAAAATCATCCGAATGTTCTATTCACACTTCTCTCCCGCAAAATAAGCACATGATGTCGCCATCTTCATTATAATCGAGCAAGCGGAATAAGAAAACAATCAGTGATAGCCCGGTTCACTTAATGACTGAAGCGCATGGAAAAATCATGAAGCATGTTGATGAGAATGGTCATAATTGAGAAGATTTCTCTTCTTTCGAAGATAATGCGCACTGAGGCGTACACATTTCTTTTCTTTAGGGAACGAGGCATGAACTGATGTGTTCATACGTCATAAGAAGATTTCTCTTCTTTGGAAGATAAAGCGCACTGAAACGTACACTTTTCTTTTCTTTAGAGTACGAGGCATGAACTGCTGTGTTCATACGTCATAATCTCTCTCTTTTCAACTCTCTTAGCAAAACATGTAATCATCACCATTATCATTCAATAGGCTCTTTGTAGTGACAAATGATGGAGATAACCCAATATGATGAGTTTGACCACTAAGTAAACTAACCCGAACTCGTGACTTAAACTTGCACATATGTAACAAAGAGCGGTGCAGATTTCCATTAGCATCTCTAAGTACTCTCTAAGTACTCTATACTCTTCATCCAACCAACCAACAAGTATAAGACGTACATTACCTCTTGAAAATCCACAATTGAATGTGACACTGAGCACTACAACGTAACTCCTTAAAGTGATAGTTATTTTGAGGTGATATGAGCCCAATTCCCTCAAGTGGTAAAAGAAAAGGTAAAAGTCACCTAACAATAACTAGATTTCCAAGTCTTCGCTTTTGATAATAAGCTTGAACAAGGATCATGAAGAATCTTCATCCATCCATCCCCTGATATCTTCAGATACTAAGTACACTCGCCCGTGATAATTCACTTCAACCTCAAATAAATAATATGAAATTAACGCCGTTGTCACATCATCCGTTAAAAGCTCAAATCTAGCCTTCTTTGACATTTAAATGAACTTTGATAATGGTTTCATCCCGACCATGGTTACAAGCACATAACCCCGTAAAACCATGTAATAACCATATCGCCATGACGAATATCCAAACACACATCCAATTCATGAAGTACACCATTTTTATCCCTTCTTCAAACAAAACCGTAGCACCAAAGATCAAATAAGATCCCGAAATACACTTTCCTTTCTCTAAGATGGTTCCATCATTACCGGATTTTACAATTCTATGGTTTAAACCGAGAAATAGTTTCTTTCGCGGGATTTTACAAAACCAAGAATAAACCGTAAGATAGATCCTGAAATGCACTTTACTAATACCAGGATGTTTCCATTGTCACGGGATTTTACAAGTCTATTATTTAAACCGAGAAATAGGTTCTTTTCGCGGGATTTTACAAAATCAAGACAAAACCGTAAACAATGTTAGCTTGAATTTGTTATGACAACTTTGGTTTCGTGAATATCTTTTAGGGAACATGCAGTGGTTCATCAACGGTCCATTTACCAACATCAACACCATCAACAACCATCCATTTAAACACTTTTGGTAAATACGTCAATCACGCATTCTGTCGGCTATTATAGGGACCACATGGAGAAATAGACCCGATATGCCAAACTTGAACAAGACGTAACATTCCCCGGATTTGTTACTTAAGCTTGCACTAATCCTTGTGAAAAAGAAACGGTGTACCCAATGTACAAAACCTCTTGACGTATCCTCAACTGCGTGAGACACAGAAGTGATACCTACGTTGTGGGTTGAGAAAGAATCACAAACGCAACTAAATAGCCAAGTCTTTATCACCCTCTATAAATGCCCAAACAAGTCATCTTCGCGGAAGGGTAGAAAGAAAGAAGACGAAATAAGCAGACCCGCCCGGAAATCTTCACTTCAAACCCAAATAAGAAATATCGTCCAAACAACTCCGTAGTCACCCTAGTTCTAATAGAAATTCAAGCCGAGACAAAATATTCTTTATGAAAATGCATAGACCAAAGTATCAACCCTCATACCACAACATTAATCATCATCATACTAAATCTCATCATCGAATCTCGTCATCAAAACTCATAACATCCAAATCTCATTATCCTCTCATTATCAAATCACATGGCACACCAATCTCATCGACATACAAAACGATACCGGAGTCTTAAGCACATATCAAGATCCATTCCAAAAACACCCGACATGAAATCCAAATTCGGAATGAGAAAGCTCATTATCCACTAACCAAGTCCGATTAAAACCACTTCTCATCAAATAACTTTACTTAGAATAACACCACGAGACCAAATCCATAAGTATCAAAATGAATTTGGTTCAATAAACCACTTCTCATGCTTATTATCAAAACTTCTCATTATCCGTTATGATAATTATTGTCACACCCCCAAAATATCGCAGCGGAACGATGGTGTCATTGGGGTATGACGTCATAGCACAAATTATGGATACAGAAAACGACCTCTATAATGAGACGTTTTGAAAAGTTTACCATTCGATTACTTAGGTTAAAGTTTACACCACAAGAAATCACAAAGTTTGATAATACATAAAGAGTTTACAAAACATGTCGAATGGTAATTGTTAAAAGCACAAGACTCCAATGTATGCCATGTGACTCAAAAGCTCCATGAAATGCTATCGCCTTACGACCCGAGATAAACATGCTAAAAAGTGTCAACACAAAGGTTGGTGAGTTCATAAGTTTGTGTTAAAAATGATTTGAAATACTTAGAGAAATGTTCACACAGCAAAGGCATTGTGAATCCACTCAGCCCAAGTTCGCCCATACAAAACTTGCAACCTGTGTGTTCACAACCCATTGCCTAAAATAGAATGACAATCATGAATATGCGCAATAAGGTAGTTAAAAGTATAAATGTCACCACAAGGGGTCTTCCAACAACTCGTGTTGGGATGTTCCTCCAATGCTCACGTTGGGATGTATCCATAAAAATGGCCTTCCAACATATAAATGATGGGATGTTTGTAAATTAATAGCCTTCCAACAACTTAATTTGGAGCCACTAATTTTTGTATGTTTGTAAATTAATAGCCTTCCAACAACTTAATTTGGAGCCACTAATTCTTGTATGTTTGTAAATTAATAGCCTTCCAACAACTTAATTTGGAGCCACTAATTCTTGTATGTTTGTTCCAAATATGCATATGAAATCAAGTATAACCCAATCAAGTATATAACGTAATCAAGTGTGAAGTATAAGTAATGTTGTTTGGCAAAAGAGTTTAAATGTTTGGATAAATAAGCATATATCTCGCCCCAAATAGTTTATAGGAATTTAAATGAGTAAAAGCGGGGTATGAACTCACAGTAATATGTAAGAGTTTAAAGTACTTGTGAAAATAAATGGAAATAGTTTGAGCATGTATCTTCCCCAAAAGTAGTATAAAAACAATTGAAAGTGGGGCTATAGAACTCACCTGGTGTGATTGATATGCTAACAAAATGAAGTGCAAGAAAATGAGGCTCAAAAACTATCCGCGACCTAAAATGAATGATATGATACTTAATGAGTTATGATGTAATGTTATGCATGCATTTCGTATGTTATTTATACCATTTGTGAGTTTTGAAAATAATACTCTTTTGACGTCTTGACCATTCTTAAATTACTTTGCAAGTATTTACGTCAAAATGTCATCCTACTATAGTTTCTTAATGATTTATTGCGAAATTTTAACTTTTCATCGTAAAAATAATGTCGCCGGAAATTTTATGAAAGTGACAAAAATGGCTTAGAAAAAACTAGTCGTAAAATGGTGTACGTCGAACGTTAGGAAACGAACTCAACGGTTTTGGAAAGCTTGTATCAAAATCTAGAAGTTTTAGTACATGAGTTTTCGTCATAGAGGTCTCGAACATAAAGATAATAGAGGTTAAATATGGTGATTTTGTCCAAATGTTGTGTAAAAGTGAGTTTCGGCAAAGTTTAAGCAACCGTAAATAATTTATTACAACTCCGTTATTCAAACGGTTAGTCATTTTGAAAAATATGCTTGGTGATCTCGATTTTATTAAAAGACATCTCGTTACAAAAAGTTCTACGTCATCGTTAAAAATAGCCTTCAATATGGTCGTTTTGGTTACCGTAACACTTGTCTCGTAAAAATAATATAGTTTTTCTAAAAATAATAGTTACGGCACCTTTATGAAAACGTGTATATTTTAGTCGTTATAAATCCGTTTTCTATGTTTTATACGTCCTTAGCTTCGTATCAAAGTATACTAATATATTTTTGATAAGTCGAAATAATTTATGAAGCTTAAGGCTCGTTTTTGACTCGTACAAAACTAAAATAGCTTGCTGAAATTTCAGAAAATATATATTTCGTCGTCAAACTTGAAAAATTCATAACTTCTTCGTTATAACTCCGTTTTAATCCGTTCAAGCTGCCACGGATTCGTTTTAAAGTATATTTTCTAAATATCTAGGCCAAAAATTCGTGCCTACTGTCGGATTTTCCAGAAAAACAAAACAAGATCAGACCACTTTATATACTTGTCGAAAATAGTTTTTCTCGTACTAAACCTATTCCAATCCTTTCAAAACAACTCCAAAGCTATTCTAATCCTACCATACACCTTCTTAGGGTGTCATGGGTTCCTAGACATCATCAAGACCAATATATAACAAGGGAATAATTATAGGATGACTTTTATATATTAAACTCTAAAAACAATGGTAAGAATGGTATAACTAACAATAAGTCTTGCATGCTTGCACAAAATATGAAGAATTAAATATGAAATGAAAATGAAAGATGTAAAATGATAGTAATATGCTTACAAGCTACTATGATGAGGTGATTAGAACAAGGATTAACCTAAACACCATAGGTTTTTATTTCAAAACCTTAAATAAGAGTGTAATCTAGATTGTTAAACACTTGAGCTTGGAATAAACTTGATGATCTCTTGTTAACATCTATGAGGGCCGGTTATGGAAGAGGAACAAGGAGAGAAAACACCTTTTTACTAACTTGTTGAATTTTGAGAGTGAATGAATGAAATGAGTAAAGTATTGGAGTATAGATCTATACATAAAAAATCTACCAACTTTATGATACATCCCCCTTGGCGGTTTTTGGGGATTGTGTCTCTAATATATGTTTTTCTATTATGTGTATATAAATGTGTAAGTTAAAGTAGTTGTGTATAAAATAATATAAGTTAAGGTAACTTGTAAATTGTATATACATTAGTGTATTTAAGGTAGTTTTAGCTAAAAGTAAACTTTAATGGATCAAAGTAAAGTATATTGAGATCATTTAAATGGTAAAAATATATTTCTTGTAAAATTTGAGTGAATAAATATTTATCGTGTAGTTTTTAAGAAAAGCGTCGTAATAATATAAATTTAACAATTTATATACAAAATAAATTTAGAACACTAGGTAAACTCAAAATATTATATTTATAAACTAAATGCAAGTATAAAAATATATCGAGATCATTTTTGGAAGTATCGGATTAAATGTTCAAAATAATAACTTACGCGATAACGTTTATTTAATATGAAATTTACGCGTTTAATGTGAAATGAAAAATCATGAATGAACTAACATGATGAAAATGATGCTAATGAAATGTAGACTAAACTTAGTCTATATGAAATGTCCGTGATGCTATGATCATGAATTCGCCGCTAAACCATTAAGGTTACGCGAATTTGGAACACGCAAAACCTAGTTTACGATAAATGATGAAATTGTGAAGCATGAATTGTTTTGAGAAATGACCAAAAATTGAGAATTGTAACATTCTTCCCATGTCGAGGAATCACGCCTCGTGATTCAATCGATGATACTATGGTTCGAACCTCGACAAGGGTTCTAAAAGTTTATGCTTGTGTATGGTCTATATGATTATGTCAATGCTCATGCATATGAGTTACTCGTCCAACAAGGTGCGTTCCGTGCTATCGTGAGCAATTCCCATCCTAAATACATGCTTTCTTATGATTAGGCTCGATGAGACAAGCTTTCCCATTCTCAAGCAAAATTTTTAAAAGACTTTTTGGTAACCGATTTTTACTTAATCCCACAACTCATCAAACAAGAACTGTCATACGATTACGCTAAATCGGTTTAGGTAACGACTTGTTTCTAGCTCGATCTTTGCAACTCATCCAACAAGAACTGTCGCCGGATCAAACCGGAAACAAGTGGTTTGAAGAAAATCTTTTGAAAATTTGGCTTGATTACGGAATTGCTTACACATATGAGACTACTACTCCCTTCATTGCATGATTCTTCCTGAATTAGACATAGGTGATCAGGCTATGTATAATTTAGGAGTAACTATGCAATGCTTGGACTAATCGACTCATATGATGTTTGGTGTTGAGTCATAAGTCCGCATGTATAAAGAATGTGCACTTATAATGGTATGATGAGATGCTATGATGATGTAGTTATAGTCTAGGGTCAATGATGCAACCTAGTTCTCTATAACCGATTCTCTGATACCAATCTGTCACACCCCCAAAATATCGCAGCGGAACGATGGTGTCATTGGGGTATGACGTCATAGCACAAAGTATGGATACAGAAAACGACCTCTATAATGAGACGTTTTGAAAAGTTTACCATTCGATTACTTAGGTTAAAGTTTACACAACAAGAAATCACAAAGTTTGATAATACATAAAGAGTTTACAAAACATGTCGAATGGTAATTGTTAAAAGCACAAGACTCTAATGTATGCCATGTGACCCAAAAGCTCCATGAAATGCTATCGCCTACGACCTGAGATAAACATGCTAAAAAGTGTCAACACAAAGGTTGGTGAGTTCATAAGTTTGTGTTAAAAATGATTTGAAATACTTAGAGAAATGTTCACACAAAGAAAGGCATTGTGAATCCACTCAGTTTCAAGTTCCGCCCATACAAAACTTGCAACCTGTGTGTTCACAACCCATTGCCTAAAATAGAATGACAATCATGAATATTCGCAATAAGGTAGTTAAAAGTATAAATGTCACCACAAGGGGTCTTCCAACAACTCGTGTTGGGATGTTCCTCCAACGCTCACGTTGGGATGTATCCATAAAAATGGCCTTCCAACATATAAATGATGGGATGTTTGTAAATTAATAGCCTTCCAACAACTTAATTTGGAGCCACTAATTCTTGTATGTTTGTAAATTAATAGCCTTCCAACAACTTAATTTGGAGCCACTAATTCTTGTATGTTTGTAAATTAATAGCCTTCCAACAACTTAATTTGGAGCCACTAATTCTTGTATGTTTGTTCCAAATATGCATATGAAATCAAGTATAACCCAATCAAGTATATAACGCAATCAAGTGTGAAGTATAAGTAATGTTGTTTGGCAAAAGAGTTTAAATGTTTGGATAAATAAGCATATATCTCGCCCCAAATAGTTTATAGGAATTTAAATGAGTAAAAGTGGGGTATGAACTCACAGTAATATGTAAGAGTTTAAAGTACTTGTGAAAATAAATGGAAATAGTTTGAGCATGTATCTCCCCCAAAAGTAGTATAAAATAATTGAAAGTGGGGCTATAGAACTCACCTGGTGTGATTGATATGCTAACAAAATGAAGTGCAAGAAAATGAGGCTCGGAAACTATCCGCGACCTAAAATGAATGATATGATACTTAATGAGTTATGATGTAATGTTATGCATGCATTTCGTATGTTATTTATACCATTTGTGAGTTTTGAAAATAATACTTTTTTGACGTCTTGACCATTCTTAAATTACTTTGCAAGTATTTACGTCAAAATGTCATCCTACTATAGTTTCTTAATGATTTATTGCGAAATTTTAACTTTTCGTCGTAAAATAATGTCGTCGGAAATTTCATGAAAGTGACAAAATGGCTTCGAAAAACTAGTCGTAAAATGGTGTACGTCGAACGTTAGGAAACGAACTCAACGGTTTTGGAAAGCTTGTATCAAAATCTAGAAGTTTTATTACATGAGTTTTCGTCATAGAGGTCTCGAACATAAAGATAATAGAGGTTAAATATGGTGATTTTGTCCAAATGTTGTGTAAAAAGTGAGTTTCGGCAAAGTTTAAGCAACCGTAAATAATTTATTACAACTCCGTTATTCAAACGGTTAGTCATTTTAGAAAATATGCTTGGTGATCTCGATTTTATTAGAAGACATCTCGTTACAAAAAGTTCTACGTCATCGTTAAAAATAGCCTTCAATATGGTCGTTTTGGTTACCGTAACACTTGTCTCGTAAAAATAATATAGTTTTTCTAAAAATAATAGTTACGGCAACTTTATGAAAACGTGTATATTTTAGTCGTTATAAATCCGTTTTCTATGTTTTATACGTCCTTAGCTTCGTATCAAAGTATACTAATATATTTTTGATAAGTCGAAATAATTTATGAAGCTTAAGGCTCGTTTTTGACTCGTACAAAACTAAAATAGCTTGCTGAAATTTCAGAAAATATATATTTCGTCGTCAAACTTGAAAATTCATAACTTCTTCGTTATAACTCCGTTTTAATCCGTTCAAGCTGCCACGGATTCGTTTTAAAGTATATTTTCTAAATATCTAGGCCAAAAATTCGTGCCTACTGTCGGATTTTCCAGAAAAACAAAACAAGATCAGACCACTTTATATACTTGTCGAAAATAGTTTTTCTCGTACTAAACCTATTCCAATCCTTTCAAAACAACTCCAAAGCTATTCTAATCCTACCATACACCTTCTTAGGGTGTCATGGGTTCCTAGACATCATCAAGACCAATATATAACAAGGGAATAATTATAGGATGACTTTTATATATTAAACTCTAAAAACAATGGTAAGAATGGTATAACTAACAATAAGTCTTGCATGCTTGCACAAAATATGAAGAAATAAATATGAAATGAAAATGAAAGATGTAAAATGATAGTAATATGCTTACAAGCTACTATGATGAGGTGATTAGAACAAGGATTAACCTAAACACCATAGGTTTTTATTTCAAAACCTTAAATAAGAGTGTAATCTAGATTGTTAAACACTTGAGCTTGGAATAAACTTGATGATCTCTTGTTAACACCTATGAGGGCCGGTTATGGAAGAGGAACAAGGAGAGAAAACACCTTTTTACTAACTTGTTGAATTTTGAGAGTGAATGAATGAAATGAGTAAAGTATTGGAGTATAGATCTATACATAAAAAAATCTACCAACTTTATGATACATCCCCCCCTTGGCCGGTTTTGGGGGATTGTGTCTCTAATATATGTTTTTTTTTTTTCTATTATGTGTATATAAATGTGTAAGTTAAAGTAGTTGTGTATAAAATAATATAAGTTAAGGTAACTTGTAAATTGTATATACATTAGTGTATTTAAGGTAGTTTTAGCTAAAAGTAAACTTTAATGGATCAAAGTAAAGTATATTGAGATCATTTAAATGGTAAAAATATATTTCTTGTAAAATTTGAGTGAATAAATATTTATCGTGTAGTTTTTAAGAAAAGCGTCGTAATAATATAAATTTAACAATTTATATACAAAATAAATTTAGAACACTAGGTAAACTCAAAATATTATATTTATAAACTAAATGCAAGTATAAAAATATATCGGGATCATTTTTGGAAGTATCGGATTAAATGTTCAAAATAATAACTTACGCGATAACGTTTATTTAATATGAAATTTACGCGTTTAATGTGAAATGAAAAATCATGAATGAACTAACATGATGAAAATGATGCTAATGAAATGTAGACTAAACTTAGTCTATATGAAATGTCCGTGATGCTATGATCATGAATTCGCCGCTAAACCATTAAGGTTACGCGAATTTGGAACACGCAAACCTAGTTTACGATAAATGATGAAATTGTGAAGCATGAATTGTTTTGAGAAATGACCAAAAATTGAGAATTGTGACAATTATTCTCATGCTTTAGGAAGTTTTACTTAGTTCAATAAGTTTTGAATTAGGTGGATAAGCATAAGTAAGAACCACTTCTCATGCTTGAACGTCCAATAAGTATCAAAAACGGGTCAATGGCCCAAGTTGCAAAACGTTTAACCCAAAATGTTGGGACATATATAACACCACTTAATCATCCTTTCAACCCTAATTTTTCTCACAGCATTACTCAATCCGCCTCCTACAACTCTTATCTCATCACAACGCAGAAAAAAAATACTTCTCACCTCATATCTCCCACATATCATTCATCATTCACAAAACAGCTGCTCAAATTACATGTCGTGCGTCTTGTCAATCACAGAACATTGTTGTACACATTGACCAAGCCACAGGGATGGCACGAGCAGAGGTGATACGACATAGCCACAGGGATGGCTCAAGGATAGGACAAGGCTTCAAGGACATATTCCAGGTAGGTATCTTTTGGTAATCATGCATTTGAATATGAAACGAATCAAGAAAATGGATTAACAAAGTTGTTAACATCATTTCTTAAATTCGAAAATTGTCACAAACAATTTGATCTATGATGTAAGTTTATTTCGTGATAAGGGCTCTTGGAAGTCTTGATATATCATTTAAGTGCCACGAAATAATTCTGAGATCTCGTAAAGATATGTCATTTTGTTTTTCATTTTAACCGAACAAGAAGGAGATGAAACCCTAATGGTTTTGATCTTTCTTCAGTTTGTTTCGAATATTATCACACCCTTTGGATCGATGATGGTTGAGGTTCTAACCAACAAGATCTACCAAGATCTGGTAAATGGTTGGAATGAAACTGAGATCATTAGAATGATATGGTCTTGAAGATATTGATGATAACACTTTCGTAATCTGTATCGAGTCTAGGTCTAGAGATGTGTTTTGAGATGGGTTTGAAGTTAGGATAGATTGTAGCTAGATGTTGTAGGAAGTGGTATTCGGAACTGATTTTGTTTATTGGATATCACGTATTCTGTTTACATAAGAAAGGACTGATGATGGAGTAATACTGAGGTCGTGGTAATATTGTTTTGGTAAATGGTATTTTGTTGGTTTTGGTCGAGTGGTTGTTTATTTCATTCTTCTTCATCCTTTCTGTCATTGCTAGGTCTAAGTCGCTAGGTCATGAGTCAAGTCGTTAGCATAGTCTTTAGCCCAAGTCGCTAGCACAAGTTGCTACGACTTGTAAAGACAAGTCGCTATACTTCTTAAACCTTATAAGTCGCTAACTTTTTCTGTTTGACTCAAAAGTCAAACAACCCAAGTCGCTATATGAAGCACAACTCGCTAGGACTTTTAATCTTTACAAACCGCTAACTTTTTAAATAACAAGTCGCTAGCCTAGATCGCTACCAAAAAATGACAAGTCGCTAGGTCTTCAAACCCAAGTCGCTATATCATTTGACTCAATAGTCAAATGAAACAAAAAGGACAACACCAACTCGCTAAGATATTAGACAACTCGCCATTGACCAGGTCAACCCAAGTTAACAGGACAAATCGCTAGGATACAGGTACAATGAATCTGGACGTTTTGATAAGTCGCTAACAAGAGTTTTTAAAATGTTCCGATGAGTTTTTCGACAAAAACAGTTCATATTCATAGATACCCGGATAAACAAAGCATTGACCCAGTTTTGACCAAGAAAAATATGGTTTTGACCACATAATCGAAGGTTTGACCATAAAAACTCGCAATGGATTGGTGACAAAGGTGATATCCCAATAATGAGTTTGGACAAAAATGACACACAACAGGATACCCATAAGACAAATGACCAGATTGGACTATTAGATAAAACATTTACACAAGCAAATGATGTAACCAGTTAAAACAAAAAATGTGAAACTGTTTTATCAAAATAGTGTCAAGTTTTTTTTTTTTCGACCACAAAAAGTATGAAACAGTGAAGAGGATGAATCAAAACAAACCACAAACAACAACCATGGTACGGACCACACAAATCAAGGAAAACACAATAACCTTGGCTCTTGATACCAATTGTAGGATCGTGTATATTATTGTGTTGATGATTCGGGTGGTCTTGGATGATCAAAATACATGTTTGCCATAGTTAGAGAGTTAGTAGAGAGAGAGGGTGTTCTTGCTAGAGGTTTACACAAATGAAAGATTAGATTAAAATGAGAAGAAGCACCACCCCTTCCATGGATGGAAGGGGTATTTATAGTTACAAGAAATACGACCTCCTATCGGCCTGTGGATCAGGTATACAGTGGGTAAAGACCCGTCCTTCCTCCACGGTGTTACACTAAACTATTCTACGCTACTGACAAACAAATAAACTACTAAATAACGTAACAAACGACACGTCTACGAGCTAACATATGCTAGACTTATAATTGGGGTGACCGACACTTTAACATGGAATTTTCTAATTCCTAACAAAATCAATAGACATCACAACTCTTAAAGGATTTGGAAAGTGTGATCGGGGGAGAATTTGTGATTAAACTGATAACTTGATAATTGGTTTTATAAGTGTTTAGCAAGCTTTCCTCCCCGCATGTGCAAAACGATTTCAAATTTTCCATGCACATGTTGAGGGAGAGCATCTTTTTAAACCACTAAAAATTGAAACGTGATTGATTTGTCTCTAAGTGAAGGTTCCCTCTAGTATGTGTAAAACTCTTCAAACCTCGAGGCACATATTGAGGGGGAGCAAACTTTTGAAAACCTCATCCTTCCCCAATATGCTTTATCTACTTGATTTAATCAGGGAAGTGATGATGATATCTTTTAGAAAATGGTAATCAAAGAAGTTAATTCTTCCTCTTGCCTCCGTGTGCTAAAACGATTTCAAATACATGATGCACATGTTGAGGGAGAGCTCTTTTTCTAAAAATATCAAAAACAATTCAGGTACAAAATGCTTTGATAATATATCACAAGTATCGGGATTGATTTTAAAATGGTTTTCGATTGGTTCCAATGGCAGATGAACAATAGCAAATAGACCGACCAAATTTATTTTATGCATGGTGATATAAGGATGATAAGGTTAGGTATTTGTTCCCATGATCCGCCAGAACCGGAGGGATCTACCCAGGGACAATCCACTAGATAGTGTAGAGTCCTTAGGTATGATGAAAAAAAGGAGAAAAATGAGAATATGGGAAGAGTGCGGACTGAGATAGAGCTAGTACTGGAATAAACCCAACAAGGTTCTAGTTATGAAGTCTCGATAAGCACTGAAGGGGTTGAAGAATGAAAAAGAAATGAATATGAAAAGGGTGAAAAGAAATAGCCCTCCAATAATTCAACCTTAGGGTAGAAACCGGATTCAATACATATGCTACTGGTGTTTACTAAGGTAACACCGGTATTGAAGACAAGACGTCATGGATCCAGTGACGCACTGCACTAAACTTCCCAAGCTACTCAAGTTCCTCTTAAAAGGGCTTGTTTCATTCTCACGGGGAACCGACATTATCTATCGACTTTCTCTTAGAGTTTGTTGATATTGAAGAAGGAGACCCTCTCCCTAGTCTCCGGCATAGGAACCAAATATGCACAATTGAGTCTAGAGCCACGAGATCATCATATAAATCTCTTTAGGACACTGTCAATGAAAACTCTCTGTTTCACACAATGTGGAAAGAGATATTATATCTTATGAGTCCTACGCATTATCCTTGTGGTATTGCCAGAACATCTGAGTGATATGCAAACATATTCACAATGAAGATGGAAAGCCTTCTGGAGCCAACATCAAACAAGCTCCTGGTACCGGCATGTGAGATCTATCCAATAGATCAAACATGTGACAACTGAACAGAAACAATGGGGCGATTCAATCTTTTGAATCAATCCTGGTTCAGGATATGGATTGATGGATACCTTCGAAAAACGGTCGTTGTGCTTAAAAACTCTTTTCTTTAGCACATCGACTGTGTACTAATATTTCAAAATAAAAGGTGTTTATGATTGATAATTGATTTTCATTAAAACCTTCGTTGTATTGTAAAAAACAATTTCTATTGTAATTTTCGATTGTTTTTCAAATCTCTTTTCATCAATCGGTGAATCTCAATTACGGTTCACTAACTCCGTGTTGTCTTCTTGGAGATGTTCCGGTTTGAGAACAGCTAGAGCAGTTGCGAAACCCTGTCAAGGAAATTCTTCGGAATTTTACCGATCGCGCAGACTTGTATCGATCAACGGGGAATCGTGGGCCGTGTACCTCAATTCAACGAAAGTGATCAAAGACACTTTCGTGCTCTTTATTGCTAATCGTTGTATGCGTGTACCGACGCTTGCGTACTGATTAGAATGACGCGGTTAATCCATAACCGCATGCTCACACATCACATTCATTTCAAAAGAAATCATGATTAGTGCATCAATGACTATGATGTTCTCACTCCATGCTTCTCGCTACGCTGCCAATATCATGAATCAACAAAAGCTTCCGCTACTCTGATGAGAAGAAATCATGATCCAGAATGTGAGCATGTCGGTCCATAAGTCACAACATCACATAATACCAACACCACATAGGATGAGTCAGAAATTTATGATAGCTGATGATCTCAAAGCTGGCTCAAAACTCATTATCACATGGATCAGATAAAGACCTCCACTTGGATTAACCAAACATGCAAAATGAAGAATCAATGACTACGAGCTGCAGAGCAAAGAACTTAATCAAGAATCCTAGAACAATCTAATGTTATATCCGTTTGTATTCATTGTAAATTGAGGTGACCTCCCTTAGGGGGAGATTGTTAGGAATTAGAAAATTCAGTCGTTAAAGAGTCGGTCACCTCAAGTATATGTATTCGATAGAAAGCTTGTAGTCGTAGTCATGTTATGTTAGTAAGTAGTTTGTTAAGTAACACCGCGGAGGACGGACGGGTCTTTACCCACTGTATGCCTGATCCACAGCCCGTAGGTGGCGATTATTTGTAAGACACTATAAATACCCTCTACCTCCCAAGGTAGAGGGTTGGAGCTTCAATACCATTTTTCTTTGTTTCACATAGTTCCCAACTCTCTTCTCTTTCTCTCTCTAGAACTTTTCTCTCTAAACATATTGAACGCCCCATTTGATTATGGTTTAGTGTGTTTGTGAAATCCTATATCCTACAATGCATAAATTGGATTAACTTCCCCCAATTCATGCCGCATGTCTTTAGCAGCTTCTCCGTACACTCCTTTTTGGCGAAGTTTCTGAATCAGCTTCCCCCCAAACTGACAACCGTCTTCATCAGATTCGAAACTTTGATGTAGTGAACATTTCCTCTAACTTTTGAAGTTTTCAGTACGCAGCAGAATTTGTAGATGAGCAGTAAACCACACAAGGTAAATCTGACTTATTGCGAAAAATCCGTTCAGGGGTAACATGCAAGAAATTAGCAAGATCTTCTCACATATGTAGATGCTTCACACCAAACAATCCGCGAAAGACGAGATGAAACAACTTCCCCCTGAATGTTGCGGTCTATCAGAATAATAGTTACTTGTGAATATGCAATTACTCGATAAAGTAACCGTGTGTAAGGCATCATAACCGTGTGTAAGGCATCATATTTAGGTAACTTCACGTATGATAACTCTGTAAAAGTGAGACGATAACACCAACTTGAGAAATTTGCACCACATATCGTCTCATTTCTTCCTCCTGATTGAAGAAATTCATGAAGGGAAACGGGTTTTCGAAAAAAAATCCAAAAACATCAAAGAAGCAATGAACACCTATACTCTCTTCCCCCCGATGTTTTCAATGAATCAGAATCAAACACCACGTATGTTGATGATGAATTGGATACAGCGAAACCATGTATGTCCAAGTAATCGAACAATTGTAAAGTACCATAAATATCATGTGAGCATCAATTGCTGATGTATACTCTTCTCAGCTAACTCTTTACCGACCCCATTATCATTCTGACGGGTTTTTGTAGTGACTACTGATGGAGAAAACCCAATATGATGAACTTGAGACTGAAGTAAAACAACCCGAACTTGTGACTTAAACTTGCACTATTTTCAGACGAAGAACATTTTTCCTTACCGGGTTGATTAACCGGATCGAAAAGGGGTAAACTTAAAGTTTCTCGAATTATCCACAGCTTTTTGTGACACTTGAGCACAACAACGTAACTCCTTAAAAGTGATAGCTATACGCTGTGAGCACAACCAACTCAAGTCTTTGTCATTCGTAACGGTTAAAGCTCGAACAAGGATCTCGAAGAATCATGCATCCAACCAACCCCGATATCTTCAGATACTAAGTACACGCACCCGTGATATCCCACTTCAACCTCAAATAAATAATAAAGAATTCACGTCGTAGTCACATCTTACGGTTAAATGCCCAAAACTAGCTTTCATTAGTGATTTAAATGAATTTGATAATGTTTCCCGATCTTGTCAAAAATAATGTATCCTCGTGAAAATTTGTCATACCAAAAAAAATACCACTCATTTTCGCCAAAGAATTATACCAACAATTATGTCAATGTATTAAAATACATTTGAATTATTAAATTTCAACTAAAAAATGTTAGTATAATTTTCGGATATAAACCACCTAGGCCCGGTCCATGAATCATAAATATAGTAGTCCATGATACACTAAACCTGGGCCCAAAATACTCACACACTCGTCCAGTCCATCAAAGTAACACCCAGGCCCATTAATCAATACCCGTTCGACATCCAACACCTATCCGGCCCAAACTAATTAATCAAACTATCCGGGCCCATTAATCAAAGTAACACCAATGCTACAAACTGATTAGGGCATTTATAAGACACCTCACCCTAATTTATCTCACATATCAACCAACCTTAATCCCTTTTTATAACTTTGTATACAAAAAACAGCCACCACTATTTTGTGCAGCTACACACACACGAACAAAAAATCCCCCAACAATCAAATCCCTTCATCTAGCTTCGATATTCACAAACAATTAACACAACCCTTACATCTCGTTTACTTGTTCTTTTATGCGTAAACAACACGTTATGCGTAACCTAAGAACCTTAGGCATATAGAAAGCTTACGCGTAGGTTTTCTTAGGCGTAAGCAAGGCTACGCTTAAGCAAGCTTTTAGGCGTAAGCCTTATGCGTAATACCTTACGAGTAGCTTTCCAAGCTACTCGTAAACAATCTGAAGATCCTTAGTCGTAGAACAAGGGTATTAACCCATGTTGACATTTTTTCCGGCGATGTATTCCGACCAAAAATCTGTCCAGATTCATAGTAACCCAGAAAAAACTGCATAAAAAAACTCTTCTTTGACCCCGTGTTTGACCATGAGAACTTGACCAGAGGACATGTAAGATTCACGGTTTGGTACCAACAACCGTCACTAAAATGAAAAAGCTGACTTGGATAAACAAGATACAAGAACAGCTTTTGACTAAAAGATATTACTGTGACAGATTTTGACCAAAAGGATACATAGAAAAAAACTTGTATAAAACTGTTAAAACACAAAAAGTATATGTGAAGGTTAAAAAGCTTAGTTGAAACAGATTTTACAAGAACAATTTTGACAAGATATATCACCAAAAATCAACCAATGATAAAACCGACCTTGCTCTTGATACCAATGTTAGGATCGAATATATGGAAGATTTGGTGAATCGGGAGGTCTTGGAAGATGGAAGAACATCTTCATCATGTTAGAGTGAGAAAGTATAGAGAGAAGGGAGAGAACTATGTGTTTTATTATTGATGAAAGGAAAATTACACTAAGAGTCTCACCCTCCTAGGAAAGTCTAGGAAGGTATTTATACCTAAATACATACAACGATGGCAAATTGACATAACAAGCCCATGTGTTTAACGTAACAAATATAGAAAATGTAATAATGTCGTTCCATTTATGAGTTAGGAGCGATTCCAACAATCTTCCCCCAATGGGACGACATAAGGGATTACTTACAACATTTACTACAAATATAGAAAACAAATAAAAAAAGGTCTTCATAAGCTCTTCAAGTGCTGAGGATGATGAAAGTTTACGCTCTTTGTCTTCTTCTTGTACCTCAACTTGAGAACCGTTTTCTTCACTTGTAGGCAAATGATGTAATATGCATGAATTGGATTAACTTCCCCCCAAATCATGTTGCATGTCTTTAGCAGCTTCTCCGTACACTTCTTTTTGCCGAAGTTTCTGAATCAGCTTCCCCCCCAAACTGACATCCGTCTTCAGCAAATTCGAAACTTTGATGTAGTGAACATTTCTTCTAACTTTTGAAATTTTCTGTACGCAGCGGAATTTGTAGATGAGCAGTAAACCACACAAGGTAAATCTGACTTGTTGCGGAAAATCCGTTCAGGGGTAACATGCAAGAAATCAACAAGATCTTCTCACGTATGTAGATGCCTCACACCAAACAAACCGCGAAAGACGAAATGAAACGACTTCCCCTTGAATGTTGTGGTCTATCGGAATAATAATCACTTGTGAACATGCAGTTACTCGATAAAATGACCGTGTGTGAGGCATCATAACATCCTATTTAGGTAACTTCACACACGATAACTCTGTGAAAGTGAGACGATAACACCAAAGTAAGAAATTTGAACCACATATCGTCTCATTTCTTCCCCCTAATTGAAGAAATTCATGAAGGGATACGGGTGTTCGAAAAAAAGTCGAAGAAACAAGACCCCGTACACTCTCTTTCCCCCGATGTTTTCAATGAATCAGAATCATACACCACGTATGTTGATGAAATGTTACGCGTACAATCCTACGCTTAAGCCAAAATTGTATCTAAACTTATGAAATGTTACGCGTACAAACTTGTAATAAGTTACTCATAACGTCACAAGAGCAAAACGTCACTAATAAGCAAAAATGGTTAAAATGTTGTGAGAATGAGTGAAAATTTGGACTTTAAAATTCAAAATTAAGATACTCACGTAACTTATCACGTCAACTTTGGACTATTGAACAACATGTGACTTTGGACTCGTAACATTCATTAACATAACAAATTCAATAATTGGACAATAAAATAAACTTTTGACTAACATAATGTCTTTCGATATGTTGGTTCTTTTGTCTCAATACCTTTCAGATCCGATATGGAAGTCATCATGGAAAATATCAACGGACAAAATGAGCTCACAATGGAAGATATCTTCCCAACTGATTACAGCAAGACGATTGGAAAGAATAACCTCAAGGCCGATTTTGAGAACTTCACCTGCTCAGAATCATCATGCAGAATTGCTGTGGATATTCTCAAGACTCATCCCTTCAACAACATGCTTACGAACTCTGCAACTGTGCCAGAAATCTATATTCATCAATTTTGGCACACAATGAAAAAGGTGGATTGTCAAGATGTTGTCACCGCGACCCTCAATGATAAGGAAGTCACCGTTACTGTTGCAGATCTTTGGTCCATTCTTCTTCTACCTGCTATCGAGGCTGCTGACTATGTGGCAACACCAAGTGAAGAGGCCACCATTCAATTCATGGTCGACATTGGACATGATGAAGTTGTCGGGGTCATCACCAAACATTCCTCTATGGATCTAAAGAATATTCCTCAACCTTGGAGAACACTGTATATTATGATCGTCAAGTCTGTGTCTGGAAGAGACAGCGGTCACGAGCATCCCAAACTTATGCATCTGCAAACCTTCTAGGGCATGGTCAACAAGCAGCACATCGACTTTGCTAGTCTGATATGGGAAGACATGATGTCCCATCTCAAGAAGCCCGAGACAAAAGTTCCTTTTATCAGACACACTAAGCTGTTGATCCAAAATATTCTCAGGAAACATCGGGACATTCCCTTGAGACTTAACGACCCTAACAATCACTCTGCGTTGTATGAGCCCACACTAAACATTGCCAGATTTAAAGACTCGTCAACAAAGAAACAAGGTGCAGTTCTACTGGATTGCCTTCTCACCGATGATATCAAAAGTCTACCATCGTATCGTCGATACCTAGAAGCTGTGAGTAAAGGCAAAGTAGGGTTTATGGATGAAAAGACTTCTGCTATTCCTACCAGGAAGACACGATGGTCTGCCAGCGCTGGAAGCGTAGAAAGCACTGGGAGCGCCCTCATATATCCTAAGAGGCATCCAAGCCTCAAAAGAAAAGTCCCATCTAAGGGTGCTCGTCCTAAACCGGAACTTACTCTAAAGGACGAAGACTCTGAAGAGACGGAGTCTGATGAGGTGGTTCGATATTCAGAAACTGCTACAGATGATAAAACCTCGCTGAGGTCAGATGACAAACCACCCAGTCCAAAATCAGACAAAGGAAGACTCGGTTGCTGAGGAAGAAGAAGAAAGTTCTGATGATGAAAATGAACCAAAGGATGAGGAGAGAGCTTACCACAAGACTCTTAAACAGCTGAGGTTGCATCATGTTGCTACTGAATTCAACCTTCAACAAACCAGAGGCCTTGGAGGTTCCAGTGGTGGTGCACTAACCACACCAGTTCTTGATGCAGTTAATCAACCCAATAAGGGAACTGGTACCACTACTAAGGAATCAACAGAGCAATAGCAACAAGAGTCAGAAATCAAGTTCGACTTTGAAGAAGAAGAGGAACAAGAAAAGAATGAGAAGATAACAGATGAAGACATTGAACAAGCGACTAAGGAAAGGGCTGAAGAAGAAGCTCGGGCTAAAGCAGAGGAAGAGGCAAGAGCTCAAGAGGATGCTAACAATTATCTTCAAGATAATCCAGAACATAACCCGAAACAACATTCTGAGCCACCTAAAGAACCTGAGCCTTCTCATGACTCATCTCCATCAGATTCATTATCTCATTCATCACCACCACCATCCAAAGAGGCTACCACCAAATATTCATCCAGATCAATCAAGAAACCCACTGACACTTGGGCATCACGTGCCAAAGCCAAGATTGTTAAGGTTGTCAAGCAAGCAAGGAAACAAAACGTGGTTAACAAGAAGTTGAACCAGCTGGCTGACAGGGTTAACTTACTCGGTGATTTGATGAACGAGTTCTCAGAGGAACGAGACAAGATCCAGAAATTCCTCAACCGAGATATTCAGGGTGAAATGGACAAGATGATTAGGGACTACACTCATAAGTTCCTTCTCGACACCGTCCCTGGAGTTACAAAAGAAATGTTCGCACGGAAACTCTACCCATATCTGATTTCATTGGTCAAGCATACACTTTCAACTACACCAGCAATGATGCAAATCTGACCAGTTCCACCTCCAGTTGTCACTGATGCTGATTTGATTTCAAAACTGATTATGCAGATGTCTTCCCGATCTAGAACTTTCAATTCTGATGAATCAAAACTTTTTGAGGCATTGCTTGCATATCAACTAAAGCAAACTTGTAAGGAAGGAGCTGGTCAAGAAAAGCGACCAAGAGACGAAGATGATGCGGACAAGGATTCAGAGCATAAACGTCAGAAGAAAACAGGTGAATCCTCATCTATGCCTCCACCAACCCCAAGGACCACCACCACAAGCTCTTCTCAACTTCCTCCTACTAGTGATAAACCTCAGGACTCTGAGTCTCCACCACCATCGGAGAAAACTAGTGATCATTTCCAATACACCGGCGGTGATGACGAACGGATTCCTGAGCCTCAACAACCGCCCTCATCTACAACATCAACCAAGCATCAACCAGCATCATCCTCCAAGCCAAAGAAGAAAAAGTCTACCTCAATTGTATCATGGTTGGATGAAGATGACATAACTGAATACGAATAGTTTTCCAAGCTTTTTGATGCCATCCCTCAATTACCGGAAAGGCAAGAACCGGTAGATGGTCGAACCATGGAGCACGTCAAGAAAATTCAAGAAAAGTTCAAAGTGAAGAAGATGACGAAAGGGGAGTTACGCCGAATCAAGAACGATGCGTTTCAACTGCTTAAGGACAGCTCTGATAGTGCTATTGAAGTCGAATATCATCTAGACAACATCGCTCGAGCTATGTCCAACAACATTGATTGGCTCAACCCTGAAGCAAACATCGACTTCACCAGACCAGATAAGACTCCATACTACATTGACTGGACCAAGACACTACCAACCATTGGTCGACCTGATCAACCCAGGATTCCCTACCAATACTTCTTCAACAATGACCTGGAATTTCTTCAACACGGTAGCGATGTAAGCAAGAAATACACTGCGTTACTCACCTTTAATATCCCGGCAGCAGTCTTCTCCAATAATGTTGCCATCGAGGAATAAGCCACAAGAATGTTTGTTGAAAATGTGATGAATTATGATCTCGATGCACAGTATGGCATTCATCATTAGCCTGAAAGAAGAAGACTATACTACAAAAGCTGCCAGGTTCTGAAATCAAACAAAGAGGTGTTCAGTGACAAACGGATCATTGCTATCATGAATGTCAGTCTGGCTACGAAGTGGAGTTACTCATTCCTGGAGGAAATCAAAGTCAAACGCCAAGACGAGCAAGAATATGGTTTTACTAAAGCTGATTTTCCGAGATTGTCACTTAACGACATTGAAGACATGTATCTGGCTAAGGTACAAGGTAGGATGAGACATTTCTCCACAAACATCCAGCTCCAGTACATCACGTCTTTGTTGATATTCATTAGAAGCAAAGTGATCCAGGAACTTGTTGAAGATCTTCAACTTGCTGTAGAATCTTACCAGAAGAAAGTCAATCTCACTAAACCGCTGCTACACTTTCCCGATATCAACCAACTCTCTCAGTACACCATTGTGAAGAAACCAAAGTTTGGAGTTGTTTACCGCAGTGAACTTCACCACAATTGTCTAATGACGTGCGATGAGCTTCACAAGTTCTATGATCATACTCTTAAGAAGGTTTGTGATGGGTTAGCGTATCGGTTGAAGGAGATTCACGAAGGAATTGGGTCGAAGAAGCGGTGGAATTCTAAGGAAATGAGGGATGTGAGGAAGATTATCAAGAGGATTGATGAAAGGTTGTTTCATCGTGATCAGATACGGAACCTTGAGAGCTTAGTGGGTGGACGACATAGTTTCTCTCTTACGGGTTATCAACGTCAAGAGAGAACTCCCGGTCTTATTGACGAATTGCATGGTACTCCTTAAATTTTTTCTTTGATTGATTTGTATAATTGACTATGGCTTGTGCACACATAACATTGTATAACTGGTTCTTGTAATGAAAGGACCCTGTGGTACGCATCAGTGCCACAATCCTTATAAAAGGAGCGAAAGCTTCTTACTTTTGAGTAAAACTTATCAAAACTTTCACTTTTCAAAGTTTTTGCTCAAAAGAACAAGTACTTCCCCTTATGTTTTTCAAAACCTCAAAAGTTAATATTACTTATTGAGGGGGAGTATTTGCTTCAAATCTTTGTTCACAAAACATTCTTAGTGGAAATCTTCCCACAAAACTCGAAATGGTCATATTCGATATCAAAATTTCATTAATAATAACACTTATATGCCATTTTTTAGGGGGAGAAAAAAGAATTGTGTGATACAAATATGTTGGTAATTGTGATTGAATCTTCGTGCTAAGACTTAACCCATGAATTGACGAGATCTGAACTGTCATACATCAAAAAGATTTGTCTTCCAAGACTTATCCGAGTAGATTGTACCTCTTCGAGAAACTTTTGATAGACATGAACTTTGACGGGTTTGACAACCTTTCGAGGTTTGTCCACACCATGAAGGTAGTTATTAGAGCTAGTTGTCACCTAAAAGCTGAAAATGCAACTCTTTAACTATGCAAGGTAACCGTGTCTCGCGGGGAATTGTCTATCTTGAGTCGATCAATTCAAAAGTGCATGCTCTACCCTCACTGTGCAGATTTCTGTCAAAATACTTAAGCACATGTGGAGGGGGAGTATTTCTGAAAATACAAAACTCTCGAAGTGTTACAAAATGTTTTCACTCATAAACACTTTGAGAGATTTTCGAGAAAATGGTTTTACGGCAACGTAGGATAGTCATGGTGTTATAAGGTGACTAAGTTTAGGAATAAACGTCCTATGATCCGCCAGAGCCAGAGGGATCTACCCAAGGAAACCACCAATAGTTAGAATTTAGAAGTCCTTAGGTATGATTATAAAAAAAATGAGAAATTGAGAATCGGAGAAAGAAGGAGTTGAAGAATTAAAAAGAAAAGTAAAGAAAAGGGTGAAAAGAAATAGCCCTCCAAATTTATCAACTTAGGGCAGACACCGGGTTCAATACATATGCTACTGGTTGTCACTAGATGACACCAGTATTGAAGATTAAAGTCGTCATGGACCCAGTGATGCATGCACTAAACCTTCTTAACCACTCAAGTTTCTCTCAATAGAAGCTTGTTTCATTCTCACAGGGAACCCTATGTAAACTATCGGCTTTCTCTTAGAGATGGCTGGTATTGAAGAAGGAGACCTTCTCCCTAGTCTCCGCTCAGGAAAACCAAAGCGCACTATTGAGTCTAGAGCCACGAGATTCATCAAAAGATCTCTTAGGAACACTTGACCTGTCATCACTTGTCGTTCAACATTAAGGACGCAAGTGATAACATTATCGAGTCCTTCACAGATCTTAGCAATCTGTCGAGAACATTTATGAGGGGTTCACAATTGTGATCCTCAGTGATTGAATGGAAACTCCTGCCAGGGTCAACATCAAACAGCCCTGACAGCAGGTCGCTTCGGTAACTCCTCGTGGGTTACGCTTAGTGTCGTTCTCAAACGGTCTACAGTCGTGAGGTGATGCTTCGGTGTACTTCAGCGACTCACCCGAACTGTAGATGTACTTCGGTACATCGTGTTATCCTACTTGAGGGACTCCAATTCAGAACGCCTTTGCTAGAATTAGAGATGTGTTTTCACACTATGTTTGTAATACTCGAAGTTCGAACTTGTAAGTCTTGAAAATCCCGCTAAGGAGATTCCTTTCAAGAATCGAGTCCTGAAGATGTGGGTCATTACTTGAACTTGTTCAATGTAATGCCAACTGTCCCTTATGGGATTTGGACGGCTGATTCGCCCGACTAAGGTGAATGGAATCAAGACATTCATCAGAAGAACAATCGTAGTGGTCAATTCTCTAAGAAACGACCATAGTGATCGATTGGTGTTTATCACTAACCCATTCTTATGTTTTCTTCTTATGGATGCTCCTGGGAGATGATCGTGCTGATTCTCCACATGCTCATACCAACAACAACACTATTTGAAGTTCTCTTGAAAGGCAACACAAAAGTCAGAATGATTCTTCTTCAAAGCCAAAGAATCTACAAAGTATTAAGACTAAGAGAACTACATCAAAACTGAAATCCAATGTCAAAGAGCGTGTGAGCATGTTGGAGAAGGACGTGGAGACAACTGAGCAACGAAGCGGACCTGATGCAGACCACAACAACATAACATCACCATATCCACACATGAACAATGTACAAAGAACAAATATTACAAAGACATCAAAGCTCAAAACTTCAGAAGAAACAAGATCCTCATACTGGGAGATTGTTAGAATCAAGGCAATTCTTCTCACAAGAAAGAAGAATGTCAGAAGACGTCAAAGCAACTGCTATTACATCAACACCAACTTTTCAAGATTACTGGAGTCACTTATTAATTACCAACACTTAGGGGGAGATTGTTGGAATCACTCCTAACTTGTATTTCAAGTGTTAGTAATCAATATGTAATAGGTTGCTTAATTAGGCTTTTATGTTAGTTATAAATGGCAAGGCTTATGTAGAAAGCCCATGAGCCTTGACCCAAGTCCAATAAGGAAGGAAGGGACTAATAGTGTTGCCCTAGCTCCCTTCCCTATATAAACTCATGTAAACCTTCACTTGAAGGTTGGTTGTTCACTTTTACATATATCATACGCATAGCCTTTATCATATATCATACATTTGTGTCTAATTGTTCATCCGATCTACCTTCATCTTATTTCTTACATATTGTTACTTGTGTTATATTACGGTGACCTAACATGACTTAACTATTTAAGGCACATGACTAAGACTGTAAACGAACTTGACGAACACGAATGAAGTCTTATTCATGTTCGTTCATTTAATTTTAACCGGACGAATAAACACACAAAAACGCTTAAATAGATGAACTTTCTTGTTCATGTTCGTTTATTAAAAAATGTGTTGTTCATGTTCGTTTATGTTCATTCATTAAGACACTAAACGAACGTAAACAAAGCATAAACAATCGAACATAAATGAACATAGAAAAACAAACATAAGCTTTATTAAATTACGCACAATATATTATTTTATAAGTGTTGTTTTGTTTAAACAAACCAATTTTAAAAGTATATAATTAAAAGATGTGATATACGAACATAAATATGAAAGGTTATAGATATAAATTATTATACGTATGACCGGATTCGAACTCGAGACTTCGGGATTGCACACATTACGTATGAGAATTGATGTTTAGAATAATTAATATATAAATGTTATTATTAATTATTTAGTCACGAAATAAACACTTAACGAATGTTAATATTTAACGAGTTTGGACTAACGGTCGTTAAATGTAACATTAAAGGACTAAAGATGAAAATAGTAGACGAGAAGGATCTAGAACCCCTTTGGGTTCTAGGTGGCCGGTCGTGGGTCTCCAAAAAGCCCAAGGGAGGTTTTCTTGGTCACCAAGTTTAGATGTGTATAAATACAAACCCATTGTATTCATTAAATCTAATCTTGCATCACCAAAGAACCTTAACTTCTTCTCGTCTCCTCTTCTCTTGTTCCTTGGCCGATCGTGTACCCTCCCTCCCCAAGGGATTCGATTTTCCAACTACAAGAAACAAGTGTTTGGTTTATTTGTGATTCAAGAACCTAGCTTTTCACTTCAATTTGATATAAGTACGTGTGTACAAGAATGAAGAACAAATACAATTGTGTTTGTGGGTATCTTGATATTCGACATCTAAGAGGGTCAAATTATATAAACCCTAACTTTAGGGTTTAGGGTTTTGTTCATTGTTCCTGATATCATGTGTTCTTGATTTGCTAAAAGGTACGCATGTTCCTTTAATTCGGTTAATTAATTTACAAGTATTAATCCTATTACTTCCGCTGCATGCTTTGATGATGTTTATGTGTTTTCTATAATTGTTATGATTAGTAAAACCCAACAGTGGCATCATGAGCCGTTAATACTATGTAATTAATTACCCAAACACATAAAAAATGAATCTTTATGATTATTACATGCTTTTATGGTTTCTAGGGTTTTGAAAATTGGAACCCTAATTTTTTTATTAATTGGATCGATTACGCTTTAATTTTTAATTAGGTTTTTTTTTTTTATAAAACTTGTAGAAACCCTAGGATTGCATGTATATTTTTATGTGGATAATTATGAGTAATTGTTATGTGACATAATTATGCGTATCTTGGGCATTCTTGAATAATTGTTATGTGGAATCCATGGTAAAAACATGCATGTTTTATCATGGATTATTGCTTATATGATTAAATTGTTAAGTATATATTTATCGTTAATTGTTAAGTTTATTCACATATAATTCGTTTGATAAATATTGAATTGGGAAAAACCTCAATATATCTAATGAATCAATTATGTGCTATGTGGTATGTGTTTTAGCTAAGACTTACGCAATCGATTCATCGATGTATGTGGCTCACGTTGTACTTGGTGAAAACACGTGGAAGTCTTGGTTAAACATCTGCATTATTAAACCTAGAATTGATTATTAGGATTTTATCGAACAAATTATGCATGTGGCTATTTGTTTTACATATCTTAATTGTTATGATATATGTGCATTATTTGAGTTGGTTAATTGTTACTTTTGTTTATAAAATTGTTTGGCATGTTTGTAAGCAAACGGGTTTTTTTTAATGAAAAGAAAAGTTAACCGGACTAAATAATGGTGAAATTTGATTTGTTTTTTTGAAGAGTTAAAATTTTCATAAGTTTAATTGAGTGATGAGTTTTGGTACAAATACTGAGAACGGCGCATCCAATTTTGACAAACTATAAGAGGGGTATAAGGAGGGGAGAGCATTAAATTGTGACCTGAAAGAAGGAGGTTAATTGCTTCGCGCTGACCAAATTATCTGCTTCTTTGTGCGTCAAATTGGAGTTACCAAGTAGGCTATTTTATGTATAAAATCATCTTAAGGGTGAATTAGCTTTAATTCCATGCACCACTTTGTGGTAATTATCCGAAAAACTAATTCTTTGGACTTATGCAAAAGTACGATATAATGGACGATAATTAAAGGTAAATTCTTTGATTGGTGAACCCAATACCTCAATCAAAACTTTGTTAATTTAATCTTTGTGAATTGGTTAATAAAAAGGATTTTATTAAAACCATTGATACGAAGTTGTATGCATGCTTCCTCGTACATATTTTGATTTCACATCAAATTTGTACCCTTAAAATTTAAGTTTATGCCATCTAATGATAAGAAACACTTGAAGTTGTAATTTATGTTATGTGAGAACTTACCTAGATTGCAATGACAAGGTAAATCTCCATGTTGTGTGAGACCTCAACTGGAATAAATTTGCAGCTTCTAAATTAGACAACTTAATTAAGTTAGTTAGTGAGATCTATGACTTAAGGCATAAGATGGGGTGAAACATGCCTACATTTGCATAAAGGTTTGGCCAATTATAATCCCATACTTAGGAATTAAAAATTGTTTGTCAATTATTGTTCGACAATTACCATGTTGAATACTTTCATCACTAGCAGATCAACTGATGTGGTGGAACTATGGCAATTTGGGTCCTAGTTTCAAGGAAAATTTTATGGTTAATATGAATATTTACCAAGGGTATTTAATTTTCTTGAAAGATTTAATTATCGAAAATACTAAATATGAATTTTGTTAATTCTTTTGATTGTATTAATGCAACATTAAACCGTATACGTGGTTTGGGCTTTGGTAAATTGATCTAGTTTTGTTTTCAAACAAATATTTGATCAAGAAAAATTTACTAAAAAGACAAACATAGTCTCTTTTCCTTGGAAGAAGAGTGAGGCTCAATCCTATTCTTTTTCATGATTGAGAAATGTATATTAGGAACATTAGAATTGTCTAAATTCTAATATAACTCATAGCAAACTTTAATAGTTAAGAAATTTGTACACCTTGTTCTCCATAAGAGATTTCATTACCTTCTGTTGGTGATTGAATTCTTATATGACATTTTGGTCAACTATAAAACATGTTTGACGTTTTATGAGTTATTAAATTTGAAGCTAGACTAATTACCACAAAATTGGTAAAAGACAAACTAGTATATTTTATCTAGTTGTTTTGTTTTGACCAATTAAAGGTGCTACACATCATTATGGCAATGGTAAACCCATTAAGGAAGAAATTGCATGCTCAATTTTCAAGTTAATAGCATTGATGGATGATCCATCATCTACAGAGTAGAATACACTTTTTTAGTACTTAAGTAATTGTTACGAATGGTCTTACAAAGGGGTAGCAACGTAATAGCACGCTATTTTCACTGGTTAATGAAACACTTACAACGTTGTCAAATCCAGTGGGAGTATAGTGGTGTATTACTGAATAAGACATTATTGTAACATTGTCTAAATTCACTGGGAGTTACAAGATTTATTATCTTGGTAGTAACTCAGATTATTTCTAGATTTTCTTAAAATAATACATTACGTTCAAAAAATGTAGACATTCATATTCTCAAGGATAGTCATGAACGTTTCCTTGATAATTAAGTGGTCCTACCTCTACTTGTAATGCTTATATATCTATGACACTATCATATTGCTTACATAAACAAACTAATGTCATGGTGTTTATCTACTACATGATGTTGTTCTATGCACAAGTGGGAGAAGTATTTATTGTGTGCAAAGGAACAACACATACAAATATGCTTAATGGATTCTCTTGCGATAAGAGATTAACGTTCTAATAAGATTATCTTGTTTAAAGAACATGTGTCAAGATTATAGCATAGACTACTTTTATGTCTTATGTCATTCAAATTATGGAAACACTTGAAGTTACATTTTAAGTTAAGTGAGATCTTGGCTAGATTGTAATCTTAAGGTAAATCTTCACTTGTCGTGGGATCGGGCATGGATGCTTTTGCAGTTTCTTAAGTTGGACACTTCAAGGGATGGCATAATTATAATAAAGTAATCTAATTCTACTTTAAATATTTGTGTATTCTTGGAATGACATAAATAGTATATTAACTTGAAAATTAATTAACTGAAACCAAGACGTGGTGTTCATAATAACTTTAAATTATGCATGGTTATGTGTTTCTCACAAAACATGAAGTCTTTTAAAGACTTATAATATAAAGTAAGATATTATAACTGTTATGTCTTTTGACTTTGTCAAAAAATACTTATAAAACATGCAATTGACTTGAATATTCTATTATACCATTAAGTTGACTTAGTTGGTAAGTAGGTGGGCCAAAAGGAATAAATTTATCTTATATATTGTTAGATTGTCTTACAATATTAATTCTAATGAAATACTGTATGTATATGGTATGTTCAGTTAGAAGAATCAAGCTTTTGTCATATTGTTTGATTCTAGATAACTATATCCTCTTTTCTTCCAAAAGTTATCAAGGTTAGAAAATTGAGTATTGATTGGATATACTTAATAAAACTCAAACCTAGAAGATTAATAAGACACCATTTTAGTATGAAATGTGATGAATCACATTGAGTCTTATATTGAAGTTCTGATTTGTTAAAACTACTTATGGAGTAGGTTATTAACGAACAAGATTTACGAACTGTCAATGTGTTTTGTAATATCCCAAAAGAAAACAATTTAGTGTTGTTCTAATTACTAAAGTATTTATAGATGGTCTTTAAATTGCAAAATCAAATGGGATTTTGTTTAGATCTTGAAGAGAATAAATTACAATTACAAAACATATAATCTTCTAAAACACACTAGTGAATAACATGATGAGGCTAATCATGTAAATGATAGACCTCAAGATGATGGAATTCTCATTCATATATCCTCAAGGATATCTCAAATATTTGATATGATGAGAAATATGAATTACATGATTATGGTAAACCTATTAATCATGATGAAGCATTTACCAGATATTGAACTGTGGTAAATTATTCATACTATGAATGTTAACATGTTGTCCATAAAGATAATCAACTTTGGAAACTTGGTTTATTTTAATAAAGACGAGTTTCTTCAAAAGAAGGAAAACCCTAGTGGTTTAAGTCTTTGTGTAGAAATCATATGGACAAAATTATACATGTGTTTAATGCATGACTTGTGACAAGATTATTAATCACACTTAAGCAATTAACTGTGATTGAATATTCTTTCCTTGGCACATTAAATATATAATGATTATAATTGTCATACACTCATACTTATTTTCATTGATATGAAAAATGACAATGGAATATTAAAACTCTTTCTTGTGTGGCTGCTTTTGCGAGGACGATAAGTAATACAAATGAGTTTTATGAATTCACATAATCTTTGGAAATGTACAAACTGCAAGAATCCAAAAATGGATATATGCATGCATCTAGGAGATAATTCTTATGTTTAACTATTAAATCCAAGTTTTGGTTTAAAATAAAAATAAGATAATTTCTAAGTATTCATGAAAGCTAGTGGGATTATTATGTTTATTTTCTTTAAATCTTATATGTTGTGGGTAGTAACATTCCATCTAAGCTAAATGTTAAGTTTAGTTGGGAATCGAACTTCACTTGAAAATTTTTGAAAATAAGACATATAACCTTGGAATATATGTTTATTATTACTAAACATGTGCGGTAAATAAATGAGTCTAATAGAATATGATATATCATTTGGAAAATGGATATGTAGAACATGAATGAAATCTCTGTTTGACACTAAAATTTTTCATGTACTGTTAGCCGTAACATTTGTACTAGAAGTGATGGTCATTCACATTTAGGAACTTTGTAACGTGTGATAGATATCGTGATAGAATAGTCAACGGGCTCATGGATTGGGCTAAGCTAAATGGCTATTAGTCAAGTTAAGCTAGCCTTATGAAAGATATTATCCAATCCAACCCAATCCAAGCCCATGAAAAGCCCATTAGGGCATCTTGTATTTAGAGTATAAATACCCCTCAAATAGTCATTTGAGGGGTGTGCTTGAGTGTGTTTTGTGTGTGTTTTCCTTTCAAGTAATAAAAGTTTTCTTTCATCTTATTTCATACGCATAAACATAGAAATCAAGTCACCAAAATTTCTCATCTTTCTTTCTTTATCTCCTACGCATAATAGAGTGTTTGTTTCACGGGTGTTCATCTTGTGATAAGGTGGTATACGCGTAAGGTTGGTGTAAAAACAAGGTCCTACAATTGGTATCAATCGCCTAACAATGGTTTAGGAGTGTTTTGGTTGAAGTTTTTTGTAGTGTTACGCGTAGTCTTCGTTCTCAAAGTTGTCACGCATAAAACTTTAATTTTTGCACTAAAATTTTCAAGATTCTTATGTTTTAAGGTTTTTATAGTGTTAAGGATTCGATTTTTTGGAAAAAGTTCGAAGCTTTACGTGTTTTTCTTCATTTTTAAACTCGTATTGATTGGGTTGTTCGTTTCTACGCATAAGCAGAAAAAACACTTTGGGTGATAAAGGTAAAAACTTTCGTGTTATTTGAGTGTTTTGGAAGCTGTGAGTGCATCAGAAATCGTTTGAATCACTGGGAATTTTTTACGCGTAACAACAGAAAGTCAAAACGCTCTTCTTACGAGTAAGAAAAAGTCAAAACCCTCTTTTTACGCATAAGGTTTTACGCATAAGCATTTGGTTAAGCATCTTCGTGCAGCAACGGTGACTCAGTGCTTCCCTCACTTGGATAAGTTTGTGGAACACTTCGACTTGTGAAATCTCACTAGCTTGGATAAGCTAGAGAGATACGATTCTTGTTTTACGCGTAAGCAAGTTTTTACGCATAAGATTTCAATCTTACGCCTAAGACTGTGTTTTACGCTTAAGCATTAATACTTACGAGTAAGATATTGTTTACGCCTAAGAGTAACATCTTTCGCGTAAGAATATTTCTACGCATAAAAATTAATTTTTACGCGTAAGTTCACTGTTTACGCATAAGGTTCAAATATTACGCCTAAGGATCAATACTTACACCTAAGCAACCAAATCCTACGCCTAAGAACTGGTTTACGAGTAAGATTTTGAGCAAAACTTCAAAAGGCTATAACTTTTGAACCATAACTCCGTTTTCAGCGTTCTACCCATCAAAACGACCGTGAGAACAAGGAGATTGGCACGCCAAATTAACTAAACTTTGTTCGGGTAACCTTTCAAGTCCTAAAAACGCTCCGAAAAGAAGTTATTGAGGTTTTTAAGTTTTAAGACCAAATTTTCACTACAACAACCGAGCTTAATCTTCATCAACCACAACTCCTTTACGTTGAATCGATCCTACATCAACTTTATCATAACATACCTTCATCAATGGCAACTCAACAAGACATTCATGTAGCCGGTGACGAAAACCGTCCTCCTATGCTGGAAAAAGGTGGTTATCTTCAATTGACAAGTCGTATGCTCCGCTACATCAAGACCAAACCTAATGGAAAATTGATGATTCAATCCATTATGAATGGACCCTTCAAGCCTAGACAAGTCCATGTCCTGGAGATCCCTGATGCAACACCTCCCGTCCCACCATCTGTTCGTGTTCAAAAAGAATCGAATACAGAAGAGGATCAGAAACAAGTCGAAGCAGATGACATGGCAATTCATATTGTCCAACTAGGTTTACCAAGAGACATCTTTGCTGCTGTATACAGTTGTGAAACTGCTTTCGATATGTGGGAACGTGTTAAACGGCTTTCTCATGGAACTGAAATTGGTCAACAAGATACGGAGAACAAGCTGCTAACTGCTTGGGAAAAGTTTACATCCACTCCAGGAGAATCAATTGAATCCTACTATGGAAGGTTATGTACTTTAATGAATGAGCTGATCAGAAACAAGTTGACACCCAGAACTATCATGAGCAACATCAAGTTCTTGAACAATCTACCAGAAGAATGGGGACGATATGTCACTATTGTCAACCAAACAAAAGACTTACATCAAGTGAACTTTGATCAACTCAAAGATTTTCTGAAACAAAACCAAAATGAAGTGAATGAAGTCAGGAAAGAAAGAATGGCAAAGAATCATGATCCATTGGCACTCATTGCGAAGACTCACACCCCAGTGAATACACAACAACAAGCTTCATCATCTTCCACTAACAACAACTTGCAGCAATACATTCCACAATAACAAGCTGCTATTCCTCAACAACAAGTCATTCAACAACAACAGTATCAACAATACCAAGAACAAGGAATCACTGATCTTGAAACCGAACAAGAAAAAGCTTTGACTCAAGCATTTGCATTCTTGGGTAAATCATTCAGAGGTCGCTATTCCACACCAACTAACAACAACCAAAGGATTTCATCAAACACTGCAATGCAAATTGCACGCCGGGTGTGAATATGGGTCATCAGGACAAATGGTTGGAGTTATTGGGAATCAGCAGGATATGCTATTGATTTCGCATGGGTAATCAGCGGTTCCATATCGGGTAATCAGTTGGGTCAGAATGTTGGAAATCAGATGGGTCAGAATGTTGGGAATAGAGATGGAAATGTGAATCAGGGTAATCAGGTTAAGTGTTACAACTGTCAAGGAGTGGGTCACATGGCAAGGAATTGTCCTACTAAGCCGAAAAAGAAGGATCTTGCGTATCTTCAGAAAGCTATCATGTTGGTACAAAAGGAACAAGTCGGACTTCATTGAGTGCTTGAGGAACATGACTTCATGGCCATTATGGATGATTTGGAAGACCTCGAGGACATCAATGCAAACTGCATCTTCATGGCAAATCTTCAGGAGACTAAGTACGAAACCGACTCGACGCACCTCCTCGCTCTACGACGCCAATGCAGATCTCGAGGTACCAATCATTGATCCATGCTATAACAATGTCATATTTTATGTGTTTTCTCATGACGAACAGCATTCTGTGAAGCCAGCACCTACTTATGATACACACATGGACAATCCGAGTTGTAGCAATACTAACTCTGAAACTCCAGATGTGGATCCTAGTGGAGTCTGTGTGGCACAAAATACTGAGACTGATGAGGAAACACGTGCTTATTTTGAATCATTAATCAACAACTGTGGCATTGAAATTGAGAGTTAAAAAGGTCAATAGCGATGTTAAGGCCGCGAATGCTAAATTGACCACTGAGCTTGAGAGTTACAAGGAGAACGCAAAAGCCTTTGAATTTCATAAAAACAAAGAATCAGAATTAGAAATTGGTTACCGAAATTCTGTTTTAAGAGAAAAAGAATTGCAAATCAAGTATGCCACACTTGATGTGAATCTAAACTTGAAAATAAAATCTTTAAACAAGGAAATTTCTGATCTAAATGACCAACTTTCTAAAACAAAAGCAACGTTTTCGATCTTGAAAAAGAGAAGAAGCTGATAACCGATTTTTCAAAACGAGAAGATTCTCTTCTTGATGAAATTCTTGATAAAAATGAGAAAATAAAATCTTTGGAAAATTTGCTTCTTACAACGGGTCATTCAGAAAAAACAAACAAGATGCTTTCTAACCAAGTAAATCCGCTTTTTCATACTATTCATAAAATGGCACTTGGTAACCGACTTCTTCGTTCCTCAAGAAAGCTCGAAACCTCGAATGTGTTAAACAATGGAAATGCTTTATATGAACCCATTATTGTTCGTGATTCTTTTGAAACGTTAGAACTATCTAAGGAGAGTAGAGAAAGAATGAAACAAAAACGTTCGGAAATTAAACCAATCAACTACAACAAATGGAACAAAATTTCTGGAATTACTTTTGTTAATCAAAAAGAAAAGTCAAAGTTTTCCATCACACCAAGTGTTTCAAACAAAGAGTCAATACCAGTTTCAAAATCTGTTTCAAAACCAATTGTTGTCTCAAAATCTCTTTCGAACATTGAACAAATGTCTTCAAACAATCCTTTTAACACAAGTGATGCAAGAAGTATTTTAGAAAATGTGAAAACTAGAATTGCGGATCTTCAAGAGACTGTTAAAACTAAAACCAATATTACAACAAACATCTGGTTTAATAGTTATGATAATGAAAATAAAGTTTTTGAAATCGAAATTGCCCTCAGCGAATAACATCAACTCAAGGGTAATTAATTTTGAACAAGCATTTTTGAAAGAAACATCTGACTTTGTCAAGGACCATAAATCCCTGGTAAAGCAAGCTAATGACTGTGTTGAACACATCAAAGTTTTGGAAAATTTAAATGATTCTCTCTTCGAAGATGTTCTGACTACTGATATTATGTCCATTATTTTGCAAACATATTCTGTTGAAAATCATGAAAGACTCCGATCTGAGACCTCCGAAATTGTTTCAAAATATGAAAAAGCTCTTGAAAAACTTGAAAAAGAAAATGTCTCATAGTTTAAACAACTTGATCGAAAAACTGAGGAATGCAAGTATGACAAATTGTCGTATGAGCGTGCCTACAATGACATGAAAGCAAAAAATGATCTTTTGAGGGCTCAGCTGGAATGTCAAAAAGGAAAGGCAGTGGATACTAAGATTACAAAACCATTGACTGAGGAGAAAGCAAATGTTCCCAAACCGGTTGTCAAACAAAAAATGTCTGTTTCTATGCCTCCTCCAAAAGTCAATGAGAAATATGATTTATCAAAACCAGCACTCCACCTACTTTGCCTAAACTAAATGTTGAAAAAGGAAAAGCGGTTCTCGAGAAACAAAAAGTTTTAGCACCTGGCCTTTTTAAGATGAGTACCACTAATGCGCCTGCCTCCACATCTAAAACATATGGAACAAACGAAATAAGTTTAGAAAAGCACTCTAAAGAGACTAGGAAAGCTGAAACCACTTCTATAGATAAAAATGTGAATCCTAATGAGTGTGCCTTACCTTCTACAAGACTAAGAAGCACCTCTAGGAGCAGCAGACTAAATCCTAAGAGCAATACAAGGAACAATAGAGTCTCACGCCTCTAAGTGTAGTAGCTTGAATAAAGAGAAGAAAGTAGAAGAACACCTTAGGAATTTACCGCTTTGTAATAAGAAAGACATTTCATCTGAATGTAATGAACCTATGAAATCTGCTAAGTTTAATGAATCTGTTGAATCTGTTTGTTTAACTTGCAAGAAATCTTTACCTAATGTTCATGATGATTGTGTTTCTAAGAATGAGATTGTTAAGCCTGTTCAGAAGAACGTTCCTAAAAGAACTTATGCTAAACGAGTAGGAAGACTAGTTGCCAGACTTAGGCTTTACACGACTGATAAGAAGCATAGTGTTTACTTTAGGGATGACATTTGGAAACCCACGGGTAGAATTTTCACACTCCATAATGGTACAATGAGTAATCAACCAGAATACCCTGTAGAAAACTTCTTTGAGTGTGATCAGGATTTTACCTCTAACCCAAAGGAACCAAAATCAAAACGGTTTCCAAAATCTTCTTCTTCTGTTATTGGCAGGATATCGAAATATGTCTTTCGATCGTCGACTCAGGTTGCTCCAAGCACATAACCGGGAATCTGAAGCTGCTGATCAACTTCGTGCGGAAATTCATGGGAACCGTGACGCTTTGAAATGATCATGTAGCAGCTATCATGGGTTATGGAGATCTACCTTTTGGAAATTATTTAATCGCTCGGGTTTACTATGTCGAAGGGTTGGGACACAATTTGTTTTCAGCGGGCTTCTGTGATGCGATTTAGAGGTTGCTTTTAGGAAAAATACTTGCTTCGTTAGAAACTTGGATGGCACTAATCTCTTAACTAGGAATCGTGATACAAACTTGTATGCTATCGACATAAACCAAATGGCCTCTTCATCACCAATATGTCTTATGACACGAGCATCTGGAACAAAGTCCTGGTTGTGGCACAGACGATTATCTCATCTCAATTTCAACACCATAAACAATCTTGCCAAAGACAACATCGTCAACGGCCTTCCCAAGTTCAAATACACCAAGGATCACTTATGTCCATCATGTGAACAAGGAAAAAGCAAAAGAGCATCATATAAACCCAAATCCGTACCTAGTTCGGAAGCAAAGTTACATATGTTGCACATGGACTTATGTGGCCCAATGAGAGTTGAAAGCATTAACGGGAAAAAGTATATTCTTGTTATCGTCGATGATTATTCAAGATATACATGGGTTAGGTTTCTGAGATCAAAAGACGAAGCACCAAGCATCATCATCACCTTTCGAAGCGTATTCAAGTACTTCTTCCAACTCCAAAGGGTTGGTAAGAACAGACAACGGCACATAATTCACAAATCAGGAGTTAAGAACTTGTTTTGAAGATGTTGAATCACTCATCGACATCGCTTGTTAGAACTCCACACAGAATGGGGTAGTTGAAAGAAGAAATCGAACTCTTGTTGAAGCCGCCGCACAATGCTAATCTATTCTAGTGCACCGTTATTTCTATGGGCGATGTTGTTGCCACGCTTGTTTCACTCGAACCGATCCCTAATCCATCCAAGATTCAATAAAACCCCATATGAGCTTGTAAACAACAGAAAACCTGATATCTCTTACTTTCATGTGTTTGGCACTTTGTGCTATCCGACAAACGGCAAAGAAGATCTAGGAAAACTGAAAGCTAAAGGTGATATTGGAATCTTCATTGGATATTCAGATAGCTCGAGGGCATTCAGGGTGTATAACAGAAGAACTATGAGGATCATGGAGACGATGAATGTGAATTTTGATGAACTTTCACATATGGCTTCTGAGAGACTCGCTCTAGAACCCGCGCTTAATCAGATTATGGCTTCTAATCAAACCAGATCAGAACCCGCACCAAACCAGCAGACTTCTGGACACATCAGTTTAAGACTTGTACCACAAAGAGCTCCATCAACTTTTGCTGACGCACCTCATGAACAAGAATGGGAGAAATTCTTTGAGTTAATGTTCGATGAATACTATGGTGGAACCTCGACAAATGCATCAAACCATCATTCCGCTGCACCAGCTCAACATCACCTACCACCACCAACAGAAAAATGCATCTACAACAGTCGAAACCAATGCACCAACTCCATCAACATCATCTACATCTACTCCAAAAACTCCAATTCTTCAAACAGTTTTACCAGCAGGTGATGAGCAAATTCAAAACATATCATTTCAAGAAGAACCTACTCAAAACCAGAACGATGCAACGTTAGATGAAGACTTATTTGAAAACCCGTTTGCTACGGAATCAGCTGAATCATCTTCAAACTTACGAGAACCATCTAACTCGCACTCGTATAATCTACGGTATCCTTCTACTCTGAAGTGGACTAAAGACCATCCACTTGAACAAGTTATTGGTGAACCGTCAAGGCCAATTCAGACGAGACTCCAACTTGCCACCGATTGCGACTTATGCATTTACCTTTGCTCAATTAGCAATATAGAGCCAAAGAACATTCGCGAGGCAATGGCAGAACCCGCATGGATAGAAGCGATGCAGGAGGAACTTCTCCAATACCATCTACATGACTCTTGGGATATGGTTCCAAGACCAATTGACATTCGAGTCATTGATCTCAAATGGTTATGGAAGAACAAAAGGGATGAAGAGATGACTGTAATTCGCAATAAAGCTCGTCTTGTGGCCAAAGGATATAGACAAGAAGAAGGGATAGATTTCGAGGAGTCATTCGCGCCGGTAGCTAGACTAGAAGCAGTCAGGATATTCTTAGCCTATGCAGCTCACAAAAACATCACGGTTTATCGGATGGACATTAAGACCACGTTCTTGAATGGAACTCTGAAAGAAGAAGTGTACGTGAGTCAGCCAAAAGGCTTCATAGACATGGAACATCCAGACTACGTCTACAAACTCAAAAAGGCAATCTATGGTTTGAAACAAGCTTCGCGAGCGTGGTATGACGAACTTTCCTCTTTCCTTATCCTAAACAATTTCACTAAAGGAACGGTCGATCCTACCTTTTTTACACAAAAATGCAAAAACGACATTTTGATTGTTCAGATTTACGTGGACGACGTCATTTTTGGGTCCACTAATCCGAATCTTTCAAAACATTTTAAAAATATCATGAAAAGAAAATTTAAAATGTCCATGATGGGGGAACTAAATTTTTTTATTGGTTTACAAATTCATCAATCCCCACGTGGAATTTTTATTAATCAAGTTAAATACACAACTGAGATTTTGAAAAATCATGGTATGGATAATTGTGACTTTGTTGGCACACCAATGGTAACATCACCAAAAAATTAGAGCCGATTTGTTTGGGAAACATATCGATCCGAAGAAATATCCGAGCATGATTGGTTCTCTCATGTACCTTACTGCTAGTCGACCCGATACTCATTTTGCTGTTTGCTTATTAGCACGGTTTCAGGCAAAGCCTACCGAAATGCACCTCAAAGAGGTTAAAAGGATCTTTCGGTACCTGAAGACATCCATTCACATGGGACTTTGGTATCCGAAGGAATCCTGATTTGATCTAATTTCCTTTTCAGATGCGGACCACGCAGTGATCAAGTTACAAAAAGTACATCCGAGGAGCACAATTTTGGGTGAAAAGTTAGTCAGCTCATCTTCAAAGAAACAAGATTGCACTGCACTTTCAACCGCTTTGGTATGTGTCTCTATCTGCGTGTTGTGCTCAAGTTCTATGGATGAGAACACAACTTACAGATTATGGCTTTACTTTCGATAAAATACATATGTATTGTGACTCGAAAAGTGCCATAGCCATATCATGCAATCTGTTCATCACTCAAAGACTAAGCATATCAGAGTCCGCTATCACTTCATAAAAGAACATGTGGAAGAAGGTACTGTTGAATTATTCTTCGTGAAGACAGATTACCAACTCGCCGATATATTTACTAAAGCCCTTCCAAAAGAAAGGTTTAACGATCTAGTTCGACGAATTGGAATGCGAAGCCTAACCCCTGAGGAGTTAGAACGTCTTCTCGAATCTTCTTGAAAATGATTTTCCAAAAGCTTCGCTGTAAATATTTTTGAAAACAAAATACAAAATTTGAAAAACCATCAAAAGCAAAATATAAAAATACAAAACTTTCAAAAATACAAAAACAATATAAAATCAAAAATCAAAAAATATTCTTCTCACGACATGTCTCTCAGATAATCGATATTCTCAGACGTTTCTAGAAATGTCATTCAACAATGATACGGGCATGTACAGATGCTTGAGCGAGAGTTCTTTAAATGTTTTCCAAAACATGTCGTTTCTCAAAATTTCTTAAAAAATGGCTTTCGTATACTTCAGTATGAAACCCGGACAAAAATGATGACTTTTGATTATTTCAAATCAAAACTCGTATTTTTAAAGAAAAAATAAAGTGTACGCTTCAAAGGCACTACATTTAAAATGGTGAGAAATCATCATCATCTTGAGCACCTTTTCAAGATTGTTCAAAAAGATTGTCAAAATCTTTCAAAATATTTTGTGCTCAAGATAACTCCCTCTAAAACCCTTTAATTGATTATGCTTTATTAAAGGGGGAGTATAAAACCAAAATGTTCCAAATTCATGCTTAAATCAAATCCGTCTGTCTCCCTACAAGATTTGAAAATGTTGTTTAATCCGTTGATATCAAAAATATCACGAATATGCTATTTTTGAGGGGGAGAAGACGTGATTAAAATGTGATCAAAAAGTTTAATGATCATTTTTTTGAATCTCAAAATGAGCTCGACTCAGTCGGAACAAATGAATTGACGTGTAATCAACGTACCATTTATAGAAACTCGTGATAAACATGCACTTTCATGGGTCTAACCTTCTTTTCAAGAAGTGTTTACAACTTCAAGGTAGTTATTAGAGCTAGTTTTCACCTAAAAACAGACAATGGAACTCTCTAACTAAGCAACGTAACCGTGTCTCGTGGGGAATTGTCTATCATGAGCAGATCAATTCAAAAAGTGCGAACTCTACCCTCTATGTGCAGATTTCTGTCAAAACTTATAAGCACATGTGAAGGGGGAGTGTTTCTGAAAATATAAAACTCTCAGAGTGTTCCAAACATGTTTTCTATCATAAACACTTTGAGAGATTTTCAAGAAAAAAGGTTTTATGGCAACATAGGATAGTCATGGAGTTATAAGGTGACTAAGGATAGGAAAATCCGTCCTATGATCCGCCAGAGCCGGAGGGATCTACCCAAGGACACCACCAATAGTTAGTATTAGAAGTCCTTAGGTATGATTGAAAAAAGGAGTAATGTGAGAAAGGAGAAAGAAGGGGTTGAAGAATTAAAAAGAAAAGTAATAGAAAGGGTGAAAAGAAATAGCCCTCCATAATCAACCTTAGGGCAGAAACCTTGTTCAATTCATCTGCCATCTGGTTGTCACTAGATGACACCGGTATTGAAGACAAAGACGTCATGGACCCTGACGACCGCACTAAACCTTCTAGCCACTCAATTCCTCTTAAAAGGATTTGTTTCATTCTCACGGGAACCCTACATAATCTATCGACTTTCTCTTAGAGATCGTTGATATTGAAGAAGGAGACCCTCTCCCTAGTTTCCGCCAGAAAACCAAAATGCACTAATTGAGTCTAGAGCCACGAGATTCATCAAAAGATCTCATAGGAACACATGACATGACATCGCTTGTTGTTCATCAATAAAGACATAAGTGATATATTCTAGAGTCCCACGCAGATCTTAGCAATCGCTGAACATTTATGAGAAGTTTCACATCGTGATCTTCAATGATTGAATGGAAACTCCTGCCAGGAAGCACCTCGACAGCAGGTCACTTGTAACTCCCGTGGATTACGCTTAGTGTGTCTCAAACGGTCTACATTCGTGAGGTGATGCTTCGGTGTACCTCAGCGGCTCATCTGAACTGTAGATGTATTTCGATACATCGCGTTATCTCACTTGTGGGACTCCAATTCAGGAACGGCCTTTGTGAGAATTAGAGACGTGTTTTCACACTATGCTGTTAACACACTCGAAGTTCAAACTTGTAAGTGATGGATTACTTCTAACCATGTTTTATGTTTTCTTCTTATGGATGCTTGCGGGAGGAAGAGATTGTGCAGATTTTCCACATGCTCATACCAACAACACATGAAAAGTTTTCATCAAAATCAAAGGCAACACAAAGTTAAAGATGATTCTTCGTCAATGTCAAAGAATCAACTAAGTTTAAAGACTCGAGAACTACATCATTGGTAACCAAAAGACAAATAGAAGTGTGAGCATGGTGGAGAAAGACGTGGAGACACCTAACCAACGAAGTTGACAACGGCAGAATACCACATTAACTGATCACAAAGCATGAAGGAACAAAGAATTAAGACCATTCTATATCTACACACAAAGTTCAAGCTCGAGAAAAGTAAAGATCTTATCAAGTGGAGCATCTTTTGAAAGAACACCCCTTAGGGGGAGATTGTTAGCCGTAACATTTGTACTAGAAGTGATGGTCATTCACATTTAGGAACTTTGTAACGTGTGATAGATATTGTGATAGAATAGTCAACGGGCTCATGGATTGGGCTAAGCTAAATGGCTATTAGTCAAGTTAAGCTAGCCTTATGAAAGATATTATCCAATCCAACCCAATCCAAGCCCATGGAAAGCCCATTAGGGCATCTTGTATTTAGGGTATAAATACCCCTCAAATGGTCATTTGAGGGGTGTGCTTGAGTGTGTTTTGTGTGTGTTTTCCTTTCAAGTAATAAAAGTTTTCTTTCATCTTATTTCATACGCATAAACATAGAAATCAAGTCACCAAACTTTCTCATCTTTCTTTCTTTATATTCTACGCATAATAGAGTGTTTGGTTTACGGGTGTTCATCTTGTGATAAGGTGGTATACGCGTAAGGTTGGTGTAAAAACACGGTCCTACATGTACATCATGTTATTGTTGTATCATGCTTGAAGGCAAGATGATTTGACAAAATTGATATCTAATGAAGTTATTAGATAACTAGTGTAATGAATACTCTAGTGGAATATGTTTGAATTTAGAATTACATTCCTCATCCTAGAGTTGCTCTCAAAATTCTATGGATGAGCAATACAGCAATTGTTGCGTAAATTGTTATATCCAACAAACTTGAAAGTTTGGAAGGCATCAAACATTACACTATAGATATTGAAGTTTACGGAGATTATTTTAAAGAGCATATTTTTGTTTGTATACAATGATGCTGGTTTAATTGAAATGACACTCAATATTAGTCATGGGAGGATTTCATCCTTGTAAATGGTCATGTGAACTAGTTGTACCCAACTAAGAGCATAGTTGCATTATACAATAAAGAATAAGAATACTTTAAACTTTAAAATGTTTGAAAGTTTGATTGTAATAAATTGGTGGTTGGGGATGTCACACACTTTATGAAATATTATGTGGCAATATCAAGATATTTTGAATGCACACATACAAGAACTTCACTAGTTGAATTCTTGAAATAAGTATTCTCAAAATTCCGATAAATCAAAGTTAATTGAAATTATACCTTGTCAACAAGTATGATTGTCATTACTTGAGGCATAATTCATTAACAAGTATTATCATGCATTGATCTTTTTAGTATTTGGATAAGGGATGTTTTGAACAAATATTATTTAAATGAAATAAAATATAGGTTATGTTTATTTTTCAATTTCTTAATATTATATCCTATATTTGCATGTTTAATCCGTGAATAACTTATGTTATTTTAAAAGTCCGTTGTCGATCAATGATATGGGAGTGTCATTGAATTAAGACAAATCTGAGTTTTGGTAGAATATACTTTAAGTATATTGATGCATGGGACATGCCAGATTCATATGATATTAGTACGTGTGTACAAGAACGAAGAACAAATACAATTGTGTTTGTGGGTATCTTGGTATTCGACATCTAAGGGGGTCGAATTATATAAACCCTAATTTTAGGGTTTAGGGTTTTGTTCATTGTTCTTGATATCGTGTGTTCTTGATTTGCTAAAAGGTACGCATGTTCTTTTAATTCGGTTAATTAATTTACAAGTATTAATCCTATTACTTCGTTGCATGCTTTGATGATGTTATGTGTTTTTTATAATTGTTATGATTAGTAAAAACCAACAAAAACATAAACGAACGTTAACGAACGCACAATCAGACGTTCACGAATATAACTGAACGGACGCGATTTTTTTCATTTTCGTTCATTTAACTAAACAAACGTAAAAAAAAAATCATGTTCGTTCATTTAATAAATAAATGAACTTTTTACCAAACGGTTAATAAAATATTCACTGAACATTCAATTTATTTACAGCCTTAAACATGACCATAATATCATATGTTCAAGGAGGGCTCGCTGTAGATATATACTAGGTACGTGACAATCATTATAAACACATATCCTAACATTTGTAACTTCGTGCTAGGGCAATACATGCATACCTCCTAGGCTTATGTTATAACAAAAATAAAAGCCTCAAACAATCTCTTTTTTCTCACGTACATGAACGATTTAGCTTCAACATAGACTTTTCCCAGATTCATCAACATCGAGTATTGGCATATGTCCAGCAGCATGACTAATTCTTTTTGTGCACAGTAGATGGTTTTCTCGTCGACATAAACTTTTTTGAGAAATTCTTTTCAACTAATTCAAGGTTGAACTTACCAAAAAATTAGAAGGATGTAATATGGTGATTTTGAGAACATGAAGGGTCTTGAACATTTTGATTGTAGTGTTGCGGTTTTCAGTTGGTAGTACGTGTCAGGATCTTAAGATTTATCAGTTTAAAACATGGACCCAACATAAAAGTAACCAATAACTGAGTGCCAACGAAATTAACTGTGGATCATAACAAACCCATGCTCCTTAACTTCCTCACAAGACACAACTCAATTTGGATAGTTCCACTTTCATTCCTTGGCTTATCCATTTGTTCGGTGAACATATCAGATCTTTTCTTTTACTTTTGTATATCAAAATACTCAAACAGCACATGCCTTAAAGACGTATAATAATAATCGCTACCGACACCATGCGATATAATATAAGAAAATTTTAGTTAATAATAAGATGTGAGTTTAAGTCTTGTCACAAATATAAAAAGGTGTTTGTTTTGGCTTATATAACGGGCTTATGACTTACATATGTGGTTTTCGGCTTATGTTTCATAGCTCATTTTTTGTGGCTTATTTTGAAACTTTTCGGTTTATATAAGCTTTCAAAATAAGTCACAAAAAGTGAGCATATGAAACATAAGTTGAAAAGTGAAAACCAAATAAGCCTAATTACGCTATATAAGCCGAAACAAACCTCTCCAAGTATGTATTTATACATTATACAATGAGATTATGTAATAATTGCTACTCTAAACTATTTAATTTATACAACACTGTTTTTATATTATAAGTTGCATTTTGTTACAAAGATTGGATTGTATGTTAAATTATTGAACTTGTTTGATGTCTTGACTCAACACCACTTCGTTTCAAATGTTTAGGAAAATAGTATCATTTTAATTTTGATTTACTAGTTGATTTGTCGAAACTTGGAACCTAACGAACACGAAGGCTGTAGACACATCAAACATTTATGAAACCGCGATTTGGACCATCTGCGACGGATTCCCCACTTACATTCATGAAATGTTTGGTGGGAGATGGGAGTCATTTATATACGTTTTTCATTAGAACATGCATGATCACAATTTGTTTGACCATATGACGAAAATAAACATGTCGTGTTTGCCTATTTATGTTTGCGTAATGTGTTTGCCTATTTACAACTGAATGCCCCATGAGATTAGTTTTGAATGAAAATTTGGATGATGACTTATCTTTAAAAAATAATTGGACAATGAAATTTGGATATTAAAAGTATAAATTTGCACATTATTAGTTTGGGTACGTGTGTAGATTTGTTTGTAAACATGTTTATGGATGTCGTTCACAAACGTATTTGTTTGTTTGTAGATGTCGTTAACAACTAAAAGAATGTAATTCTTCTCACTGACAAAAAGTGATCTTGTGCACGTCTTTAAATTTAGAAAATTGATCTACGATATCAAGTAACCGATAGTTTATTTAGGACAATGATATTGGCCTAGTATTTTAAATTCTGTTTCTGAAACTAAATTTTTGATTAAATAATAAATACTATTCCTTTATCATTTCGTTAATTTAAATGAATTTAGGGCTTGTTTGTTAAAATTCTTTATTAAGTCATTTCTTTTTTCTGTTAATGAGTCTTAATGGGGAGATAGTGGTGGGACCACACATATAATGTGTTTCTTTTTCTGTTAAATGGTCTATATAGAGAGAGAAAGCAAAGGGTCCTCCTCCTCATTAAGACTCATTAACAGAAAAGGACCCACCCACTTAATCCAGAAATAAAAAGAAACAAGCCCTAAGAGATGACTTAATGCAGACACCCTCAGTTTTATTGCTTAATATTTTAGTCATCTTTCTCTATTAAGTCATAAACAAACAGTTTTAATATGACTTAATGAATTCAGTTTTTTTCATATTAAGTCAATTAAGTCAAAAACAAACACCACCTTACTCGTAGAACATACACTTATCTACACCTGAAATTACACTACACCAAAAACGCTTCAGTAACAGCATTGTCTAAATTCAGTTTCCAAAATTTTGTTTTTGGTTTATGCTTTATAGGCTCAGATAAATTCAGCCCAAAAACAAACACAACAATTTCACAATTATAGCCCAACAGGCACGAAGCACTAAGCAGTCTAGGGGTGTTCATGGGTCGGGTAATACCTGAATAAACCGAAAACCGAAACCGAACCAAACCGAACAGAAAATAAACAAACCGAACTCGTAACCGAACCGAGCTTGCCAAAACCGAACCGAACCGAATAAAATATTCGGTTTTCGGTTCGGTTATGGTTTTAGCAATCCAAACCGAAAACCGAATTTAAATAAATATATATATATTTTTATATAGTTATATAAAATAATATTAAAACTTTTTTAAATATAACATTTTTTAAGCTTTATTTTTTTTCTTTTTAAAAATTTATATAAATAAATGAATAAATAATTAAATTTATGTAATTCGGGTTATTCGGTTCGGTTTTGGTTATGGGGTTCGTGTTCGTTATTCGTTCAGTTTTGTTCGGTTGAATCATTTTAAGTTCGGTTCGGTTCGGTTCTCGGTTATACCCAGAAAAAAAATTAACCGAACTAACCGAACCGAACAAACCGAATAACCCCGATAACCGAACCGATGAACACCCCTACTAAGCACTAGGTAAGTACAAACAGTAATTTGACAAGTAAACAAACATTATGGTGTAGGGATGAGCATTTCGAACCGAATCCAAAAACCGAACCGGAACCGTACCGGTACCGTACCGAAACGGTACCGATTCTTGAAATACGGTACGGTACCGGGACTGCGAAATAAGGTGAAAAAAATCGAGACCACTAATTGATGCGGGACGGTACCAAATCGGAAATTCCGAAAAAGCGGAAAACCCGATTTCCGGTACCGATACCGTGCAGACGTGGGTATCCGAATCCCGTTCGCATGCGTACGGTACCACTAATTTATGCTCGGGAAAAAAATCTATACCACTAATTCGGTACGGGATCGGTACGGGACCGGTACCGTGCTAATTCCTATTATGGTACAAAAACTAAGAAACGCTGTCAAAAACACAACTAACAAATCAATAATTCATGTTCCTTATAAAGTTAAGAGATCTAGGCAAGCCGCTACATGTTCTCCCCTTGCCCTTGAACGATAGAAGAACCACTTATCTTCTCTTAGGTAGCGCCAATGCTAATGAAAGGTTGGTTGTCTGGTTGGTTGCCTCTCAACTGAGTACGTGACCGAGTTATGCCCACTAGCCCAACCGAATACACCCGATCAAACACTCAACTTTTCGTATGTTATGGTTGCATACCCAACCGAACCTAGTAAACGTGACGATTTTTGAACATTGGATACCACTATTGCATTAAACAAAGCGATAAAATAACTATGGCCACTACTAGCAAGTTATGGCTGGGTGTAGTCTTGGAGAGAGAAAACTGATATGCCGGTGATACTGATGTAGCAAAAGGTGACCACAACATTTGTGGTTGCCATTAGCATTCGCCAAACTATAAAGTGGGAAATAGCAAGAATTCAGCTTTGATCGTTTTCCAACCTTTTCATATCAAAACACCGAAGCCGAAACCTTGGGTTTTTGGGAAGCCAAGCCAACAACTTTTCTATTTCAAACCTGTTTCAATATTTTCTTTCAAGGTACATGTTTTTTGCCAGTTTTGTGGTTTTCTGCACACCCTATTTCAGAGAATGATTAGGGCCATAAACAGTTGCACTTTGCTTTTTTGTTTACGCCTCTCTAATGCAAACAGAGTCGTGCATTTGGTAATACTACTCCAAAACTGAAAAATAAAATCAAATGACTGGTCTTCCAACTCCCCTTCTTTAGGGTTTTAGAACCAAAAGCAAGCAGTAAGATATGCGCAGCAACTATTACAGTATAATCTCGTCAAAGTTATTATGACTACATATATATAACGATATCCATACAACCAAGTAAAAGCGTTTGCAGAGAATAAGAAACCCAGAATTTACAGCCTATTAAGAAACCAACAAAAGAAACATCTCGGAAGCCATGAAAAGATGACAAAACATCTCTTGACGCTAACTTTTTCTTATATGAAATCTGAATCATTCCCGAAGTGCTCGAGATCTGGATGAGTTCCACCAGGTGGCCTACGCGGGTTCCTGTAAACAAGACATTAAATAAGATCATTCTGTTTTTATTACTGATTCATTACTGTCCACAGATATAGAGACTTTATTACCTAGTAAACCGATTAGGCTCAAATCCAGGCACATCTGGCGGACCAAATGGATCAAAGCGCGCACCAGGTGGAACACCCCTGTTACATTTTCATTTCACGTCAGAACCCAACAACAAATAATGTTTTACTCCGTAATAGATAATACAAAGATAATAGCATATTGTTTAAGAAAACACTCACGGTTGTCCTCCAGGAAAACCCATTGGTCTTCGACCAACAAACATGGGATTATTTGGTCCTGCGTGAACATGATAATGATTAGTAACTCTACAAAATGAAGCAAGAATAGTGATATAAAAAAAGAAGAAAATACGTACCAACAAGCATTCCATCATCACCAAAACCACCCCTGTATAATGTGTTAAAAGCAAAGATTGGTGATTAGTAAAAGTGTGAACCAAATCAAGAAAAATTAAAGAATGAACAGAAATAAAAAGTAGATGAGCGAACCTTTGAGGGTACATTCCTGCACCAGGTTGAGGGAAAAGATCACTGCCGCCAACAGGATAAACAGGAGGCACAACTACCCTGCACATCAGTTGCCTAATTCGTTAAAAAATTATAACTTTAATGCAATGTCACACTAATGACATGAAGGTTGCAACTAGAATTTAAAAATCAGAAAGAGTAATAACATAAAATGACCTAAAGCATAGTGTTTTTTTACATATATATTCATTAGAAAGGACTACAGAGCGTCTAGTTCAATAGTCATTCAACTCGAAGCAATAAATCATAGTAAAACCATTTGAAAGACCTCGTAGTTACCCTGAGGGATTGTAAGGAGGATAAGGATCTTGAAGTCCATAAGGTCCACCTTCTCTAGGCTGATCTCTATAATTGTCTTCTTCTACTCTTGGTTTAGCACTACAAAAGAAAGAGAAGTTCAACATATGCAGAGAAAAAAACGAGATCATTGTCATGTTTTAAAGGAATTAAATAAGTTTAAAACACACAATGTTCGAAAGATATAGTTCGAAATAATTACTTTATTTCAAATTGTATTATAAGCTATTTAGTACATGTACTATATGAGACGTTGAGGCAGCATTTCTGGTTATATGGTCTAATTATAGATGTCAAAAACAGGTAATAAAGTTTCTGTTACAACTCGCAAACTTAAGAAAGGTTCATGGGTTCAGGTTACAGTCACATGCCAATTTGAGAATCAGACAGTTTTTCATCTCGACTACCAAAAGTAAAAACAAAGCTGTCCAGATATCTACCTTGCTTTATGAGCAGTGAGTAATTCCTAACGTTTCCAGCAACAAATTCCATTTATGTGTGACCATAGAAAACTAACTCCTCCTTGTTCATATAAGGGATTCAGGTTGCCATAACTGGGCTGATTGATTCTAATTCATTAGCTAAAAGATTATAACATCCGATCTGATAATAACGTTTGTGATATTCATCAATTTTCCTTAATGGTTTGTGCATCCATCATAATGAGTGATTAGATATTCAAAGGAACGAAAAATATTCGTCACACATTAGCTGCATGCACAAAGTTCTTTTGACTTTGAAAGGTCTCATACAAAGTCTTACCCACAGCAAAGTACGGTCACATGACCCAGCTTGTGTATGCTATATTTTCTGATGGACCCCAAAGGTGTAAAGTTCAGTTGAACCTTTTATGATTTTTCCTTTCTTAAACTAGTCTAAACCCATTTATTGTATATAGACACCACTAACTTTAGTTATAAACCCATTGAGCAAATGCTTTGGCTCTGCTATCGACCCTGTTATTAAAAATCTTGGATCCGCCAACACTGGCCCTAGTGAAGGTTATGTTCTCCCTTAAAACTATCTACGTCTTTCCATACAGTCCATGATCTTCATAATTACAAGCAGCTATATATAATTTACCCGAATTCCTTACACGCACTTAAAAATTAGTAAATGAGTTGTCTGCAATAAAACTTTCTTATTCAATAAATAATAATGACAGTAAACTAATGGACAATGTAATGATTAGGTCCTCCAACAGTACTATGCACATAAGATTGGTTAATGCCTTTCATCCACCCAAGTACTACGTATATATTTATTTTAGCATCAGCAGTAACACCACTCAGTGAGAGGAACAGAGGATCTATCCACATTCCACAATATTATTAGATTGTTCTAGAAAGAAGTACGTAATGAACAACTACCAAACCTACTGCGTTCACAGACAAAAACTCCCTCTGTTTTATAATTAGAGTCACTTCCTAAATTTGCCAGATTAAATGACGTAAGTGTGTAGTTTCACACAAACCCCAAGTATAGCATAAATTATATTGAGATGTTAAACAAAAAAAAACGAAAGACATATGAATCATATCTGGCAGTGAGTAAGTGGTGGTATATTACAACGTCTTCACTGCAGAAAGCAAGTAACAACGGATTGTAAACGCTACAGACAACGTATATCTCCCCGTATTTGATCAACGCATAGCAATTATACCCATTCAAACAACCAAACTCCATCCCTTAACGAACTAAATTAAAGCTAATAAAAATACAAAAGAAAAAGGGACAAGTTACCTTGCAGCAGTATTGGATGTGGTCGCTGTAGATTTACCATTCAACTTCGTTACGACATTTTTATTAACAGTATCCACGAGCTTACCCAAATCCTTAAACTGTGAACTATATTTAGTATCATCGCTCTCTCCAACAAAATCATCAATACTGCATACATTATCAACACCAGTTACATACATACAACTCATTAAAAACAAAAACAAGTAAACAACAAACCATCTCGTGCGAAAATGTGAATAATTAAAACTATTTACATGTTAGCTAGTCTACGCAACATAAGGGCCAAACAATTACTTGATTTCAAGATGAACAGGATCCGAAGACCCCTTAGCTAAAGCATCGATAAACAGCTTCTCATTCATTACAAGACACTTGACAAGTACTTTCTTAGCTCCGTCTTCCGGACTCGAGTAAACAAACGCGTAATTATCTTCTACTTCATTCCATCCATCAATCCCAGCCTCATCTAGAATCCCACATTAACAAAACGTCAAAATCACCCGAAAATAATAGGGTTTAGGCTATAAAACAGCAATGTACTTTCATCAATGTACCAGCTTGGAACGTGAAATGTTTTATGTCTCACTAAATGTTATCAACTTTTATAAAGTGTTCTGATATGCACATTTCGGTGACGCGCCATACTAGAAACACAGTGACACGTGTCACTGTATTTTTTACATGACACGTCACTAAAATGTGCATAAAGATAACACTTTTAAAAAGATGATAACATTTTAGTGAAACAAAAAACAGTTCACGTTCCAAGTCGGTACAATGATGAAAATAATAATATCCTAAAAGGCTAAAAGTAAAAACCCCAAAAATTAAAATTAGGATATAGTTATTGAGCAGTTTATATATATAATAATGAAGAGGTATACCGGAAAACGGAGCGGTAAAAGCGTCATCAGTGAAGGCGGGAGGACCGGTGGCGTTGAGATTGAATCCAGTAGCGAGAAAGATGGAGTGAATAGCGAAGGTGATTTTATCAGCAGAGGATTTGAAATTGGGTCTGGAAGCTCTGATTATAGCTAAAACCGATTGTTCAGTTGCCATTAATTAATTCTAGTGTTTTTTGATAGATGATGATTATTAGAATTTACAAGGGAGTGTTGTTTTCTTGTTATACGGGTTTTGTTTCGTTAGGTGTGTTATGGCGGTTACATGCCTAGTGAGGGTAAAGGAGTTTGGACTCATGGAAGCTGATTGGGTTTGGGTTTGGGTTTGGGTTGGACTCGAACAATGTTGTTAAGATTTTGATCATGATTTTATGATTTTATAAAGCAAAAACAATCCGGAACCTACGTAGTATCTTAACAAGCTTAAGATCTTATAGGATCCCGATCTTAACCATAGGATCTTAAGATCTACTATGATCCGATCTTACTTTTCTCAAACCGCAAACTAAAAACTACAAATTTATGATTTACTTTTTTTATATAATTTAAAAAACAACATGTGATTCTTCTTAAATATTGCATATTCATAATTTAGGACAACATTTTAATGAAACATTCATATAATTTTGTGTTTATAATATATAAAAAAATTGTAGAGTTGAATAATATTACAAAGATCATTAAAAGATAACATTATAGTCGGATCTTATAATCCTGATCCGATCTTATGATCACGATCTTGCAAAGACGAAAATGATTTTAAGTAGGATCCCGATCTTAAAAACTTTGAGCGATACTATTGCTACTCTCTTATTTTATTTTTATTTTTTTTCCCTCTTTTATCTCTTTTTTTATTCATTGTATTAACAAAATAAAGCAGTTTTTTCATGACTTTTTTTTCGTATTTTTTGTTTTTTAATACTTTTAACTTGTTAAATTTTATATTTTATGTTTCGTATTTTTACCTAATTTATTAATAGCACAAGACAAGTTTATATATTGTTTTCTGCTCCGTATTTTTTTATATTTTACTACTTTGACTTACCAAACTTTATATTTTATGTTCCGTACAATTTTATAATAAAAACAAATTATAAAAATAAAAATAATTAAAAATTTTAAGGTATTACAATCATTTTAGAGGGGTATAGATAACTAATGATTTCTAGAGTTGAAGAGATCAATTTTAACCGGGACACGATCAATTAAGGTTGTTTGATCCTAATCCTGATCTTGATTGTAGGATTCTTAGTATATAAAACGATCAGGACCTTAATTAGAGCAAGATCACTTTTGGATCGTAAATGATCTACTAAAAGCCCATATAATTTAAGCCAAGTCACATAAATCTAATGATTCAAACTTGAACTTAATCGGATATTTATGATGAAGTATGAAATACTCATCATTTCTTGTACCTTTGATCAGAAAACATCCGAAAACACTTGAGAAATGCATCAAAATGATAAAAATATCACAAATAAGTGTTTTATGTGTTTCAAATGCAAAAATACCAAAAGCAGGTGAAAAATGTATCAAGTTTGCATAATTGGCAGTTTTAGTCCCCCAAGTTTTAAAAGTTGTCAAAATTAGTCCCTGGTAAATCAAAATAAAGCAAAATATCATTTAAGGTCCACAAGATTCAAAATTTGTCAAAACAAACCCTTCAAAGTTTGAAAATTACAAAATGACAACTTTAGTCCCTAAAGTTTGAAAATTGTCAAAAATAGTCCTTGGTGAATTTAAAAAGTGAAAATAATCAAAAGTAAACCTTGTACTATTCATAAATGGCATATTCGGTCCTTGTGTTAACTTTGGAAAAGTGCGAGTTTAACCCTCAACTTTGCGGAATTACAAGAATGGTCCTTGTGTTATTAATAAACAAAACCAAACGGACCCTTTTTGTTATTAACCCAATCCCAAACCCAGCTGGCCCAATGCAACACACAAGCCCAAGCCCAAGTAACTTGACCCATGACCCCTGAACCTTGAGCCAGTCCAAAAAACCATTTGAACCCTGCCAATATCCATGTGAACCCCCAGCCTATTACTAAAAACGGGGTCAAACCCCAGTCAAACCACCGTTACTATTCATCTCCTCACAAAATCCGCCAAACCGGATACCACTCTCCACCTTGCTCGGTTTTCATCACCACTGCAACCACTGCTCTCCAAACGGTTGTCTACCCACTCCCTTCCACCTCCACATCTTCCCAAAATTCCTTAATTGCAAAAACCCACTCAAATAACCTTTTGCCGCCAAAATTTCAAGTGCACGATTATGATGAGATTGATGAATTCAATGCACAGGATCAAGTGGGAAACATCCAGAGTGCTAGTGGAGTCTCAAAAAGTCTATAAAGAAAGAGAGAGAAGCAATGTGAAGAGATATCTAGAGTAATTTTAGTTAATGAATGTCGAATAGCTTAATTTTCATATTCCAGTGTAATTTCTAGCTTTCAAGTACTGTATTTATCTATCTCAGTGTATTTTCAAACCTTTATCAAGAATTAATTTCAGGTTTCAGTTTCAATTTCAGTTTATGCAAATTTCAAGCTTAAAATCTCATATTAGCTTAATGTTGTTATTAGTTGTTGTTTTGGACTCATAAACCCATATAAGCTCCAATTAAAGCTTTTCTAAGCTTTTAGTAACCATAAAACTCGTTAGAAGTAAAACTCAAAAATACAAAAAATACTAGAAAATAGTTGGAAAATCAAAAATCGGTGAGAAGATGAAAGAAACATTGGGCAGGGGTTGATTTTGATTGCCCTTGGTTTAGTGCTTCTTGGGAAGCTATAGGAAGTATTTTCATCCTTGGATCTCGGGTAAGCTTGGAAGCAAGTTGTAAGCTTATTTCTTGATTTTGACCTATCACCTTAGAACGCTTATCATTGCTTATCTCTGTGTTTTTTATGCTTATTTGGTGTATGTTAGTGATATTATTGCTTAATATTGCAAGCTTGTTCATTAATTTCCTTAGTTGCTTAATTTTCACTTTTTCACTTTTAAAATTGCATAATAGTAATTTATAGGCTTTAGTTGTAATTGTTAGTGTTTATGTGTTTAAATCAGCTTTTTATATCATTAAATGTTTGTATGAATCAGTTGCATGGTCTTAAGTTATAAAATCCTTTGAAAATCACAAAAACAGTCTTTTAAAGGGTTGTTTGGATTTACTTTGTTAACTGTGTTAGAGGTTGTTCAAGCCTTTGTTCTTGGTTGTTATATGTCACATTAGGTCAATATAGCTCAGTGAAACAAATAAAACCAGTGCTCACTTGATAAGAAAGTCAAAATAGCTTTTGATCACAACTTGTTAACTAACTGTTGGATTTTCATGTTCCATGATCATGTTTTCATGTTCATAAGTTGATAATATTGATCAAACCAGTCTTAATTCACCTTATTACAACATAATTAATAAGTAGGATTGATCCAAAGTTCATATAAGTCAACCTTTAGTGTAATTCAAAAAGTCAAAATTTTCAGTTTAGTAGTTTTTGAATAAATTAGATAATTTTATATAGGATTTAATATTAAGTTTCAAGATTTGAGCTTTTGGGATAATAATATTCAACTGCTCATCTTTATCATAGTATTTTTTATAATTTCTAGTTAGCTTATTTAACTGCTTATTTCTTATCTTCTTTTAAGCCCTTTTCTAAAAATGTGTCATGTGCACAGCTGATTGAGTCTTTTTCACAAGCTAATAAAAAGCTCATTAGTGAACCTTAGCTTGTGTATTTTGGCTTTTTGGAAAGCTAACCTAGCTGTCTTAAAGTTCCAAGCTTATTTTTTTACTTTTTAGCTTATTTGATAGGGCTGCTTGTAGCTTTTAAGTTGTCCCATTCTTGTGTACACTAGATAACCAGTGTACTTAAGCCACTTTCACAAGCTCACACAGAGCTTAATAGTGGACCCCACCTTGTAAATTTTGGTTTTTTTAGAAGCTCACCAACCAAGCTTGTTGCCTCAGTGCTCATTTTGAGCTTTGGAGCTTTTGCCCATAGCTTAATCTAGCCTACAAAAAACCTGGTGCGAGCTGTTTGGATAGTAGGTTTAGTGTAATTGCTTATTTGCTTATTTAAAGCTTATCAGTGTATTCCTTTGTATCTTTTAGCTTCATTTAAGTAATTTTAGCTTATTTGTATCTTATTTTATCTTTGGTTCCAGTTTGTAAGTTTATTTGAGCTTAAAAATCAAAATAAGCCATAAGCTCAAACTGTTGAGCTCATAAGCTCATTCTCAGCTTATTTTTAAGTTTCAAAATTTTTTTCTTTATTAAAGTTTCTTATAATCAGTAGTATAATAGTTTTGTAAAATAAAAACACAAAAACATCATTTTAAAAATAGTGATAGCGTTTATTTAATATAAATTAGCATTTTAATTTTCTTTTTTATTATTAAGCACTTTCTGTTTTTATAATTTTCTTAGTTTTCTGTCACCATAGGATAATTATATAGAAAATTTCAGAATTTTCTTAGTTTGTTTAGTATTTATTAGAATTTTAAATAGTTAAAAGTATTAAATAATTAATAATAAATAGATAAAAAGTGTAAAAATATATTTTTAGTTTTAAAATAAGTTTTATAATATTTTGGATTTTTCTAAGTTAAAATTTCACTTTTCTAGCTTTATTTAATATTTTCTTATATTTTAGGGTATTATTAAATAGTTAAAAATAGTTTTAATTAATAATAATTAAATAAATAGTCATAAAAATAATTTTCTTTTTCCAATAATTTTCTTTTGTTATTAGGATTGTAAAAATATCATTTTCATATCCATAGGTGTTTTATTCTTATAAATTTACGCTTTATTTTATACGCTTACGAAAAATTTAAGTGAACGCGTTACGCTTGTTTAATCCGATTGTTGTGCTTATTAGTTCAGATCCAAATATAATTCCAATCAATCAAGAGTGTAGTTATCAATCAAAATCATTTAATGATCATTATCCTTAGTGATCATTCTACGCCTTGAACGTTTTCAAACACCATTCAACCTCCGTGGGACTTAACGATCCGGGAATCCACTAAATTCCAAGGGATATTGCATTGGTTTTAGAATGTTTGACTTTTATTACGGTTGATCATTCACAAGTGGTTGATTTGTGTAATAAACCTGACCGTTTGGAACGAATCACATTATTATTGGTGTTTGAATGTAAAAAAAAAAAAAAAAAAAAAAAAGTCTCATAAACTTGTGTTTGGTATCATATACTCTCTAAAAGTATAACTCTTAACAGAGAGAAAAGTATTTAGTCGCATTTTTCAGTCATGATCCAGTCCTGGTATCAAAATGATTTTATGTAAGATCCTGATCCGGACAACCATGCACTCAATAGTAATATGTTTGTGTACATGAATATCGTAAAATGATTTATAGATTATACTGGGTTATTGAGTGGCACAATGCAAGTTGGATCAACAGCCCAATTTGGTAATAGGCCATTAGTGTTTTCGGGCCACCTTAGTGCTAACATTTAAGAAGTATATCAATGTATTTTTTTTTTATTTTTTATTATTATTATTTTCTTTTTTCATCTAAAAAGTATATTAATGTATGTACATGTACAAATATGATTATTGGATTTAAATGTTATGTTTGATCAAATGGATCTTAAATTTGAACTTATGATTTTCTAGTAAAATAATCGCATTTTATAAGTTTGATGAGAAAACATTCCGAAGTTATCATTCAGAAACAATTACTCAGATAAAAATATATCTTTATCCATCACTTTCATTTACTTGCTTACCTACTTATCTTAATCTGAATGAGGATTTTAAAAGAATGGTTATAAACTTAAAATTGGCTAGGAAACATTTATACGGTACTCAATTAGTTATGTTGTTGCATCTGAAATTAATGGGGTCATATTCTAAGTATCTTAATATTATAGCTCAATCTTTGCTTAAGCAATGTGGAACTTATGAAGCATACGGAATTTTGAAAAGGAGGTCGTTTCGAAGTCTACATTCACTACAGATATCAGCTGTAACGATTCGAAAGACCATTACAAAATCTTTAACTAGGAGTTTCGATTTGTAATAGAAACATCTTTAATAACTAATAAGGTTACTTATATTACAAGAATAAATAAAATTATTTTAAGATGATCATTAGAAGGGAACAAATAAATAAATAAATAAAATAAAAGTTCTTTAACAAAATGTGTCATTCAGTAAGGGGGGAGGGAGTGGAGCTCGGGTAGTGGTACCCGATCGGCAACACCATTCCCACTCAATCGGGTAGCGCGAGCGGGTAAGGATTTCGGGCTCCAAGCCCGAGCGGTGAAATGAGAAGTTTTCAAAATTTTGGAACGTTGGGACTAGCCAACGGCTAGTTTGACATTTCAAAAAAAAAAAAAAAAAAAAAATCCATTTAAAACCAAATAACAAACACTAATTTTTTAACAAAAAAAAACACACACTTATCTTCTAAAAAAAAAAAAAAAAATTACCCTCACCTTTCAATTTCTCATATGGAAAATTCTCGATCGACCTCCGGAAATTGCACACCAAAGCGAAGATTGTCAATTGCGTCACGCGCTATTATTTTGACTATATTATAAACGCGAAGGAGGGCAATCTCACCGGCTCATATAATGGATGGATGGTCCCGTACAAAATCGACAACAAAGGTACAGAATGGAGTTACTAAACGAAGTTCTCCATGACCGCCTTCGATATGATCTCACCTGAAGACGAAGAATGTCAATGATTGCCGCATCTCGATAATTAGTGGGTTTTTTTTATTTTAATCTAGTTTTTTTTAAGTATTATGTTATGTTTCTTTTTTTTAAGTATTATGTAATGTGTCTTTTTTTTAAGTATTATGTAATGTTTTTATTTTTAATAAAATTGTATGTGATTTTATGTATTAAAAAAAATAAAAATAAATAAAAAAAATAAAAATCGGGTACTAGGGTACCACTCCCTCCAAATCGGGTAGTGTTAGGGTAGAATTGGGTAGTTTTGAGTTGGAATGTTTTCATTAGATAGAGGTGATGTGGCACTTAGGGTACCACTCCCTCCCTCTAAGACGAATTCTAAATTGCATGCATTACGTGAATAGTGATCACACCAAACACATGCTGAGAAAATACGAGGAAATTAAGATAGAATCTTGAGGGTCGAAGGTGTAGGTGTTTATAGGGACAAGGCATTTTTCAAAGGGATGTGATACTCACACCACATTTTTGATTCACGATCACTTGGCCACAGACATGATTGTATTACAAGTAATACTATAATGCTTGTGATAATGCGATTAATAAATAAAAAACGCTACAGTGTGAAATTACCTTTTCTAAACAATGTATGTTGAATTCGATCACAAAATATAAAATAAGAGAGAATTATTTACCAATATTTTCATACTTAATACTAAATGGTTTCTAAAAACTAAAGAGAATTCGTAAAAAAAGTGTATTATTAACTCGCGATTAACATTTTAACTTTACCATGATCGAAGCTTTCACGATTTTGATCTTATTTTTCTCCCAGGTACGGATTATTTAATTTCAAAATCATAAAGTAAACGATATAAAAACACACACCATGTCCCCTTAATTAACAGTTGTATTTCGTATTATTCTATTTCGTTCACGTTAGTTCCGTTCAACGCCTACTATATATACCCGGTCTCCAGCCAATCCACCTATCAACAATCTGTCCATTTAAAAAACTATAACCACTAGATAAACTAATAATGACAAATATTTTTGTATACTCCGTAAAATGGACTGAAGTCACTGAATCTGTACAACTTTAATTGGAAAAGTAAAGAGAGGAAACTATCAAAAGCTACGCACTTAACTATGTATGTGTAAAATTAGTTAGATACTTAGGCTAGAGTTTAGGGTTTAAGATTTAAGGTTTATAGTTTAGGGTTTACATGTACAGGTGTGATTCAGGTTATCCGCTGCCATATTAGCTTTTTCTTTTCGGTGATCAGACATATCAAGTGCCACAGTCGATGACCGGGTTTTATTTATTTATTTATTATTTTATTTATTTATTTTTTAATTCAAACATTTTAAAAAACAAATTTAAAATTCATTAAAAATACAGTAAAAACATAACAATACTAAATTCAAATAAACATTAAAAACATTACGTAAATTATTCAAATAACATTAAAAACATTACAAAATTTCTTCATCGTCATCATCACTACCGTCTTCGTCTTCATTCTCTTGATTGACTTGATTTATACGATTTCTCCAAATGTGTTCGATCAAATCAGATTTTAAGTGTAGATGAGTTAATGAGTCCATTAGCTCCTGAGTAACTACTAACGATTCTTCATGCGATCTTAAAGGGTCGTGATCACTAAACGATTATGAGCACCTTCATGATCCCTACGTATGTACCTACGTGAAACTTTTGGCTGCGAAGCTTGGTAAGCGTTCCAAGCAAACTCCAGAAACTCCGTAAACTCACTAAAAACTTCATCATCGTCGGAAGACGAAGAACCAAATAATATCTCGTACGACATAATTAAAAGAATGTGATTGAAGGTATTGATAAAAATGTTGTTTGAAATTGTGTGTTTAGAAGTGTGTTTGAGGTTGTTATTTATAAGGTTGTAAAGTGGTAAAGTTTTTTAAAAAGATTTTTTTTAATCAAACGGTAAGATTTTTTGAGTGTATTCAATCGGTCGAATTTGAGATCGATAATTTTTTTTTTTGGAGCTCGGCCGATATTTGACGAAAGTGCCACATAGGGCTCGACCGACTAAAATGTCGGTCACCCTAATGTTGTGACCGATAGATTCCATCTCACTGTGTGCAGCCTTATGTTTCTTACGCTACATTTATAACTTAAAAACTAGCGTAATAAAACTTATTTTTCCACAGCTGTATTTTTTTTAAAGGCCGAGATATTATTAAAAGGTTTCAAGAAGGAGGCTAAAAAAACAAATGAGAAACAGGAAGAAAGATACAACAAATCAAAACAGAAAAAAGAAAAATAACCGAGCCAAACTAAGAGCGAACAAAAAGATCAAAGGGACGAGCTATTCAACTGTCCCAATTCGCAATCCTTGTTGTATACCGCGGGCACATTCAACTGTCCCAATTCCCAATTCAACTGTCCCAATTCGCAATACTTTCAAAACGACACTTTAGGTCGTTCGATATAACTGTAACTTTGATGCTATGACATACCACCCCCAGAATTTCATTCCCGCAAAAAAAGTGTAATTTGAGGGTGTGACAGATTGGTATCGAGCATCGTTATAGAGAACTAGGTTGCATCATTGACCCTAGACTATTACTACATCATCATAGCATCTCATCATATCATTATAAGTGCATACTCATTATACATGCGGGCTTATGACTCAACACCTAACATCATATGAGTCGATTAGTCCAAGCATTGCATAGTTACTCCTAAATTATACATAGCCCGATCACCTATGTCTAATTCAGGAAGAATCATGCAATGAAGGGAGTAGTAGGTTTATATGTGTAAGCAATCCAGAATCAAGCCAAATTTTCAAAAGATTTTCTTCAAACCACTTGTTTCAGTTTGATCCGAGTGACGCTCTTGTTTGATGAGTTGCAAAGATCAAGCTAGAAACAAGTTGTTGCTCAAACCGATTTAGACTAATCTCATGACAGCTTCGTTTGATGAGTTGTGAGATTAAGTAAAAATCGGTTACCTAAAAATCTTTTGAGGGTTTTGCTCGAGAATGGGAAAGCTTGCCTCATCAAACCCAATCATAAGAGAGCATGTCTTTAGGATGGGAAATAGTCACGATAGCACGGGAACGTACCTAGTTGGATGAGGAACGCATATGCATGAGCATTGACATAATCATTTAGACCATATACGAGCATGAACTTTTAGAACCCTTGTCGAGGTTCGGACCATAGTATCATTAATCGAATCACGAGGAAGTGATTCCTCTAACCGGAGAAGAATGTCACAATTCTCAATTTCCGGTCATTTTTCAAATTTACTATTTATCGGTTACTATTCATCATTTTACTATTCATCGTTTCTGAAGTCGAGTTGATATTTTGAGAAGTTATTTCAAAATTTTACTATTCACGAAACACTATTAATCCCCCGGAGAAAAATTTATATTTACGACCATTATCTGCATATTAGTTCATGCATTGGTTTGCATAGTTCATTAACGTACATTTTCCTATTAAATAAACGCTATCGCATAATCATCTATTTTGAATAATTGATCCGACACTTTTAATAATTGTCATAATATATTTTTATACTCATTTTAAGACTATAAAAATTATATTATTAGTTTACCCGATGTTTTCAATTCATTTTGTATATAAATTGTTATGTATATATATTTACTTACTTGTTTTCGTAAATTCAACTCGATAATTATTTATTCACTAAATTCTTGCGAGAAATGTATTTTTATAATTTTTATGACATCGATATATTTTATTTTGTTCCGTTAAAATTTATTTCTAGCTAACGCTACCACAAATACTTAATTATACACACAAATTACCTAATATACTTACATTTAAATGTCTTTGTCATACAAAACTCACCACCTTTCTTTTTCTTTTCTTATTGTCGACCAAATAAACATGACACAACAATTTCTAAACAAATATCTTCAACTAAATGGGACACCTACACCTTAATGACTAGCCATTTTAATATATAAGATTATAATTAAAGTAAAACACATATAAACACTTTCTAAAGGTGTAAAGCAAAGCAAATATTCTTTCCTTTCTCTTTGAGGAGGCGGCCAAAGCAAGAAAGAAAAGGAGAAGCAAAAAATTTCCAAGAACAAGCTAAATTATAAACACTAGCATACTCTTAATTAAGGTTTTGCAATAAAAACCTAGGGTATTTAGGAAAAACCTTGTTCCATAAACCTCATCACTATACTAGTAAGCATTTCATGATCATTTTTAATCTTCCATATTCATACTTTGGTTATTTTTATCATGCTTGAAGAAAACATGCAAGTTATATGAGTATCTATACCACTTTTAATGTTTTATAGTACTTATAATTAGTATATACTATCCTATAATTAATCCCTTGAAACATATCATTTTTTATGATGTTTAGGAACCCATGACACCCTAAGAAGGTGTATGGTAGGTTTAGAATAGCTTTGGTGTTGACTTGAAGTGGTTAGAATAAATATTACGCGAGAGAAATCATTTTCGACAACATTAAAATAGGGTCTGATCATATTTGTGAAATCTGGAAATTTCGACAGGAGATAAAATATTTTGGGCTAGAAATTCAGAAAATATACTTTAAAACAAAACCGTGGTCGCTTGAACGGGTTAAAACGGATTTATAACGAAGAAGTTATGCTTTTTTCAAGTTTAACGATTTAAAACTATATTTTTCCGGAAAACAGACAGCCCGATTTTTAAGGGTAAAAAATGAGTATTAAGCGTTATTTAAATGAGTCGATTTATCAAAAATATATTAGTATACTTTAACACGAATCTAAGGACATATAAAACGTAGAAAATGGACTTATAACGACTAAATTACACGCGTTTAAATAAGGTTGACGTAACTATTTTCACAAGTATAACGCATATATATATTTTCTAATAGCCAAACTAGTTGTCGCTAGTGACCATGTTGAGAGTCGTTTTTAACATCGATAGAATACTTATTAGAAAACGATGTCTTCTAGTAAAAGTGAGTTCACCTAGCATATTTTCCAAAATGTTCAACCGTTCGTCAAACGGAGTTGTAACGAATAAAATACGGTCACTCAAACTTTGCCGAAAACTACCCTTAAACAATATTTTGGTACAAGTACCCTACTTTACCTATGTTTTTGTCCATGATCGAGACCTCTATGATGAAAATTTAAAAGCTAAGACTTTGAGATAATGCTACAAGCTTTCCAAAACCATTGAGTTTGTTTCCTAACACTCGATATTCACTATTTTACGACTAGCTTTTCGAGACCATTTAGTCACTTTCATGAATTGTCAAACTATATCATTTTGCGACGAAAAACTATAATTTCTTAATAAATCACTAAATGATTATCGTAGGATATCATTTCAACGAAAATACTTGTAAAGTAATTTATAACTTGACAAGACGTTATAAGATTATTTTTCGACGATAAACTTTATTTTCAAAAGTGTACAAGTGGTATGGATATCATATGAGTTTGCATGCACGACATTGTTTCATGACTTACATTAGAACACATCATTCATATTAGGTTGCGGATAGAGATCGCACCTCATTTCAGTGTATCTACTTTTGTCACCATAATCATTGCATCAGGTGAGTTCGTAGCCCCACTTTTACTCGTTTAATTGTTTTATAAACTCTTTGGGGGAGATACATGCTCAACTACTTGCTTTTACTTTACACTTATATGAACATAAATAACTCTTGTTTCACTACTTATGCTACTAAGTAGATTATGCCCGAACTAAATTGATCACTATTATTTGAATCACTTTCCTTGATTTTGAACCCTTTGACATATATATTTGAACACTTTGAACTTAATTATGAACTTTTGACTGGAACACTTGAACTTAATTATGAACTTTTGACTGGAACACTTGAACTTAATTATGAACTTTTGAATGTAACCCTTGAACTTAAATACGAACTTATGACTTGTTTGAACTTATTGAACCGTACGTGCTATGACCTTGACCTAAAGTCTCCCATGATCGGAGCATCACTATAAAGTCTTCCATGTTCGGAGCATCACTATAAGTCTCCCTTGTTCGGAGCAACTTAAAGCCTCCCCGGTCCGGAGAAGAATTTCTCCCAATGGGAACTGAGCATTTTCAATCTAAGTCTCCTCGCTCGAACAAAGGCAAATTCTCCCATGTTCGGAGTGTTCTTAATTGTATATAATAGTTGTATGATGTAATGTTCGTACATTCGCATTGTTAGTCTCCTATCACTAAGTAGTATGGATAGCGTTATTAGAGGTCGGCCAACCTCTCGTCCACTATGTTACGGGAAGCATATTATTTATTCTAGGGCTTTGCCCGGCATACATTATTATATACGCGGTGCGCATACTATGAACTATTATGATAACGCACTTGACTATTAGACATACTACTTTGGCAAAGGTTGTGAACACACAGTTGCAAGTTTTGTATGGGAAACTTGGAACCGAGTGGATTTACAATGCCTTTGCTTTGTGAACTCATTTGACAACGTGTGCTTAAATATAAACTAGACATATTTTTGGGTTGTGAACACTGGTTGCAAGTTTTGTATGGGCTGAACTTGAAACCGAGTGGATTTACAATGCCTTTGCTTTGTGGACTATTCTAAATGACCAAAAACTTTGCCTTTGCTGCATGAGCGTTCTTTAAAAAGCTTTACCTGTTAGACAAACTCTATGAACTCACTCAACCATTGTGTTGACACTTTTAGCATGTTTTATCTCAGGTATCTAAGGCATTCACTTCATGGCATGCATGTGGACTTATCATAGAGTCGCGGTGTCGACGCGTCTCATATATATTTTATGCACTTAATTATCGTTTGATTGTAACAAACTCATTTTGGTATATTGGAAATATTTTGGGACCTATGTTTTGTAAACTCTGATTATTTTACTTAATCAAACGATACTTTTAAAACGACACATTAGGTCGTTCGATATAACTGTAACTTTGATGCTATGACAGTCATCCCCCAGGAATTCCATTCCTCTGCAAAACATGTAATTTGGGGGTGTGACATGGTCCGATCTTACGATCACGATCTTGCAAAGACGAAAATGATTTTAAGTAGGATCCCTCTTTTATCTCTTTTTTTATTCATTGTATTAACAAAATAAAGCAGTTTTTTCATGACTTTTTTTTCGTATTTTTTGTTTTTTAATACTTTTAACTTGTTAAATTTTATATTTTATGTTTCGTATTTTTACCTAATTTATTAATAGGAACAAGACAAGTTTATATGGTTTTCTGCTCCGTATTTTTTTTGTATTTTACTACTTTGACTTACCAAACTTTATATTTTATGTTCCGTACAATTTTATAATAAAAACAAATTATAAAAATAAAAATAATTAAAAATTTTAAGGTATTACAATCATTTTAGAGGGGTATAGATAACCAATGATTTCTAGAGTTGAAGAGATCAATTTTAACCGGGACACGATCAATCAAGGTTGTTTGATCCTAATCCTGATCTTGATTGTAGGATTCTTAGTATATAAAACGATCAGGACCTTAATTAGAGCAAGATCACTTTTGGATCGTAAATGATCTACTAAAAGCCCATATAATTTAAGCCAAGTCACATAAATCTAACGATTCAAACTTGAACTTAACGGATGCATTGCATTATTATTGGTGTTTGAATGTGTAAAAAAAAAAATAATAAAAAAAAAAAAAAAAAAAAAAAAAAGTCTCATAAACTTGTGCTTGGTATCATATACTCTCTAAAAGTATAACTCTTAACAGAGAGAAAAGTATTTAGTCGCATTTTTCAGTCATGATCCAGTCCTGATATCAAAATGATTTTATGTAAGATCCTGATCCGGACAACCATGCACTCAATAGTAATATGTTTGTGTACATGAATATCGTAAAATGATTTATAGATTATACTGGGTTATTAAGTGGCCCAATGCAAGTTGGATCAACAGCCCAATTTGGTAATAGGCCATTAGTGTTTTCGGGCCACCTTAGTGCTAACATTTAAGAAGTATATCAATGTATTTTTTTTTTATTTTTTATTATTATTATTTTCTTTTTTCATCTAAAAAGTATATTAATGTATGTACATGTACAAATATGATTATTGGATTTAAATGTTATGTTTGATCATATGGATCTTAAATTTGAACTTATGATTTTCTAGTAAAATAATTGCATTTTATAAGTTTGATGAGAAAACATTCCGTGAAAGCTTATCTGTAAAACAATTACTCGTATAAAAATATATCTTTATCCATCACTTTCATTTACTTGCTTACCTACTTATCTTAATCTGAATGAGGATTTTAAAAGAATGGTTATAAACTTAAAACTGGCTAGGAAACATTTATACGGTACTCAATTAGTTATGTTGTTGCATCTGAAATTAATGGGGTCATATTCTAAGTATCTTAATATTATAGCTCAATCTTTGCTTAAGCAATGTGGAACTTATGAAGCATACGGAATTTTGAAAAGGAGGTCGTTTGCGAAGTCTACATTCACTACAGATATCAGCTGTAACGATTCGAAAGACCATTATAAAATCTTTAACTAGGAGTTTCGATTTGTAATAGAAACATCTTTAATAACTAATAAGGTTACTTATATTACAAGAATAAATAAAATTATTTTAAGATAAATAAAATGTAAGATCTTTAACAAAATGTGTCCTTCAGTAAGACGAATTCTAAATTGCATGCGTTACGTGAATAGTGATCACACCAAACACATGCTGAGAAAATACGAGGAAATTAAGACAGAATCTTGAGGGTTGATGGTGTAGGTGTTTATAGGGACAAGGCATTTTTCTAAACAATGTATGTTGAATTCGATCACAAAATATAAAATAAAAGAGAATTATTCATCAATATTTTCGTACTTAATAAATGGTTCCTAAAAACTAAAGAGAATTCGTAAAAAAAAGTGTATTATTAACTCGCGATTAACATTTTAACTTTACCATGATCGAAGCCTTCACGATTTTGATCTTATTTTTCTCCCAGGTACGGATTATTTAATTTCAAAATCATAAAGTAAACGATATAAGAGCACTCACATCCATAACACCATAACACCAATAACACCGTCCATGTCAGCGCCACATCAGCTTTAACATTTAACATTAACATCTCCAAAAAACACTCACAACCATAAAATCCCAATAACACCATAACACCAATAATATTTCATATTTTCAAATTCAACCCCTAAACTAAAACAAACACTTCATTTATTAAACTAAAACAAACAGTTCATTAAAACTAAAAACATATTACAATACGAGATTAAAAAAAAAAATACAACGAAAAAAAAAAAAAAAAGACACACTGCAAATAGAAATACTGACGAAAATAAAACTACTAAAACTTAAAAAAATGAGTCGTCTGAGTCCCAACCATCAGAACTGGTTGGCGGGGAATAAAACTCCCCATTAAAGTATCGACTCTCCATTATGTCGAAGAAGTTGTCTTGCAGTGCGAGCTTCACGTGCTTCTTCACCTACGGCGGCTGTACCGCTTCTTCCATAATCTCTTTACGCTTTCTTTTCTTCATCTTGTTCCATTGGCTTGGGAGGGAAGTCTCACTTAACCTGCCGGGTGGTTTTGAAAATCCACTGGACTGCTCACAGTGAACTTGGAACAATGGGAGGTACGGAAGTGATTTGGATTTTGAAAGTCGGTTTCCAGAACTTTTCGGAATTCTTGAGAAAAATTCTTGCGAGACATTTTTGTGTGTGAGTTGTGTGTGTTGTGTGTTAAACAACTCGGTAGACAGAGTATATATAAGCAGTAGTTGATTTTAAATTGAATAAATCCCGCTCATATTTGATTTTTAAATTTCAAATTTGAATTTGAATTTATCGCCCTTGACCAAGACAATTTAAATTTGAATTTGAATAGGTTGAGGGGGTGTAAGTGAAAATTTATTTGAAATTGTTTAGGGGGGTAAAATGATTTTTTTTTTTTGACGACGCAGCCTTAACGCCGCGGACTAACGGCGCGAAGCCTGACTTCCAACGGGTATAACGCAATAACGCGCGTTATTTGGCTTGATTTCGGAGTTTAACACCGTTAAGGCGTGAAGAATGGGACTGCTCTAAAAACACACACCATGTCCCCTTAATTAACAGTTGTATTTCGTATTATTCTATTTCGTTCACGTTAAATTCCGTTCAACGCCTACTATATATAACCGGTCTCCAGCCAATCCACCTATTTTTAACAACCTGTCCACTTAAAAAACTATAAATAACCATTAGATGAACTAAGAATGAAAAATATTTTATTATTAAAAAAAAAAAAAAAAGGAAACTATCAAAAGCTACACACTTAACTATATATGTTTAGAGCATGTACAACCATAACACTATAACACCAATAACACCGTTCACGTCAGCGCCACATCAGCTTTAACATTTCACCTTAACATCCCCAAAAAACACCCACAACCATAACATCCCAATAACATCAATAACATTCCCAACAATTTACAAAAACAACCCCTCATTTAGGGGCATAAATAAAAAAAGAAAAGAAAAAAAAAAAAAAAAAAAAAAAAAAAACAAATAAGTGGCTTTATGCCACTAACGGGCAGGGACTAACGCTGTAATAACGCCGGAGGTCCAATGGGAATAACGGCTTAACGCCGTTAATTTGGTCTTCAACGCCATTACGGCGTTACGTTTTGTAAATGCTCTTATAACTTAAAAAACTAGCGTAACAAAACTTATTTTTTCACACCCATATTTTTTTTGAAAAGCCGAGATATTATTAAAAGACTCATAGAAGGAGGCTATAAAAACAAATGAGAAACATAAAGAAAGATGAAATAAATCAAAATAGAAAAAAGGCAAATAACCAAGCCAAACTAAGAGTGAACAAAAAGATCAAAGGGATGAGCTATCCAACTGTCCCAGTTCGCAATCCTTGCAGTATACCGGGCACTAATCCACAATTTAGATATGCGAATAATCGTCGAGAAGATGTCCTCATCCACAATTTCCATACCCATATTTGCAAATAAACTGTTTTTTTTTTTTTTTTAATCATAAGGTTGTAGGTACAAACAATATTTTTCTTAATTATGTTTTACGAACTACTCCAAATGATTCCAAATGGAATTTTTTGATGTGTGCACGTGTGTATGCGAGGACATTGACCACATTCTACGAAAATGCAAGGAAGGAAATCAACATAGAATCATGAGGTGTCTAGGGAAATAGACATAATTGTGACAGCAAATTTGCATTTTAGATTCGATGCTGAATAGATGTAACGTTTATCAATATAATAATAATTTGTGTATTATGAAACCCAGACGTATGATGTCCTTGCATGTAAACCACGGATTTCACTGTCGCCCGGTAAATTAGATTTAGCTCGAACAAAGAGCTAGACGTATTATAAAGGGAGAATAAGGCGTTACAAGAATTACACAGCCAATCTATTTAATTGATTCTAACTTTTTTTATATCTATTTGAACTTTAAAGAAAAATAATTAAACATGTTTGGCATCGTTGAGAATAAGATCCTTTCTTGTACGCTTGGCCGAGAACATGTAGTCCTTCCAAAGCGACAACATATGTAAGGAGCTACGAAAGTGGTTCCGGAAGCGCCAAAGAATCCAAAGTTGATACTGGTTATATATATGGCTAGGACATGCATGTAGTTCATGAAATTGCAACTAATTACGAGATTCAAACTTGAGATATCTAATAAGAACTTACAATGCCATGCCGCTAGGCTGTTTCTTTGGGTCAATGTGATTCAATTTTGGTCTATAAATATTTATAGGACAACATATGTAAGGAGCTACGTTCGAAAGCGGTTTCTGATCCATGGAAGACGTTTAAGAAATTCATTATATATGATCACTAATGTTGAATAATTGTAATAGTTTTCAGGTTGATCTGATGAACCGTCATTCAGGTGGGATTTCGAGGGCACCCTAGATTGTAGGTTTGGCCCGCATGGAGCTTCAGGCCAGAAAATTTGTTTTTTCAGAAAATAAATTTGATCCTTTTGTAACTTTAAACACGTATGTTGATAAACAATTTCGGCTGTGAATGTAGCACAACTAATCTGATTGCACAAATCGAGTTATTCCATTTTACTATCATTATTGTTATTTGTATTTGTTTCATTGTCTGGATATAAGTTTTTCACGATAACTTACACATAGACATGACCCAATAATGCCGAAAGATGCCGTTATAATTAAAACGAAGTTCAAGCTAAGTAGTACTACGTAGAATTTTTCTTCTTCAGCAGCAAAGCAAGTTTTTCAAACTTAAAAAATGATTACGATATTATTAGAACACGAAATAAATTAAGGTCCATAATGTTCATTTAATTTGTTAACTCATTTTCAACGTGTCGATCTTAAATTTCTCCCAAGATTTGATTATTAAATTGCCAAGTCATTAATTGTAACATAAACAGCATACATCGTGTCCCCTATAACAGTTGTATTTCAAGGTATTATATTACCTTCACGTGTAAACATTGTCCTTCTATGCAGACATTGCATATTTAATTTATGTAAACCTTTTTTAAAAAAAATATATAGCATATACTTTTTGACACCAACTTCTTTTATGTATCACTATGACACATCGTGAAAAATCCTCATACGCCTTCTTGCTAAAACGTTTTTAATAAATTTGCGTTAATAAAAACTTGGATGTTTAATTGGCAAATTTGTACCTGATTTTTTTTTTTTTTTTTTTTAAGCAGCTGATAAAGTACATACATTTTTATCTAATCGTATATATTATCAAGGAAACCAATTTGCCGGCCTATTACTCGCAATTCCTCTCCTCGATAAAGTGCATGCATTTTTGTAACTTATTGGATTAAAAAAAATCAGATACAGCCTTTCAGCTAAAATAAGACAAAAAGTTTCATATGTGTTGACATCTTCTAACCAATGGAACCAAAGGAAATTTCCATTACAGTTGTCCTCATGTGAAGCCACCCTACTATATACTTATATACGTACGCATGCAACTTCACATACAACACAACCATCTATAGCAACTACTCAAAAATTAAACATGTCTCAAAGTTTTCTTATTTTCTTGATCTCAACATACATGTTTCTAACTCTAGCAGCAGCATTTTCACGTAGTATCGAGCCTACAATAGTTAACCCACCGGCTTCTAGCCCGTTGAATAACAACAATGTACGTATAGCTGAAGCACCAAAAAGTCGAAAACTTGGGAAACACCATGTAAGTGAATCAAAGCCACCAACAATCGCGCCATCAAGTGAACATGAAGAGAATGGTGAGAATACGAGTGAGGAGCATGAGATGTACCTGGAGAAGCAACATCACCATAAGCATGAGTCGGATTCTGTTGATAAGTCTATGGCTGGTGGTGGAGTGATCCTTGGAGGTTTAGTCATGGCTTTTGCGGTGTCGATTGTTTGCTACATTCGAGCAACTAGAAGAAGAAGTTTAGTCGAACCTCCAACGCCCACCACTACCAGAAGTGGTTCGTCCTAGGGATTTAAGTTTGGTGATCATACATTTTGTTAACATATGATTTACTTAAAATGGAGTATATAGTTTTCCCTATTTCTTGTTTTAATCCTTTAGCTAGATCCCATTGCATTGATTTGTTTTAAATTTAATGAAAGAAAGATATATTTAATTAGCTGACTTTTGAGTATGATATTACGTAGTGTTTGATATGTTGTAATGAGAGTATGAATGGAAAAGATCATGACGACGGAATGAAAAGTGAAAAGTATTATGTTTGTTTATAATTATAGAATGTAATGACTCATTACATGAAATTAGGGGTGTAATCGAGTCAAGCCAAGCTCGAGATTGACAGGGCTTGAGCTTGGCTTGAAATTTACTACAACATTTACCAATTTCCCTATCGACATTTTCCCCGGCGACATATGTCGCTGGGGAATCCGCACTAAACGACAAAAATATATCCTACGTGGCACCAATTATCGTAGAAAAGTCAGCTAAATTATCGAGTAGTTTTCCCCGGCGACGGATTAATCCGTTATATTTTGACCGAATATTTCTTGGTAAAACGTGGCGGGAATTTTTCCCGCTTACTTTTCCCCAGCGACATGTCGACGGGGATTCATTTGTTTATTTAAAAATTCGTAATTAGTGTTAATGTCTCTTACCGTGACGTGGACAAGAGTTTCCCCAACGACAAGTCGCCGGGGATAACTTGTTGGGCTTTTAAGTCATGCAACTGGGCTTATGTTTTGAGATAACTGGTTTTATTGGACATTTTCCCCAGCGACATGTCGCCGGGGATTCTCTTTGACTTCGTTGACTTTAACAAAAACATGGCTCCAAGAATTCCCACAAAAACATGGGCCAAAACTTCCCACCAAAAGCTACCGATCTTTATATATCACAAAAATCTACCGATCTTATCTCAAAACCACTCAACCTTGAGATCTTATCCCACCAAAATCTAATAGATCTTATCCTCAAAACCACTCAACCTCACAACCTCTTATCTTCACACAAATTTCAAAACCTGAGATGGAGCAATTTAATCCTTTTATGTGTTCTTGTGGAGCAGTAAATATAAAATTAAGAACATCACATAGAGAATATTTCATCCGGGACGACAATATTATTCATGTCCTCTCAAAAGGTGAACAATCATACATTTCTTATTTATGTAAATATACAAATAATTGGGTTGTAAGCTCTTGTAATTTTCTTATTATGTAACCGTAAAAGATAATGGATGGATATTTTATGTGGAAGGATGTATTTGACGAGTACTTAAGAACAATCTCGCACCAACGAGTGCTCGAGTCGCCATGAAAAGATCTTAGGATAAGGTTGTCGGAAACACAAAACATGTGCTAGAGACAAGAGTAAGGTTCTTTGAGGCCAAACTTGAAATGGCAACGATTCCTGACGACCACGCATGTCAGTCGGATGCATTACTTCGTGAGCTGTTAGGTGACATGGAAAATCTTCGTATGTAGTAGTAGTAGTAGTAGTAGTAGTAGTAGTAGTAGTAGTAGTTGTTGTTGTTGTTATTGTTGTTGTTGTTCTTGTTGTTGCTGATCAAAGTAGTAGTTGTTCTTGTAGTTGCTGTTGTTGATGTTGTTGTTGTTCTTGTAGTATGTATCTGTCAAGTATTTTCATAAATCAAAGCACATGCTGGATTTGTAAAGCTGACCATGTTATTAGTAGTTGCTGTTGTTGAACGTCTAATGTGTAACCATAACATATCGACTCATCCGTTACGTCTAATGTGTAACCATAACATACCGACTCATCCATTGAATGTCTAATCCATTGACTCATGAACGTCTAATGTGTAACCATAACATACCGACTCATCGCTGAACGCCTAATGTGTAACCATAACATACCGACTCATCCGTTGAACGCCTAATGTGTAACCATAACATACCGACTCATCCGTTGAACGCCTAATGTGTAACCATAACATACCGACTCATCCGTTGAACGCCTAATGTGTAACCATAACATATCGACTCATCCGTTGAACGTCTAATGTGTAACCATAACATACCGACTCCTTTATAACAACCCTAATATAAAGGAGCAAAGGTTTATTAATTAATAGGCCCAGCCTATATATTACTGTATTTGGTTAGTTTGTCACTTGCTTGTAGCCTTGAAACCTCTAAGGCCGAACACACACAAATAATTTCTTAGCAACATATATTGCTAACGAGCTAGCCACTAAATAAAGTAAAAAACATGCACAAAAAAAAACGTTTAAATGTACGAAAAAAAAGAAGGAAACCATTAAAACTTACACTAGAAGCAGGTGGCTGGTTTTTGTAGTGTGCAAGTTGTTATGTGCAGAGAGGAAGAGGATGGATATCTGGAGTGTGGCTGCTAGTGTGTAATGTGAAACGTGACAACCCTAATATAAAGGAGCAAAGGTTTATTAATTTCGTTGAGTAAAAAAATATATTGCTTGTAGCATTGATTTTTTTTATCGCTAAACATCAAGTTTCGTTGAGTAAAAAAATATATATATAGGTTTCCCCAGCGACATGTCGCCGGGGATTCTCTTTGACTTCGTTGACTTTAACGTAACAACACATGTAATTATTTTTAACGATAAAATAAAATAAAATTTATTTTCCCCGGCGACATGTCGCCGGGGATACCCACCCACCAAAAATTTCCTTATCGCGCCAATTACGCTAAACGACAAAAAATATAGCTTTCCCCAGCGACATCGCCGGGGAAAACTTTATGATAAAGTAGATCCGGATTCCTTCTTCATCAGTAAAATGAAAAATTATCTTATCCTCCCTTGGCGATGTTTGCAGCAATTCGAGCACATCCACCATCACACGACCGCATCCACCATCACCACCATCGCATCCACCATCACCACCACCACACGTTACACGGTTTGTTTTACAAATTTTAAATGTTATTCAACTATATTAGTTAATTATAATATGATTTTTGCAGATTATTATTGTTGTAAGATGTTGTTAATTAGAAAAGTTAAGTAATTTTTTTTTTTGGTTTTGGCAAGAGGCTAACGAGGAGCGAGAAGGAGCACGAGGTATGTTATAATTTTTTTTTCTCCTTTTGGTATCCCGTGACATGTCATTTGGGAATGTTTATTGTTTAAATTTTGTTAGTTTATAGTTATTATTAGTTGAATTGCCTTGAAATGTGCTCGCTTATAATTATAATAAGTTGTCAATGATAAAACTTTGTTGATATAAGCCGTTTGTTTTCTTTGTGTTATTACCATAAAACTTTGTTGATATGAGCCGTTTGAACCCTTTAGGAATGTTTTAGGATTTTAGTGATTAATTTTGAAAAATCCCCGCCTAAAATTAATCATCCTATAGAAAACCCGTCCGAAATTAATTTATTAGAAATTAATTTTGGAAAGTCCCCGCTTGGGGCGCTTTTGAATGTTTTGTCTCATTTAGATATGAATGCGATAATTGGTTTACTATTTGAGATGATTTCGACAGTGTTTCTCCTTTACTCCTATGAATATGTCTTTAAACACATATTTGGCGAGTTGAGGGAAATGTCACGAAATTTTCTTAAATAGTAAATCGGTTATAATGATTCATATATGAGACAAATCATTCAAAGAGAGGGTTAGGATTGCCTTCCATAGTTGCACTAGGTGAACAAAACATCTGGTATTCCTCGTTTGAATGTGTTTAATTAAGTTGCATATAATAACTAAATGTATCGTTAAAACGCAGTTATGGTATTCGATGATAAGACTTGGACACTTTTACAGCGTCATGAACCATTATTTTTTATCGGTCTTCAAAAATTCGTCGATCATTGCAAGCCGTTAGTGAATAGTTCCGGGAAAATAAGATGTCCATGCAAGTCTTGTAGAAATATATTATGGGTACACATCAAACACCTTTCAAACCACATTATGAAACAAGGATGGGACCCACGTTATAAAATATGGGTGGAACACGGTGAACCGCTCCACCACGCACCGCCGATAATAGATAGCACAAGACAACCTCTGATGAGTGACATGACAACGTTAATTAATGATCTTAGCTATATTCCTCCGCACAATGAACCAACTCAAGGAGATATTGGTGAGACAAGTAACGAACCGACTCAAGCTACACGTAACGAGTTTGAAGAGTTATATGCTAGTGCCAACGAGTACCCCGTTGTGACTATGTGACTCGACTAGACTTTATGGCAAAGTTTACCTATTTTAAGGCTAAAGGTAGATTGACTGATTCTATATTTAATGAAATGTTAGAGTTTTTCCAAAATGTTTTTCCCATCGAAGGATTCAAGCTCCCACCATCATACTATGCAATAAAGAAGACATTTAAAATGATTGGGTTAGGGTACGAGTCGATACATGCTTGTGAACACGATTCTGCTTATTTCGGGAGACAATAACAAAGATTTGGATTTTTGTCCTGTGTAATACAGTAGATGGAAAGACAAGTAACACGGGAAGAAAGTTCCTAAGAAGGTGTTGCGTTACTTTCCGATCATTCCTAGACTACAACGTTTGTACAAGTCTAGTCACACTGCAAAGGATGTGATTTGGCATGCTACCGAAAGTGTACGGAGCGGTAAGATGCAACACCCGGTTGATGGTGGAGCATGGAAGAAATTTGACACCAAGTATCCAGATTTTGCAAAAGAACCAAGAAATGTTCGACTAGGGTTGGTCGCGGATGGTTTCAACCGCTTGGCAACCTTAGTCGCCTACAACATGATGGCCGGTGATATTGACAACATACAATCTACCTCCGTGGTTATGTATGAAAGAGAGTTCTTTTATGCTAACGTTGTTAATTCCGGTCCTAAATCCCGGGCAAGGACATTGATGTTTACTTGAGGCCTTTGATTGAGGACCTGAAGGATTTATGGGACAAGAAAGGTGTCGAGACTATAGACGTTGCTTCAGGCCAGAAGTTCAATATGAGAGCGATGGTTTTATAGACCATCAATGATTTTCGCCGAAGTAGTTTATCTGGGTGAAGTGGGCAAGGTTACAAGGCATGCCCTACATGTAATAAAGACACTCCATCTGTTTGTGTGTTAAGCAAAACAGCTTATGTTGGCCACAGAAGATTCTTAACGAAGCCCCATAAATGGAGGTGTTCACTTGAATTCAATGGCCAAACCGATAACACAAATCCTCCTGAAGAATTTAGCCGGGATGTAATCCTGGCTCAACTTGATAGATTGCCAATGCGTGTGAAGGGTAAACATCCGAGTTATGGAGGTGTGAAGATAAAACGCAATGTTCATGTCGAGCTTAAGTGGACTAAACGGTCTATTTTTTATGAGCTTGAGTATTGGTCTTTTCTTTCACTAAGACACAATTTAGACATCATGCATATCGAGAAAAATGTGTTGGAGGCCATCTTGAACACTTTGTTAATGAATGATAAATCTAAAGACACCGCCAAGGCAAGACAAGACTTGCAAATGTTGGGCATTCGAAGTGGCTTGTGGCTCGCCAAACCAAAACGGGAAGTGCTTGAAGCCTCAGTCGCGTATTCTTTCACACCGTGAGAACCGAAAAAGTTTTGTCAGTACATCAAAGGAGTTAAACTACCAGATGGGTTCGGATCATGCTTCAAGCACAGAGTGACCGATAATGATACCAATATAACGGGCCTGGAGTCTCATGACTGTCATATAATGATGCAATGTTTACTTCCTTACGGACTTCAAAATTACTTGCCCGATAAGATTGCAAAACCATTAATCGAGTTGTGTTCCTTGATTAAGCAAATATGCTCTACAACTTTGATGGAGGATGACATGTTGAAAGCTCATATCAAGGTGGTCGATATTCTGTGCGAGCTTGAGCTCATATATCCTCCTGCTTTCTTTGACATTATGGTTCACTTGGTTATCCATTTACCTATAGAGGTTTCTTAAAGGCGGGCCTATTCGCCCCCGGTGGATGTATCCATTTGAAAGATACATGAAGAAGCTAAAAGGTTATGTTCGCAATAAAGCTTAGCCGGAAGGTTCGATTATGGAGGGTTATGTTCTTGAAGAAGCATTGACTTTCGTTCTCATTATTTTCGGATGTTACCACGAAATTTAATCGTCCCGACCGTAATGGGGACCCCCCTCCCCCAACGTGTCGGTTTGTGTGTTTCGATCGGTATGTAAACCGATTGGTTTACGGTCATTTATTAGGTTTGATGCCCAAGAGTTGAAAAAAGTGAAATGGTATGTACTTCACAACAGTCCTAAGATCGACACGCATACCGGTCCCAATTCAAGAGGTGCGTGTTTTTATTTTGAAACTTCTTTTTCTTAACTTATCATTTCGACGACTTATTCTAATACCATGAACGCTTTTCAGATTATTTCCTAACAAAGACATGCAAGAAGAATTCCCCGATCGGTTTGGGTCGGTAAACTTAAGACTTATTTTGTCTACTTAACCTGTAAAAATAACAATATCATATTTTGTGTTCTCTATCTAGCTAATCCTGTCTTCTTCATAGATCCGTCAACGTCACGTAGACAATGACCAAGACTCAGAGGTTAGCACAACCACGAAGTTATTCACTTTGGCTAATGGACCATCATGGACTCCAATGTCAGTAAACTCTTGCGTAGTCAACGGTGTGAGGTATGTCGTGCACAACCGCGATGAACGTCGCACAACTCAAAACAGCGGCATTTGTTCGCCTGGCCGTGACGGAGAAATGTATTATGGTCAGCTTCAAGAAATCCTCGAGTTTAAGTATTTGTTGTTCAAAGTTTTGTTGTTCCGAGTTAAGTGGTTCGACACTAGCATCAAAGGACGTAAAGTCAAAAAACTTGTCTTTAGAAACAACATGACACAAATCGCCGATCGCAGCTTGAGGCATTTAAAGATGACCAATACATTCTCGTAACACAAGTCAAACAAGTCTTCTACCTTGAAGATAAGACCAAACCCCACCGGAAGGTCGTCGAACATGTTAATCTTAAAAAGTTTTTCGACGGGGGTGTCATCGTGGTAGAGGACGATCCTGATATTATACATTTTGACAACTCATCTGATCTCCCACTTTCTACTAGTTTGAATGACTTGGATAATGCGACCTTGCATATAGATGGTCAATCAACGGTGGTTGACGACCGGATATCATTGATGTTCCTGACGAAGACGATGATATTATTGCTGATGAAGACGCCCTTCCTCATGATTTAGCAGATTCTGATGTTGAAGCCCTCATCAATGTTGATGATGATGGTGTTGAGAAAGTTTATTCTAGTGAAGAAAAAGATTGATCTTGAGTTGTAACTTGCAAAATACACTTATATATTTGAATGAATGATTGAAATTGTTGTGGATTGTTTAAATGTGTATATTTATTAGGATGTGTGCATGCTTATATTATTTTGTTCATGAATTTCTATATCTTATGCTAATTGTACTTGTACAGATGTCGTCAGCAGATGTTGCACGGTCCCACGGTGGCGGTGGCGGTGAGGATCGTCCCCTCCAAAGCACTCCACCGTTCTTTGGGAGGCTTCATTAACCGAGGTAAGAATTTCTGGATTATTGTAATACAAGCATAAATTTGATACATATATTGAACTTGCTTGCCTTGAATTTTTATGACTTTATCACTAACTTGATTTTGCAGGTAAAGGTAAACGAAAGCCCAATTTGGGCGGGAGGCGGTGAATACCCGCGACAAGACCCAGAACCTTTCGCTAAAGGCAATCGCAGAAGAAAAAGTTCCCGTCTCCATCAATTTTGATGTGGGTGACAAACAAACCCTAAACCTCTCTACCCCATGCTCACCGGTCTAACTACATCGGGAGGTCGTTAGAGTGTACCGCTTTACTACCCTTCTTGGGAGAAGATCCCGAAGGAGAAGAAGGCCGCGATCATTTCAGATATTGGGGTCAGTTATCCTTTTATGTTTATTTCATTATCGTGTTCATTTATTTAATTGTGTATATTTATCTAAATTCGCTTATTTATTTATATCATATAAATAAATAAACAAATTTAAATAAATATATAAATTATATCTCTAACTCTGTTTTCGTTTTGTTGTATATGATTTCAGACCTTGTTTGACCTCGGCCGCATGGAATCCTCCCACTGGACCGAGATCTACGAAGGCATAAACTCGCACTTGCAAAAAGCCTACAATACAAACAAGGCTTCTTTCAAGGCCAAGCATTGGAAGGTAGACCCCACCACTGGGAATTACGATGTGGAGGCGATCAGCGGCACGCCCCGAGGAGATTACAGCGGCTGATTGGGATGAGTACATTAAGTTTTGGAATGATCCCAAGAACCTTGCTCGAGCCGCTACAAATCGGCTAAACCGACAAAAGAGCAAGGTCATATCTCGACAGGGATCCCGGTCGCTGGCTCGCCTTCGAGATGAGGTGGTAATAAACATTATAATTATTTTACATGCATATATACATATATATCTGATTATACGCTTTGGTGTGTTGTGATTTGTCGTTTTTTAAATTATTCATCTTATATGCGTGTGTATGTACAGGGGCCTCGACACTCGTGAGTACCCTTCACTCATCGACACTTTTTGGCCAACACATACTGTTGGTGGGGTATTCCCTAACGATGAGGACCGCCGGATATATGTAAGTTTTGTTTCAAAACACACTTTAATGAATTATCGAGAAATAATGTAGCAAACCGACTAATATATTTACTATCTTGTGTTTTTGTCACTACATAGGAGGAGATGAAAAGGCTTGAGGCTACGGTCGATTACACGGAGGATCGATCAATGCGTTGGCAAGAGGGGTAAGCTTCGTGGGCATATTCCTGGTGTGGGTCGGTATTGCCATCACGGGCCACATCCAGCCAAGTATGCCCGCCCGACAAGTCGCTCAAGAGCATGCAGAAAGGTAGACTTTATGATGAGTCTCTTCGGCACGCATGTGCGGATATGTTTAGGGAGTTTGAGTCGGGTGGTGCTAGCGGGAGTGGCGGGTGTGGTGATGACGAGGAGAGTGGCGGTGATGAGGATAACGACGACGAGAGGTAGTTGTGTTATATATTATTAGTATGCTACATTGGTACTTTAGGTAGTTGTGTTATATATTATTAGGTTCATCTTGGCGACATTTAAACACTTGTTTCCCTATCTATCAATGCACATATTGACTTTTAAGTCCTATTTATGTAAAAGTTGTGATCTATTTGTATTGTGTTGATCCGTTATATTGTATTTGTGTTTTGGTACAAGTTGTGGTGAGTCTATACAAGTTTTGGTACAGTTTATTTGGTAGATTTTTTCCGGAAAAATTCTGGAAAAAATCTGAAATCGCACGTGCGGTCGTATTTAAAAATGCACCTTTCCCCGGATGACCCTTTAATCGAATGTTGACAAGTCAACGAGAAAAACAGATTTTCCCGGACATGTCGCCGGGGATACTATGCTCACTCGTTGACTTGTCAACACATAACCATAGTATCCCCCGACATGTCCGGGGATAATTAAAATTATCGTTAGTGTTAATTAGGCGTGTTAATCATTTAGCTTAATCCGATGATTCCCCAGCGACATGTAGCTGGGGATAATATGCCACCGTGACACTACTTCTTTGACTGAAAAATGAGTGGGACCCACATCATCGCCGGGGATTATCGATGGGGATACAATCCCTGACGCGGTTTCCCCAGCGACGATTCCCCAGCGACATGTCGCTGGGGAAAGTCCCCAAATGTCGCTGGGGTAACCGGTCGATGTTGTAGTGATAAGGTAGGCTTGAGCTTGGCTTGATAGCTTGACAAGCTTTAATCATCCAGGCTTGAGCTCGGCTCGAAAAACTTGAATCATATATAAACATTAAGGGTGTGCTTGGTTCAAACTTGGGAAAGGGAAAGGTAATGATAATGGTGGAGAAAAGGAAAAGGAAAGAGAAGCATTCCTCTCAATTTATTGGGTAATAGCCCATTACCCACTATTAGGTAATGGGTTATTGCATTATATTTTAACAAACACATTTTTTCATTATCTTTCCCATTCCTTACCCCCCATGACCCCCTACCAAGCATGCCCTAAATTTGATAGTCAAACTCTTCAATATACTCAAGAAAATACGCGATAAACTTGAGAGGAAAGAAGTTATACATCAACTGGAAGAATTAGGGTTTAAATGGTCCTCCTACAAATATTTAATTATTATACCAATATTCACGTTATCTTTAAGTTGTTTACATAATTATTATACCAATATATATATTCCTGAAAGCTTGAAAAGTTCGAGCTCAAGCTATTAAAAGCTTGAGCTCGGCTCGTTATGTGTTTCGAGCTTGTTTATTAGGCTTGGGGTTGGGGCTTGAACTTGATAAAAGCTCGACTCTTCAAGCTCAAGATCGAGCTCGATTTTCTTGATAAAAGCTTGGCTTGTTTGCACCCCTACATTAAATCACCAATTACATCAAAAACCACAATTTTCATTCATTAGTGGTCTATTGTTTTTTTATTACATCTTGGAATGAAACCATAATTACATAAAAGCCCTTTATTAACTATCCATGCACCAAATAAAAAAATATATCATCAAAGGTGATAACATCAAATAGTCCTAAATATTAAGTGTCAATTTCCTCTATAATGCTCGTATTTTATATCATTTATATGAATTTATGCTTGTTTTCCTCTATATTTCACTTTCAGGTAAATTACGAGCATTGGAGCTAATGAGACACGGATTTGGAGAGTTTATTGAAGATATATGATAGTATGCCTTTTTGAAGCAATTACGGCGTAACTCTTCTCTCACATTAACTGAAGATTACGGCGTAACTCCATCTTAGCATTACGCCGTAACTAATTAGGTCAAATGATGTTCCCCGCCGCTGCAAGCTACGCCATAACTCTTTCCACAAATACGGCGTAACCATGATTTATTGAAGATACGACGTAACTCATTCCTCGATGTTACTGTAACCAGCTTTTCGAGCAAAATACTTAAGAAATTGATGTTATGGCGTAACTCTCAACTGAAGTTACACCGTAACCAGATCTGGCCTATAAATACCGCCCAAAATTCTGCATTTCTCATCATTCACTCCACACACAAAAGCAAAGAACGTGGGTAGGAGGCTGAAGGCAGATCTCGAGGAGCATACGGAGCCATCTCCAAGGGAGAAATCACTCCCTAACGATAAGCATTGGCAATTTAACATTTCTTTTAATTTCAATTCATGTATTTCATTATGTTAAACATTGAATCGATTGTTTCAGTTAATATGAGCGGCTAAGCACCTCTGGTGCTAGCCTAGTTATGATTCCTTAATTGTTTTGTTTATGTTTACATTGCTTCCGTATAATTGTTTCTAGTGTATGCATGCATAGTTTGTTGGTAGCTACCATTATTTCGGTAGTTTTGAATGGCGGTAGTGTCTAGTTGCTTAGGAGATATGACCAACTGACCCTAAGTAGGTAGATTGAGTGGGAAGGGTAAGAATTGACCAACTGACGACCCTTCTTCGCTTGTGGGATTTGACCAACTGATCACCTACCGTTTGGATGAACTTAAGAAGTTAGGGATGAGTGTTTAAGATGCTAGCGCCCGGGCACTCATTGTTATGAATCTTGCATGTAGAGGAACTTAATGACTTGGCTTAGGGGACTAAAAACAACTGGACTTTCAAGGGTAGTAGCTTGATCTCCGGTGGAAACCTTTGCTGATAGGTTAGGACGAACTGACCAAATGCTGTCCTAGCGACTTAAACCCCCACTTGAAGCAATTGAAAGTAATTAAATGTGAACTTAACATGATAGGATGAGTAACTAGGTTATCACACTTCTCCTCTATTGATCACAACCTTTGCCTTTATTCACTTTCTTTTATTTTCTTGTCTTAATTAATCATTTCTACCTTAAAATATGTGACACTGAGACTTAATTAGAATCCGCTCACATAGCTCTTGGGACGACCTCAGTTTTACCGAATACTACACTACACACGATCGGGTACACTGCCCGTCAGTGCATTAGGGTAGACCATATGTATAACGAGACAATTATAAATACTAAAACATGGTCAGTAAAACCTACATCAAGTTTTTGGCGCCGCTTCCGGGGAGTTTTATTAGGATTTTCGTTAAGTCTTTCATTTTTGTTTTGTTTTAAATTTTCTCAATTTCTCACGATTTCTTTTTAAGTTTCAGGTACCATGGAAATTGTAAACATTGATGGCCTCACTCTTGAGGAATATTTGGCGTTGACAAGAGAAGAACCAAGGGTCGGGGCTTGTAAGACCGGCAATTGGAGCTAATGTCCGTTTCGAGATTAAAGATCAGTTTATGAGAGAGCTTCGTGCTAACCCTTTATCAGGAAACAGAGACGAAGATGCGTATGAACACGTTGAGAATGTCTTGTACATCGCAAGCCTTTTCAACATCCCTGGTGTTTCTCATGATGCTATTATGCTCCGTGTATTCCCCATGAATCTTACTGGGGGAGCAAGAAGATGGATCGAAAGATTGCCCGCCGGGCCAGTTGATACATGGGCTCTACTGAAAAAATACTTCATCCAAAGATATTTTCCTCCTTCGAAGATATCTAATCAGCTCATGGAAATCCATAAGTTCAAGCAAGATGAAGATGAAACGTTGTATCAAGCTTGGGATAGATACAACGATCTCCTCTACAAGTGTCCGACTCATGACCTGAACAGCCAGCAAAAGGTCAACATCTTTTACAAGGGTATCAACGTAACTACAAGACAGATGCTGGAATACCAAGGACCTATTCCGAGCATGACTCCTACTCTTGCCATTGAAGCTATCCAAATAATGGCCGATCATTCCCAAAAGTGGCACGATGGAGGAAGCAAGAGAAGCCTAGGCGGAAATCTTGATGGAATTGCCGCCATCACTAACAAGCTCGAAAATCTTGGTCGGGACATGATCAAGCAAAGAGAATGTGTTCATGCCATCCAAGTAGGTTGTGAAAGTTGTGGAGGAGGACATCTCACCAAGAATTGTCCTCTCATTGACGAAGATAGCAAGGTTGAAGAAGTTAAATATGGTGAAAATAGACCGTTTCAAGGGAATAATAGAAACGGTAATGGCTATCGTGGAGGACCTCCCCCATATTATGATCGTGGAAATTTTGGGGAAAGAAGAGCTAACTTGGAGGAAACAATCAGCAAGTACCTCAAAGATTCAACTAAGAGACAGAAGGAGCAAGAAGAATAGCTGAAAAACTTCCAAGATAATACAAACAAAAGCCTTTCTAGCCATGACGAATCGCTAAAAAACTTGGAAACCATGATTGGGAAGCTTAGCGACGAGGTACAAACAAGAAATGAGGAACAAAAGAACAAATCAAGGGCATGTGAGGCCGTGTTTTCTGAAAATGACAAATCCGCCGATGAGTCTAATATAAATGAAGATAATGATGTTAATGATAGAAGAGAGTTACGCGGTAACCAAACATCAGAGTTACGGCATAACTAGGATACGAGGTCTGACAAGTTTCCCAAGTTAGAGGAATCTAAAAGGAAGAATCATTGGTGTAAGGCTATGGCAATTGATAATGGAAAATGGTATGATCTACCCTCGGAACAAAATCTGTGATGGAAGGGTCGATAAGGAAAGGGTTAATGATAACAGATACATGTGGAATGCACTTAACGATGAAGAAAGATTAGCTAAATTCTCAATCGATGAAGAGGAGGAACCACCTATCAAGCACTGCTGCGATCCCTTAATGATCACGGAAGACGGGTCCACACGAGCTTGGCCAACATGTAATCCCTTTCGTGAGTATTGCAACGGGGGTAGAAATATGAAGGACGAAGTATGGATATGCCCTCATGAGTTAGAAAGGCACGACGTGGATTTTGGAGATCTATCCTTCAGTGATTGGTATTCGGTAAGGTTCGGGGATGCGATCATTAATACGATTTTATTAAGAAATTTGAAGCTCAATTATGAAGAACATATTCTTCAAGGAAAGCCCATAAAGCCAATCAACGATGAGACTTCCTGCAAAGGTATTCCTTCAGGCAACACCAATGACAAAGTAGCTCATAGTCATTAGTGTGAGAAGATAAAAACCCCTGGCGAAGTTTTTTTAGGCATCTTGCAACCCTTTTGATGATTAATGTAAAGGGGGAAGCAGTATAGAGAGAGTCGGGGAAGATGAATTCTTATGGACCTCAACCAACAATGCGGAAAGGACAGAATTACCTTGGCTAGACAATTTGGGATTTGACAATTGGGTCAAAATCAAATATGGAAAGGTAGATACGTTGACTAAGGAGAAGATTTGGAAAGGATGTATGAGTAAAGAAGACCCGAGCAAAGAGGTTCCAAACGAAATAAGTGAAGTAACGGATGAAGATATCAAAGATTAGATGGGAAATGAGAAAGAAGAATGCAAACGGGTGCTTGTTGAAGATTTACTCGACGATAAATGGTTTAAAGGTACCGAGTCCGATGATGATGATGTAGAGGATATTTTGGATTACCTTGAACTACAAGGTGAAGATGGGTTCACTGACCCCGACGATGAAGCATATGAGCAAAGAAGGTGCAAACTTCTTGGCATTCCATATAAAAGGCCGACACCAATTGTAGCTGAAAGGTATGAATTTACTAGATACCACTTGGGGCCGGACGAAAAGTTTTGTAAAATTCGGAAGATCGAGACTAAGGAATATCTCCGCACTGCTATAAATGTTGCTTGGGTCAGATATACTTTGATGAAGGATATGGAGGAGGTTGGCCAAGTCCAAAGGCCACCATAAAGCCACGAGGCTTTGAGTCTAACTTAAAGACTCATAAATAAAGAAAAGTGCTCTTTCGGGAGACAACCCGAATTACCCCTTTCATTTGTTTTATTTCCATTTCTGTTGGATTTGGTGTTTTTAACCATTTTTGCAGGAAAATGGAGAAAGTTGCTGCACATCTTTGAACGGGGACTGATCTGTCCCGCGATTACTGGCGTAACTCATTCTTATGGTTACACCGTAACACGTCTTTTGCAGTAGTTTTTAACAGAGCATTACCAATTACAGCGTAATCCCATGCAATGGTTACGCCGTAGCTACACTCCTGTAGCGTCTGATAGGTTTTGCAATAATTACGGCGTAACTCCTTATAGGAGTTACGACGTAACTATCATCTGAGATTAATTCTTTTTTTTAAACAAAATAACCTTGTATTAGTTTTTTTTAAATGAACTTTGTGGGTATGTTCCCTGTAAGCCCTCATGAGACTATACTCGTCCACTTGGGACACCAAGTGGTTTAAAAGGCTTGTTGCATATGCTAAATGCAACCGTGATTCCTACGAAAGTGAGTTAGGTTTCTTTTTATTTTTCTTTTTCTTTTTTAGAATTATGCTTGTTGGTAGTGTGATTTCAGGGAATGAAGTTTGCTCGTGGATTCTTATGTGTAGGCACGATTCTTTTCGTGGGCCTTCTTTCTTTTTGGAGCAAATTTCAGGGAAGTTCTCACTCTAATTCTACTTTTCTCTTCAACTTTATTTAGCGTTTCGTACAAAAGGGACTTTTTACATTTCAAGTGGGGGGACAGGAGTAGAATTATCTCTTGAACTTTATTTTGCCCTCGTTTTTTTAGTTTATTTTGAAAAATTATGCCATTTTTAAAATTTTGACATGTTTTTCTTAAGCTAACTAGATTAGACCTTAGTCGAGCACATTATAACCCTTGATATTATATGGTGAGATTAGCCTTATCCGTTTCCAAATATTTACCCCAAATCCACAAAATTATGAGTGTGCTGGTAGCTTGTGAACTTTAGAACTTGGCCTTTGCATCATTTCGAGACCATAGACGAGGTATGTTAAGTTAGCTTAATGTATTTGGACTTTTCAGTTTAAGAAGGCAATATTATAGGATTATCACCCAAATAGCCTATCATTGTGTGTCTATCGATTAGTCACCTCGACTTCTTGACCCCCATGTTAAACCCTTTGTTGCACTCGCCTTTAGTGCAAGATACCCCTAGATATACCCATCTGAGCCATTCCTTTCATTTTGTTCACCCAACATATTGTTTCGTTACACCTTAGTCTACCCTGTAGTCTTTATTTGTGATTGGGAGGTCATTGTTTGCCTAAGTTCAAGGTTCAAATGGAAAGGTTCGGGAATCACGCTTTCGTCGATGACATATTCTTAAAGATCATTTAAGACCTCCCAAATTCTCATATTGTTCATCTCAAGTGGGAGGATGTTATGTTTAGTTGTTATGTGTGAAAAAAAATGATGAAGTGATTCGAAAAAAAAAATAGTATAGTTATTTGTTGATTGTAAAGTGCAAAGTTATAAGCACTATGAGCTCATTATAGATTTAGTATCGAGGAGGCCACCTCGGTCACATTTGAAGAATGGAGTTGGTAGTTGTGCCAATAGTTGAAGAAATGTAATGTGCCCATCATGACGTCCTCTAATGGCACATCTACCTGTCATATCATGATCCGGTTTCTTAGCTTTGAGACTTGAACTTTGGATGAACGGTAAGTGGTGATGACTTGCTTATAGATTTAGACTATTTGTTTGATTTTAATTTACACCAATTATATCCCATGTCTTATCCTACCCTTTAATCATGAAGCGTGTCTAGGTGATGCATCGAGCAATCTTTGGTGTCTTGGCCATGGATTTGGTCATGTATCATTGATTTTGTCCACTTCGCCGTGACATGTTAGTAATGAAGACTCACCCTTAACCTTTGTCGTGTCTACCCATATTGCCTTCAAGAATTGTTTAGTCCTTTACTCTAGTGGTGGAGATTTGTGTAACCGCTAAGCTTATAATAGAATACATGCTATGACTGTGCGTTGAGTAATCACCCCAAAATTGACACTAAGAATAGTTGAGAGATTTGAGTGTTTTGTTCCCATTTCGTGAGGTGTTCGGCTTTGTTTTATTCTAGCATAAGGGATTTGTAAACTTATATTTTCCAGGTAATGAGAGATATCTTTTTAGGAATCTATCTAATAAGGTCTACTTGAGGGCAAGTAGAGTTCAAGTGGGGGGATATTTGATAACATCAAATAGTCCTGAATATTAAGTGTCAATTTCCCCCGATAATGCTCGTATTTTATATCATTTATATGAATTTACGCTTGTTTTCCTCTATATTTCACTTTCAAGTAAATTACGAGCATTGGAGGTAATGAGACGCGGATTTGGAGAGTTTATTGAAGATATATGATAGTATGCATATTTTGAAGCAACTACGGCGTAACTCTTCTCTCACATTACGCCGTAACAGAAGTGTGACTCAGAAAACCAACTAAACTGAAGATTACGGCGTAACTCCATCTTAGGATTACTCCGTAACTAATTAGGTCAAATGATGTTCCGCGCCGCTGCAAGCTACGCCGTAACTCTTTTCACAAATACGGTGTAACCATGATTTATTGAAGAACTCATTCCTGATATTACGCCGTAACCAGCTTTTCCAGAGCAAAATACGAAGAAATGGATGTTACGGCGTCACTCTCAACTTAAGTTACGCCGTAACCAAATCTGGCCTATAAATACCGCCCAAAATTCTGCATTTCTCATCATTTACTCCACACACAAAAGCAGAGAACGTGGGTAGGAGGCTGAAGGCAGATCTCGAGGAGCATACGGAGCCATCTCCAAGGGAGAAATCACTCCCTAACGATAAGAATTAGCAATTTATCATTTCTTTTACTTTCAATTCATGTATTTCATTATGTTAAACATTGAATCGATTGTTTCAGTTAATATGAGCGGCTAAGCACCTCTGGTGCTAGCCTAGTTATAATTCCTTAATTGTTTTGTTTATGTTTACATTGCTTCCGTATAATTGTTTTTAGTGTATGCATGCATAGTTTGTTGGTAGCTACCCTTGTTTTGGTAATTTTGAATGGCGGTAGTGTCTAGTTGCTTAGGAGATATGACCAACCGACCCTAAGTAGGTAGACTGAGTGGGAAGGGTAAGAATTGACCAACTGACGACCCTTCTTCGCTTTTGCGATTTGACCAACTGATCACCTACCGTTTGGATGAACTTAAGAAGTTAGGAATGAGTGTTTAAGATGCTAGTGCCCGGGCACTCATTGTTATGAATCTTGCATGTAGCGGAACTTAATTACTTGGCTTAGGGACTAAAACAACCTGGACTTTCAAGGGTAGTAGCTTGATCTTCTATGGAAACCTTTTCGATAGGTTAGGACGAACTGACCAAATGTTGTCCTAGCGACTTAAACCCCCACTTGAAGCAATTGGAAGTAATTAAACGTGAACTTAACATGATAAGATGAGTAACTAGGTTAACACACTTCTCCTCTATTGATCACAACCTTTGCCTTTATTCGCTTTCTTTTATTTTCTTGTCTTAATTAATCATTTCCACCTTAAAATCTGTGACACTAAGACTTAATTAGAATCCGCTCAGATAGCTCTTGAGACGACCTCGGTTTTACCGAATACTACACTACACACGATCGGGTACACTGCCCGTTAGTGCATTAGGGTAGACCATAGGTATAACGAGACAATTATAAATATTAAAACCTGGTCAGTAAAACCTTTATGAAAAAGGCTATTTTAGTATTTTTTATTATCAATTACATTCCATTTTATCATAACAACCAAACATAGTTATAACCGTAATGCGTCATTTTGATTACTTCATTTATTCTATTACGACGTTCATTCTATTCCATTATTTCATATATCATCAAAGGATATTTAAGTTTTTTTTATTGTCAGAAAAATTAGTGAATGGGATAAAAAGGAGTTTGGAACAAAGCTCAGAGTAAGAGCACTCCCATCCATCACCTTCATAATGCCCGTTAGGGTCGGCGTTAACGCCGTTGAAGGCGTTACCCGTTGGAAGCGTAGCTCAGTAACGGCGTTAGAGGGGAGGCGTTGCCTCTTTAACGCCCGTTAAGGGGTAGAAATTTTTTTTTTGAAAATGTTACAGAAGTAGTCCCTGTAACGTTAAGTTTTAAAAAAAATTTACATAAAACCCCCTAACGGCTAGTTAAAAAAAAAAATCAAAAACATTATTTTACCACTATAAATACCCAACTAAAACTCTATTTTTCACACTTCCTCTCACACTTTATATACTTCATCTCACACTTTCATAATTCAAAAATCAAATTCGTTCACAATGGATACAAATGAAGCTGGTGATATTCCTCGTCTTGGTCGACAGAGAAGACCTTGACTTCCAATTTATGGCGTCCGCGTACGAGTATCACCTTCAGTTGGAACAAGAAGAAGGTATTGAATCTCAACATCCTACTCTTCCTCGTACACATATATATCGTGAACGTGAGCTTGCGAGAGGAACGTCGCTCAACGATTATTTCGTACAAGGTTGTAAGTATTCAAACCGGAATTTTCGTAGAAGATTTCGTATGAGCCGGAAACTATTCCCGCAAATAGTTGAAGGTATTGAATCTTATACTTCCGATAATATTCTAGATCATTTTAATTACTTTAAGCAAACACCTGATGCTTGTGGTCGAATGAGTATAAGTGCTCTAATGAAGTGTATGCGTCACATACGCCAATTGGCGTGACACCTCACCGATGCATTTGATGAATACTTGCAAATGGGTGCGAGTACTTCACAATTATGTCTTGATAATTTTAACAAATGTATTATTGATTTGTTTATGCCGGAGTATTTAAGAAAACCAACATGGGCCGACATTCAAAAAATTTATCAACAACATGAAGAAAAACATGGTTTTCCGGGAATGCTTGGTAGCATTGACTGCATGCACTAGGAATGGAAAAATTGTCCAGTGGCTTGGCAAGGGCATTTTGCTAGGGGTGATAAAAATACCCAACAATTATGCTTGAAGCTGTTGCTTCTCAAGATTTATGGATCTGACATGCATTTTTGGGATGGCGGGGCAAATAACGATATTAATGTTTTAGATAACTCTCCGTTATTCGACGACCTTCTTCTGGCGATAATGCCCCAAGAGCACCTTATATGGTCAACGGAACTAGGTATGAACAGGGGTATTACTAGGCTGATGGAATTTATCCACGTGGGAAACTTTCGTCAAATCCTTCACGGCAACAACCGATGAAAACATACGCATACTTTAAAAGGAGACAAGAAAGTGCCCGAAAGGATATTGAACGTGCTTTTGGTGTTCTTCAAGGTCGTTGGGGTATACTACAACAACCGGCACGTCAATATGAAATTGCTACGATACGTAGAATCATGTATTGTTGCATTATTATTATGCATAACATGATTGTAAAAGATCAAAAATTTGAATTACGTGACTATAACGAACTGTGGGTGGATCCGTCAAGAAATTTGAGGCAACGAAGATGGGTCGAAAGATGTGATACTCACAGTCGTAAGGCAAAAGAAATACACGACCGAGAAACGCATACCCAACTCCATCAGGACCTTATGGAGCATGTTTGGCAGAAGAATCTTGAACGACATGGACAACAACAAGAGAGCGACGACGATGAATAAGTATTTGCTATGTTTTTTTTTAATTGCAGTGTGTTTTTTTTTTTTTACTTTTTATTTCGTTGTATTTTTTTATTTTTTATTTTGTTTAATCTCGTATTGTAATATGTTTTTAGTTTTAATGAAATGTTTGTTTTAGTTTAATAAATGAAGTGTTTGTTTTAGTTTAGGGGTTGAAATTGAAAATATGAAATATTATTGGTGTTATGGTGTTATTGGGATGTTATGGTTGTGAGTGTTTTTTGGGGATGTTAATGTTAAATGTTAAAGCTGATGTGACGCTGACGTGGACGGTGTTATTGGTGTTATGGTGTTATGGATGGGAGTGCAAGGGTATTTGAATTGATCAATAAAGTATGCTTTGAATGAGGTTGTAATACTGTAACAAATTAGTGGACAATCATATTTATAGTTTTATGATTGTTATTACAACAATTGTAACAATCATTTAACGCACAATCAAGTGGTTTGAGTATTGTCATTAAACATAAGTTATAATCTTGGTGTATATGTACTACCCTTGAGTTGTAGCTACCGAAGATATATAACACAATCAAACAATCATTTTTCAGATAAAAGAACACACAATAAACAGGTGGAATTTTAGGCATCTTCGTCATCTTGGGCAGTACAATATACTATTTCGATCATTGTACCTTGAGAAACAGATGGCAAATCTGTTTTAAAGGAAACGTGTCAAACACGAGCATCGATAATGTTATGCTTCCGCTTTACCTGCCATTTTTTTGTTTCTTCACCATATAATTTTACCTTGTTATAGTATTATGCATACTAGATTTGCTTCATTCTTCACTTTGCATTCAGTGATTCTGTAATGCTTTTCTATATGCTTTGTATTTGTTTATTTATTGAGTATGGACTATTTTCCTACAATACTTAAAACAAATTTTATAAACAATACCCAATGACACTATGACAGTGTTTGAAGCAGTTTTTATAAGGGCAAATAACCTATTAAAGCATCATATTTGTCACAAAAAGCAGTTCGACGTAGCTAATAAAAAAAATAGCCCTTTTGGCTACTAAACCTGACTAGTTTGTCCTTTATTGGGCATTTTACCTGTTACTCCCGGTCACCACGTCTGATTTCCACCCATTAAATATATTAAAGTTTTTTTTTTTTTTTTCTCTTGTGGAGCAAACACGAAACAAACACCCAACTGGTAAGCCCCTCTGCACCCATTAATCGCTTACCTCTCGGGTTCCATTTACTTTCTCTTTGTTTAACAAGACCAAAAATAACCACAACTAATATAGGCTGAGACAAAACTAACTAAACCATAAGAGTCAAAAGATAAGCAAATCCATTTCCCAAACCCGTGATCCCAGTGGATCGACTGAACCCCAAACGGGTTCTTGACCCGAAACCCAAACACAACCGATCATCTCTCTTAATTGATTTAACCTCACAAATCTTTTATCAATTAGTTTTTATTTTTGGTTTATAATTCGACGAAAACTAAATAAGTGATTTAACTATTGATTTTAAGCAAAATCAACAAACTTGAGTGTATACTTGCCATACCCAAGGACGAGTGGGAGAGAAGGTGATGAAGGAGTTGCGGCAACAGGAGATAGGTGGGTGGTGCCGGCTGTGATGGTTGGTGGTGAGGTGGTGAGCTGATGAGAGAGAGGCTGAAGGAGGTGTGAGAGAAGAAAGTGGTAAAAGATGTGGTTATTTGACATTAAACCGGATACCAGGTTGAATAGGTGGTAAAATGCCCAATAAAGGACAAACTAGTCGGGTTTAGTAGCCAAAAGGGCTATCTTTTTTATTCGCTACGTCGAACTGCTTTTTGTGACAAGTATGATGCTTTAATAGGTTATTTGCCCTTTTTATAATGGTTTTGGCCCGCAATATAAGAACATACATAACTGATCTTCGTTGCATCATTTGTGTTAGAAGAATCATGCATATTTTTTGTTATAGATCTTCTAGACATATCTTTAAAGTTGTGTTTCAACTTAGATGATTGCTTATAATAGTATCTGTACAACTCTTTAATTAAGCTTTTATCCAGATTTTATATTAACTATTTTCATATACATAGTTTACAAATTTCGTTTAGATCTTTCTGTCCATATTTTGCTTAAGATTTATGCGCAAACAACCCTTATGCAATATAAATTGTGCTCTGAATATTTGTTGGTTCTACATATAATCAGATTTTCAAATATTATAAGAAAACACCTTTGTGGGAAACAATTACTTGGACTATTTAATTCACGGGTTTTGCAAAACATTTGATTCTGGAAGCATAAATAAAGTTGAAAGACTATTGTTATGACAATGATATTCATATATTATTTAGGGTATGTTTGGCGAAATGAGGCTGGGGCTGGAGCTTATATTATAAGCCGAAATTAAAATTTGTATTTTTATAAACTTGTTTGGCTAATTGGCTAGGGCTGGGGCTTATTATTGCAAAATTACTAAAAATGACATAATTAAATGAATTTTTGTATATGTTAGATATTTTTATGGGTAAATTTTAGCCCTTTTTATGGGGCTAGAGGTTTTAGCCGACTTATTTTATAAGCCTTTTCATAAGCCCTATGACAAACGAGACTTTAATGTAGTATCAGATATCATTGATCATATAGGACAATTGTGCATACTTAAGAATAAACGATAGTTTTCATAATACAATACTGGTTAGAAATTTCCACATACTCTTGTTTAGTCTCTTATGTGTTAACGATTTTAACAAGCTTGAGATTACTACTATCCTCTGTTATTAATTTATTGTTTATGGTCCCTTTTAAATGAGTAAACCTTATATATTGGCAAGAGATTTGTATGTGTTATGAATTGGTTATGATACATGCTTGGGGAGTTTTCAAATAATTACTTAAAGCATCAAAGTAATTATTTTCTTTTATAAACAACATGCAAAATGGTTTCTATCCAAACAAATTTCAGAGTTGTCTATGTCCTAACAACCTTATCCGAACAGTTTAGGCCAAACAACCCGTATGCAGAATTTTCGTTGTGCATATATCACTTTGGCCAGTTTTAGTGCTTAAATTTGGTGTTCTCTTTTCCTAATTGTATGGTTGTTTTGAGCAGAATTTAAGGATGCATTGTGCATAATATCGTTGCTATGTTTGGCTGCTGAAATTTTATGCAGAAAAATGATTTAAAAAAAAAACTTTTGATTGAAGACTTTTTTGCACAAAATTGATTTTAAAAGGCTGTTTGGTTTGCTGAATTGTTATGCAGAAAAGTGATCTATAAAAGGGTGTTTAGTTGATGACTTTTAGTGCAGAAAAAATGAGTCTTAAAAGGTTGTTTGCGTGCTCAAACAATTGTGCAGAAAAACTAATCTTAAAAGGGTGTTTGGTTGCTGACATTTTATGCAGAAAATGAGTCTTAAAAAAAATTGTTTGTGTTCTGAAATAATTGTGCAGAAAATGATCTTAAAAGGGTGTTTGGTTGATGATTTTTTTATGCAGAATAGTGAGTCTTAAAAGGTTGTTTGGGTGTTGAGACAATTCTGTAGAAAAGTGATTTTAAGAGGGTGTTTGGTTGCTAAAATTTTTTGCATGTTTCTTGTGCACGAGTTTTAAATGGAGTTTGTTTCTTGATATTTATATATGCAAGATAGTATACTTGCTGTGGTTTTCATGTAAACACATCTTACCCAAAAAAGTGTATATAAGTTTGCATTTGTTGCATTTGGTACACTTTGTGTGCAAAGTCAGATTTCAACATATATGTGTGAAATTTTCATTATTGTTTTTGATTTCATTACTATGACTTCAGAGGTGAATATAGCATTTTCAAATGCAAAAGGGATGTGAGTTGACACGGGTGCTACCCATCATGTTGCTTAAATAAGAGTCTCTTTAGTTCTTATAAAGAGGTTGACAATAGCGGAAACACTTCGTGTGTAATTCAGCCGCCAATGACTTCTCTCATGCATATATGGTCACATATGACAGTTTAAATCGAACACATATGTAGATGACAACAAACTATTTTGGTTTGTGTAACTAACTTATATGTGTGTTTGTCAATGCGTATTTAGATCACGTTTTAAATTTATAATATCTTGTCTACCTATGATCTCCGAGTGCACTAACGGGCAGAGAATTTGGTCGTGTATAGTGTAGGATTGGCAAATCCGAGGCCGTTCCCAAGGGATAATGGGCGGTCTAAAACTTGAGTTTTAATTTTCAAAATTTAAGAGTTGTTTTAATTAACTAAATTGCTAGAAAATAAATAACGAAAATGTAATGAAATGAACTTATCAAGGGAGAAAATGGACTAACCTAGTTATTTATTTATTAATGCAATGATCCTATTCCCTAGTGCAATATCTAACTCTCGTTTTATATAGTGGTTCTAGTATCATTAGGTCCGGTTTGTAGTCGAAACCTAACCTATAATTCCTATGATCTCAACCCCATTGTTCACGGAATCTAGGCATCTAGTTCATAGTATGTCTAGAACTATCTTAAAGACCTTTTTAATGTCGAAAATCTCACTTCTCAACATTTAAACCCCCTTTACGTGTCAACTAATAAAAGGTTTACTCGCGCTTTTTATGTACCTAATCTAATGCAGGTGGTGATATGAGCAACCCCTACAATCAAAACTAGCAGGGTACCCGCGCGATGCGGCGGCGGGTACCCTGTGACTATATTTTCTGGCAATGTGATGTTATGCGGTCATACTTTTTTTTAACAATTAATTTGCAAATAATAATAACTATTGTTATGACAGTAGTATAATTTCATCTCTTGTTAACCGAAGCTACCAAAAACAAAAATCTTGATTCTTTCCTTCAGCACAATCACCTTTAACTTAAAAGGCTACACGAACCCGACCTTATTTGAACTTGCATTAGTCGTGTTCAGGTCTATTTGTGTTGGGTCTAATTGGGGTTTGGTTCGTGATGTTGTTTTGTGGCAGAAGTTTATGTATTTGATTTCAGTTTGTGCACTTTTTTTTGGCAAAATGTTGGTTTTGTACTTTTTTAAGATATTAGGTTGTTTATTTATTTATTTATTATTATTATTTTTTAAGTTTTGGTTTTGTTATTTTTTTAATTTGTTGTTTTTATTATGGGAGTTGTTATTTACATAAATATTGATGTGAACACGATAATATGACACCTCTAATGCATATGCTACAATGTAGTATGTGCATAATTATGTGTTCCCATCAATTAAAATGGTGTAAATATAAACTCTCTTTTATTATGTAAACGTATTTTTTTTTAACCTAAATGTGTTGGTACCATTTGTCCAACATTGTTAGTTCAAATCACATTGTGTTACGTTTTTCATTGACAACCGATTATGACGTTTTTTTATTATGTTTTTCACCAAGAACCGATTACTATTTTTACAATGTTATCCTTTTTGTATGAGTCATAAGCTTTTTTACACTAATAACCACATTGTGTTGGTACCAATTCTCTATATATATTATAGCGCACAGTTTCGAGTAAAGAGCCATAAAAAATATTTTTTGCTAGGCTGTTACAATAATAAATGCCATGTGCTCTATAACGTTAGTAGATTTTTTTTTCCAAGTGGTTAAATGCATATAAGGATCTGAGGCTCTTTGGGTGGTAGAACCCATACCCCATTAACCATTTTTTTATGTGATGATCCATTTTTCAAACACATTTTATGCACCTCCAAGGAAGGCAACAATGAAAAATTAGAAGCCCAAATACCAAAGTGTAAAAATAACAAAATAAAAAAAACAAGACCCGAAACTTATTGTTTTTGTTGATAAAAAAAATTCAAACCAAGTATTAGGAGATACCTCGAGGCGGACACAACAAATACAAGCCACTTTATTACTTTCAAATTGTAACAACAAAATGTAAATACATACAAACACCGAACTAAAACATAGGACAAAAATACCACACTTGTGGCGCTAATTCTTTGTTGTCCACATAACATAATGTTATTTGTTTAATGACCATCAATTATGTCATCACATATGGAGTCAAAAACTCAGATTATGAAATACTACGGCCCAAATTTTCAGCCCAAATAAATCACCAGCCCAACTTGTACTAAGTAACCCTTACACTAATATTTTGCTATGTATAATACTAACCCTAAATTCACTACCCCAATATTACTCCTAAACTCACGCCTACCACACAAACTTTTTTGTCATCTAAATGCAGTCATCATTATGTGTTCCAAACGCAGGAACAAGACACTTTCTTGATTTTTGTTACAACCTCAGTATTTTCACAATACCGAATGACAATATTGTAGCCGTACAACAAATAACCTTACTTGACCTTCTTTTTATGCCCGAAATAAAAGCTCAAGAAAATCTTTTATTTTCTTGTTCTTCGAAGCACACAAAGATTTTAAGTCTCGGCTAAGATCTTATGATTTTATGAATAAGGTCTCGGGTAGGTGTATTTCTTGTGTTTTCTTTGAACCGGAAGAAAGGAAGACCGAAACAAATTTGTTTTAGATCTTTCTTATAGTTTTCGGATATGTAAAAGAAGAGTTGCTTCTAATAGATCTATGATGGTTTGTGTTCACACATAAAAATATTTAAAGATTGGAACAAATAAGTGACTAAACCGTGATCATTGTAATTGTTCTTTCGTTTTCGGTTTCGTTTCTGGCTTAGGTGTGATGTGAATGCCATGGTTGTGTCTACTTTAGGATTTTATTTTTTTATTTATTATTATTATTATTATTATTATTATTATTATTATTATTATTATATTTTTGACATGGTCTTGGCTGTGTTGTTAAGGTATAGTTATTGACACACCATAATTAAATGTTAAACGTGTAACTATCTTATTGTTGATTATAGGCTTTACAAATATGAATCAAGTTTTGAGATGAATTGATTGTTGAAGAGTTGGGACGGTGGTTGTTGTTTATTCGGAGATGAGATGGGATTGATGGATATGAGTTTTCTGTTTTGGGCTGCTGGGTCTAGTGTTTTTGTTTTGAAAACTTAATATTTTGGAAGCTTAATTATATTGTACATGGGGGTTAAATTGTTGTACTTTTTAGTGAAGAGGTGTTTTTAATAGTGTATTAATTGTATTAGATGAGTAGTATTTTTTTTAGTTTTATTTGTGCTTCACATACTTGTAAATAATGTTTTTTCACTTGTATTTGCTTAAATTATATATATGGAAATCTTAAAATAATTGGGGGATTTTCATATATCCCCACATACACACCTATATTTACATATTTCCCCAAACACAAGTTTTTTATGCATGATGTACAAGCCTGTTAAAGCACTGTTTGGGGAAATATGTAAATATGGGTGCGTATGTGAGGATATATGTAAATGCCCCAAAATAATTAATATGAGGGAAGTGCATCCCTCTATTATAAGTAGTATAGATAGATGCTAACCTATCTCGAGTAACTTACTAGACTAGCTTTCAATTGTCCACACCCACTCATTAGCTAATAAGCTCTACACTAGCCTTAGTACTACCAAAACGCACGAATCAATCAATAGGAAAATAAGATATCTATATAAAACGATAATTAAATGAAGAAACAAGGATCAAAACATTAAGAAATACATAACTAGGATAGCACAAAAGTGCTTAGCCTCTCATATTGTAAAGTACAGAAATCATAATGTAATAAATCATGGATGGATTAAACATTGAATTCGATACAATTCCCTGATGATTAACTAATACAAATTGTGAAAAACTAGAAGGGGGTTGAATAGTTTTACCGATTTTAATTTAAGTTTCAAAGATTTAGATTCGATCTTATGTGAATTCGTATGGATGGATAGATAGTATAAAACAATAAGTAAAGTAAATAATGAAAGCAAGTAAAGTAAAGGATAGAAAGTAGCGACACAAGTGATTTATAGTGGTTCGGCTACAAGGACACCTTCCTTGCCCTACTCCACTCCCCGAGTTCCCCACTCGAGAGTTCAAGCACTATGTCAACAAGCTCCTTCAACACGGCGGAGAAGCCTCACAACGTCGCTTACACTTTTTATGGTACAAAGCTAAATACCGAGTTCTTCCACGAGGTAGAACCAAACCTATCACAACTATTACACAACAACTATGTGAAATATGAATTACAAGATCTTACTACATAAATCTTGTGGATGGACAAATCAATCAAGCACCCTTTGCTTGGATGACTTGTAGTATAGCGTGATCTCGCCTTTGAGAATGACCTATATGAGAATCACAACAAAAGATAGAAGAACTACTAGAATGATCAAATGATCAGAGGTTAGAAGAGTGAGATAATATATGAGAAAGTTGTAAGAATAAGGGTGAGTAATAATGAAGAAATGACTCACTATTTATAGGCACAAAAAGCCTTCTGTCCCACGGTTCCGGCGGATCCCTCACTTGGGGGATCCGGCCAGTGCAAACCTAGGGATCCGACAGTCTGGGTTATACCAGTCCGGATTTTGGGTTGCAAACTGGGTTATGGGTTATGGGTATGAGCCATGGGTCATGGACTTTGGGTCATAGGTACCCAACAAGATACAATGTATCTAGAAAATGGGTCATGGGTCATGGATAATACCCAACATGATTTCATGCATGATGTCATGCAATGGGTCATAGGTCTTGGATATTACCCATCCTATTACATAAAATATTACAACAAATAAATTATTACAACATTTTATGTGAATGACCAAATGTATATACTTTACAAAAATAACATGTATTCTTATAATTTTACTTATGATGACTTTATACTTTTTATCAACAAAACATAACTAGATCGCTAAATATGAATAAACTTTTTTTTACAGTTTATTTGTATTAACAATCTTCCCCTTTTTGTTGATGAAAAAACATAACGTTATGATGAGTAAAACTTAAGATTAGATGTACGTTTTGAAAGTATATGTAAGTTTTACTTCTTCTCCCCCTTTTTGTCGAAACAAAAAGTGAACGTAGTGAAGAAATAAAGTGTGGAATAAAAATAAGTATGATCCACAAAGCACTAGCTCCCCCTTGACAATAGCTCCTCCTAGAATTGGGCGTCAAGTGAGAAAATATAATACCTTCAAAAAATGTTAAGTAGTAACATGTAATATAATCTTGTATAAGACGAGAAACAAGATAGAAAGCCAAGGTACGTAAACAAAGCCTTGTAATAAAATATTAAAATGTAGTGGTATATATGCCACATACAATTGTAAAACTAAGAACAAGGATTGTTCTTTAAAATGACTCAAAAGAAAAGAGACAAACTAGAGAAAATATTATTATCATTCCTTCCATGTTTGCGTATGGGTTAATTATGGAAGTTTTGGTGAGTGATAATGTTGATGCGATCAATGATATGGTTGAGTATGAACCACATCTCATCCCTTATTTCCATTGCAAGTCCCCTAGTGGATTGACAATGATTGCAATAGAGATGGTGAGGGAGGTGTTGGTGGATGATTTCTGGGTAGGTTTGATTTTTGGAGTGCGGAATAGGTTGTGGAAATGTTGGAAAATATGGATCGAAGTCCATGATGTTGGTGAGTGGCGGTGAATAAGAACCTAGATGTTTTGGTAAGGTAATGGGAGGTAGAGGTGCTGATGTTTCAAGCTTTTTATAGAATGTGTTTGGAGATGTTGGAGGTGTTTAAATGACTAGTTCTTTTGGATTTAAGTTGGAGGCTAGTTGGGTAGTTTTTGATGGTTGAAATGGAGCGGGTGGTGGACTAGATACGGGTAGTGGAATTGTTTTTGGAATCTTAAGAAGTTTCGCTAGGGTGCCAAGTTGAGACTCGTTAGGTGATCGTGGTGATGAACTTGTAGGAGATGATGGAGGTGCTACAATGGAGTCATTTGGTGGTGATGAGTAGTTGGTGATGGGCTTTTTGACAAAGGTTTAGCTAAGCAACAAGGCCATATGCTAATCCGTGCGGTTCTTCTAGATTTGGTTAGTGGTGAAACTACGAAAGGTGGTAGGATGAAGTTTTGGATTTCTTGAAAAGGATTGTTTTCACTAGATGGTTCATCAATTTTTGAGGATCTTTTGGGTGACATGATGATGATTGTTTGTGAGGTTGAAAGTGATGGATATGCAAGCATTTTGGAACCTTATTTATAGAGCAAATAATGCATTGTAATGAATGCTAAAATCAAAATGTGGACTATAATCTAATGATTAGATATGAATTTAAGGCATGTGATCATGAGAACACAAGCATTAAGTAACATATTCATTAGTGATAAAGCTAAAATGTTGAAAATATGAAAGTTTCTAGCCAAAGCGAGAAAAATAAGAGAAAATTTTGGCTAATGTGGCACGGTTCCTACGGATCCGACCCTTTAGGGATCCGTCCAACGTAAATGCTGGGATCCGTGGAACTAGTGTTCTCAGGCAGCTGGAAATTTTGCTTTTGAAAACAATAGTGCCTAGTGTGTGCCTATATGAAAACCATGTGTAGTTGCGGTTATCTCGACTCCTTTTAAAGAGGAAAAGTAAACAAATATGTGAGAAAGCATATATATATTTACGTGAGATAACCCGAGTGCTCCTTAATTCATTCTTGTTTAAATGAATGTACCCGAAAACACATATTAGTTATGTATTCCCTTTAGCATTCTAATGACATGAGATGCAATGAAAAAGGTTTTTACTTTGTATTAAAAATGAAAGAAAATGTTTGTCCTAGACGTGAGAGTGATTTAAGGAAAATGATACGGGGAGAAATATCTTTTTAGAAAATATTTTGAAGAGTTTCTTGTATAGAAGAAATTATCTTGAGTTTTGAAAATAAATCCCCATATTGTGTTATGTGAAATAGAGATCCTAGACTCAGAAAAGAAGGTAAGGCAAACGTTTACGTACCTTGTAGAATGAAAATATTTCACGACAATTGTTCCATAAGACCAAGACCTAGACGAAGCAAGTTGAATTGTTCCCGCTTCAATGGTTTGGTGAGAACGTCGGCTATGTTGTCTCTAGATGACACTTTCTCAATTGAAATGTTCCCCTTTTGAACATTGTCTCTTAAGAAGTGATGACGAATCTCTATATGCTTGGTACGAGAATGCAACACCGGATTTTTGCTTAGATCAATAGCACATTTGTTGTCGCATAAAATGGCAATGTCACTTAGATGGATGTCATAGTCAACTAATGCTTATTTCATCCATAATGCTTGTTGGCATGCTTTGCCGGTGGAGACATATTCGGTTTCGGTTGTTGATATGGCCAATGTCGTTTGCTTCTTTGAGAACCAAGATGTTAAACAAAACCCCATGAAAGTACAAACACCACTTGTACTTTTTTCGGTCAACATAATCACCTGCATGGTCAGAATCCGCATATACAATATTTTCTACCCCCATCCCCTTGGGATACCATAATCCCAATTGAGTAGTACCCTTAATATATCTAAATATTCTTTTGACGGCTTCTAGGTGTGAAGTTTTAGGGTCTTCTTGAAACCTAGCACATAGACATACACTAAACATGATATCCGATCTATTAGCCGTAAGGTAGAGCCAATCATGCCACGGTATTTGGTGTTATCAATGGATTCACCATCTTCATCTTTGGTGAGTTTGGTATCGGATGACATTGGTGTTCTTATGGGTTTTGACTCTTTTAATCCGAATTTCTTTAGCATTTCTTTTATGTATTTGGATTAATTAAAGAAGATAGCATCTTCTAGTTATTTTATTTGTAGACCAAGAAAGAAACTTAATTCTCCCATCATACTCATTTCAAACTCATCATGCATGATTCTTGAGAAATCATCACACATGTCTTGACAAGTTGATCTGAATATAATATCGTCCACGTATATTTGAACAATAATTATTTTTGAGTCCTTTTTCTTTGTGAAAAGTGTATTGTCAACTAACCCCATAGTATAGTCATTTTTGATTAAAAATGATTTGAGTCTATCAAAAATGACTATACACATGATTAGGTTTGTACTGATGATTTCATTATTTAATGGTTCATCTTCTTTATTTATATTTTCTTTGATTTCTAGGACTTCACTTTCGATTAACTCGTCATAGACAAGAGGTAGGTTAGTTTTAGGTGGACTCTCGTCAATTTTTACATTTAAAGATTCTTCATATTTCATGGTTTCTTTATTTAGTATTACGTATGCTTTACTATTAGGAGAATATCCTAAGATGATACCTTCGGTTGATTTAGGATTGAATTTAGTTAAATAATCTTTAGTATTAAGTATGAAACATTTACTACCAAAGACTCGAAAGTGTTCTAACGAAGGCTTTTTTCCTCGTAGTAACTCGTATGGAGTTTTTCCTAAGAATGGTCTAATTAGGACTCAGTTTAGTATATAGGTTGATGTGTCGACAACATTGAACCAAATTTTTTGAGGAATAGATTGCTCATTAATCATAGTGCGACTCATTTCTTGTAGGGTTCTATTTTTCCTTTCAACTACCCCATTTGATTGTGGAGTGCGAGGAGCCGAGAAATTATGGGTAATACCATTAGCATCACAAAAAACTCCGAATTGCACTTCATTATCAAATTCCCGACCATGATCCGTTCTAATTGACACAATAGGACTTCCTAGTTGTCTTTGGATTTTCTTACTTAATATTTCAAAGTAATCGAACGTTTTAGTTTTATTCTTTAAAAATTTAGTCAATGTATACCTAGAGTAATCATCCACTATAACCAAAGTATAAAAGTTACCTCCGTAACTTTGATTAGCGGATGGACCAAATAAATTCATATGTAGTAATTCTAGACACTTAGTAGTAGAAACCATATTTTTAGCTTTATGACTAGTATGGATTTGTTTTCCTATGTTACAAGCATCACAAAAATGATGTTCGTATTTTATTTTAGGTAGGTTTCTTACTAGTTCTTTGAATGATAGCGATTGAAGAAGTCGCATATTGGCATGACCCAATATTCGATGCCATAACGTCGAAGTATCATCCATAGATGTAAGACAAAGCTTGTCTTTTGGTTCATTTATGATTTTAATGACATAGACTCCATGTTTTCTAATGCCTCTTCCTATAGTAATACCATTTTTCAATATTTTACTACATGTTTCACTAAAAAGTACGTTGCACTTTTTATCACATACTTGACCTATCCTTAGTAGATTAAAGTTTAGGTTTTCTACGTGACATACATCGTTAATGGTTAAGGATTTGTGAGAGATTGTACCTTTTCTGATGGTTTTGCTCTTGCTATTTCTGAACACCACATTTCCTCCATTGAAGGGTTCGTATCTGGAGAACAATTCTTTATTACCGGTCATATGCCTTGTGCACCCGCTATCCTTGATCCATTCGTCCGGATCTAAGTCAACCTTTAGGCACACCTAATAAAACAATTAACTCAAAAGTTTGGTCCCCATTTGTTCATGGGTCTATTGGTGTTATACATTTTATTCATATGAGGCATATACGAAAAAGGTGAGAAAGCATTCGAAGGTGTAAAGTTTTGAAATGGAAAACCATTTTGTGCATTAGGATTCCATCCCATTTGATGGTGGTTACTTCTAGGATAGACATTGTTTGGTCTTCTTATATTTGTGTTCGTTTTAGAAAATGATGGACCATTATTTTTCATAAAACTTTGATTTTGTTTTAGGGGAGGTGGTTGTTTGACATTTCTAATAGTTACATGGGTTGGTTTCTTCCTGTTGACAATAACAAAGTCGGTTCTAGAGGACGTGGTTGTGTTATTTCTACTGTTTACTGGTACAGACCCACGGATCCCTAAATTTACACTAGACGGTTCCTTTTTCAAGGGATCTGTGGGATCCGTGGCTATAGTAGCCTGTTTTTCTATTGCTTTAACGAATTGTGTTTCTTTAATCTCGCTATTTGATGCAATGTGTTCCTGAATACCTAAACCTTTTTTATTATTACCCGTTTTAACACTATCAAGTATTTTATCAAGAGTATTAGTATTTATTATAGCAATCTTAGAATCAAGATGATCAACTAACGTTTGAAGTTCTACACAAAGCTTGCATTCCCTATTCTAATCTCTTTAATTTATCTTTTAGTTCAAGGACTTCCTTTTCTAACCGTTCATTTTTGTTTTTCAACATCTTGTTTTCGTTAATTACTTTTAGACTAATTTTGCAAAGCTTATCATATTCATGATGTAAGGATTCATCATCTAACGATGAACTACTATAATATAGAGAGTCGGAACATACCTCGTTGGAGTCTTTTGCCATGAGACAAATTTCTTCATTCTCCTCCTCACTCATTCCCCACGAGCCACTTACGAATGCCTTTTATTCGTCACGTTTAGGACACTCACTAATTAAGTGATTAGGATCCCCACATTTGAAACACTTGCGTTCTTCCTTCATTTTCTTGTCATCTTTGCCTTTCTGCAACCCTTTCTTGTCATCATAAGGTTGCTTGATATATCTTCCTTTTCTACGAAAGAACTTCTTGAAGTCCCGCACCGCCATTGCATACTCTTCGTCATCACTTTCCGAAGATGAGGTTTCTTCATCGCTTTTAGAATTTCTTTGCCTTTAAGGCAAACGATTTGTGCTTCTCTTTCTTTTCTTTTGAAACTTCGGAGTCTTTGGCGAGGACGAGCTCATAGACTTTAAGGTTACATATGAGTTCATCGAGAGTGAGGATTGACAAGTCTTTGGATTCTTCGATGGCCGTCACCTTCGGTCTCCACTTGGATGGAAGCGCCCTTAGAAATCTCCTGACATGATTACGACTAGAAAAAGACTCATCAAGTGCTTGTAATGAAGTAATAATAGTATTAAAGTTATCAAAATAATTAGCTATACTATCCTCATCCAATATTGAAAATTTTTCATATTGTTGAACAAATAAATCAATTTTGTTGTTTTTAACTTGTTTATTTTCTTGGTGTGTTACAACCAATAATTCCAAATTTCTTTAGCGGTTTTAAGCATAGAAATTTTTTCAAATTCCTTTTTAGGTAAGGCCTTGTATAAAACCATTTTTGCCTCACTATTTTTGGAAAGCTTTTTCTTTTGGTCGTCGGTTAGACGATCATGAGAAATGTTTACTTCGTTGCCGGTTTTATCATCTTTTGTAGTAGCTTGAAAATCACCTTCAACAATAATATACCAAAGATCAATATCTTTTTATTTCACATAAGTTTCAAATCTATTTTTCCAATAAATAAAACCATTAATTTTAAGTAGTGGAGGTCGTAGCATAGATTGCCCTTCTCTATAATTTTCAAAACTCATTGTGATCGAAAAGTTTTTAAAATACAGTTTACTTTAAAACTTTTGTAAACCTTGCTTTTGATGCCAATTGTGGAAAACTAGAAGGGGGTTAAATAGTTTTACCAATTTTAATTTAAGTTTCAAAGATTTAGATTCGATCTTATGTGAATTCGTATGGGTGGATAGATAGTATAAAACAATTAGTAAAGTAAATAATGAAAGCAAGTAAAGTAAAGGATAGAAAGTAGTGACACAAGTGATTTGTAGTGGTTCGGCTACAAGGACACCTTCCTTGCCCTACTCCACTCCCCGAGTTCCCCACTCGAGAGTTCAAGCACTATGTCAACAAGCTCCTTCAACGCGGCGGAGAAGCCTCACAACGTCGCTTGAACGTTTTCCAGTACAAAGCTAAATACCGAGTTCTTCCACGAGGTAGAACCAAACGTATTACAGCTATTACACAACAACTACGTGAAATATGAATTACAAGATCTTGCTACAGAAATCTTGTAGATGGACAAATCAATCAAGGACCCTTTGCTTGGATGACTTGTAGTATAGCGTGATCTCGCCTTTGAGAAGGACCTATATGAGAATCACAACAAAAGATAGAAGAAATACTAGAATGATCAAATGATCAGAGGTTAGGAGAGTGAGATAATATATGAGAGAGTTGTAAGAAGAATGGTGAGTAACAATGAAGAAATGACTCACTATTTATATGCACAAAAAGCCTTATGTCCCACGGTTCTGGCGGATCCCTCACTTGGGGGATCCAGCCAGTGCAAACCTAGGGTTCCGGCAGTCTGGGTTATACCAGTCCGGATTTTGGGTTGCAAACCGGGTTATGGGTTATGGGTATGAGCCATGGGTCATGGACTTTGGGTCATAGGTACCCAACAAGATACAATGTATCTAGACAATGGGTCATGGGTCTTGGGTCATAGGTCATGGACATTGGGTCATGGGTCATGGATAATACCCAACATGATTTAATGCATGATGTCATGCAATGGGTCATGGGTCTTGGACATTACCCATCCTATTATATAAACTATTACAACAAATAAATTATTACAACATTTTATGTGAATGACCAAATGGATATACTTTACAAAAATAACATGTATTCTTATAATTTTACTTATGATGACTTTATATTTGTTATCAACAAAACATAACGAGATCGCTAAATATGAATAAATGTTTTTTACGGTTTATTTGTATTAACACAAATGATGGATTGAAGTGAATTATTGATGTGTCGTTTAGTATAGGTAATTATTGTTATCAAGTTATAATATTTATATTTAGCCGACTTAACCTATAACAAACACTAACGAGCAGTATACCCTATCTATATAGCCTAGTTGGTAAGTAGAGTGTCGCTCGCTAAGAGTAGAACGTTAACACTTAAAAATCTATCAATATTTTAATTCTAAAGTTAGTTTAATTAAACATAATCTAACGCAATGGGGTTTTCAGCCTGTAAGACTGGCACTATTGTGTAGATTAATAAAACTAATAAAAGTGAAGACAACAAGACACACACGTACATAGATAGAAGACATATAGCAATAAGAGGTCAAGCCAATAGTAAGGAAGATATGCTCACTAATCATTTATTTATATATGATGAGTACTAAATATGCACTTTCTATATGGCTGCTTATTGTGTAGTGTATAAAATTCCTAGATTTCTTGTAAAAGCCCTGTCACGATTGATTAGAAATCTGTGTTAATCTTTCTTTAATGATACTTAGTTTCAATTATTTATCCCTTTCAGGCTTACATTAACTATGAAAACGATGTTAATGAAGTAATTGTGGGAGGCAAATGACGCAAACAAGCCACGATAAACAAGATGTATCAAAGCTTACACACAAACATTAAAACCAATAAAACATCATATAATCATTAATGTAGGTAGTATGTTTAATGTGAATCTAATGAAAGAAAAGGAACGCTAACAAAATTATTAAAGAGTGTTGGGATTAAAAGCCTTCTTGATGCTGTTTGATCAATTGCTGCTCATATTGGTAATATTGTTGCTCAGATAAAGTTAGTGCTGCTAAGGAACTTCAATGAATATATTCTAAGTGAAGTTACAACTGCTAGTGCAAAATTAAGGCTGCTAGTACAAACTTAGTGCTGTTCTAGGTTAAGTGAAGTTACAACTGCCAGTATAAGTTAAAACTACTAGTACAAACTTAGTGTTGTTCAAGGTTAAAACTGTTAGTGTAAGTTATTACTGTTAGGCATTTTGTTAGTACTGCTTATGAGATATGTGTTAGATTTATAGAAAAGATTTGATATACTTAGAAAAGTATTGTAAGCCGTGTAGGACTCCTTGGTATATAAAAGAAGGTCTTAGGGCATATAGTTATATATACAGAAACTCATATAATTCTTAGCTTCAAGGTTTTGTAACCCTAATACTTTGAGAGTATTCATATCGTTATCATTAATAATATTAGAGCTTATTTTTTGAATTGTGTGTTCATTGTTTCACCGTTCATTAACAATTCTTCTTAAAATTAAAGATTAGATTCCGCATAATCATTAATACATTCAAACACAGTTTCTATTATGGTTGTGTTAGATTTATCTAATATAACTAATCCTTTTACAAGCTAAGGAATTAGATCTAGTTCAAACTGGGATCAACAAAGAGTACTACTACATTTAAGCGAATCTCCCTATGTAATTACGCACTTGCAAAGCCTTTTTATACTTCCGAATTTGTCCTTCTGGTTGCGTCTTGTAGTGCTCGGTCTTCTGTTCTTGTGTGGTATATTGTGTCTTGTTATATTGTCTTTCGAATGAAACAATTGACTTTCATTTATAGTTTCTGGAAATGGCATCAATACGGCGTATCAGTTTACTTGATACGCCGTATCTAGGTAACTTCTGGTAGGGTCCAAGATTATTTTATTCTGGAATATTCATACACCGTCATAGGATACGACGGATCTTCAATGTACATACGGTGGATCTTCAATGTACATATGTCTTGGTGGAGTCTTCAAGTTGATACGCTGCATCTCTTGGATGTCATGCGGAGTATCTGGAGTAGAATAAGTCAGATCTTCATGTTGACCAAGATTTCATATACGGCGTATGGGAGAAACCCATATGGCGTATTCTTCAAAGTCAGGAAATGGTCTTCATATTCGTCTAAGTCTTGATGTACGGCGTATCTATCTAGAATGATACGACGTATCTGCCTTCAGTTTAGTAGACTTTTCCAACTTGATCCATTTAGCTCCAATTTGCGTCCAAAATTGCTAACTTTCACTAAATGTTTGTTTATAACCGAGATTTACAAAAGTAAGCGATTAAGTATCAATTTTCATATAAAATAATACAAAACAAGCAATATACATAGGATAAATGATACTAATAATATGTTGTTATTTGATATCATCAAATATCCTCCCACTTGAACTTTACTTGTCCTCAAGTAAACTCTAGATTTAAACTTATGAAAATGTATCCTAAGCATTATCTAGGATCTTTTTATAGTTAAGCATTCATTCGTTTAATCTCAATTTCACAATCAAACACCTCACGGATTAGGAAAACAAAATCACTTAAATCACTCAACTAATCTATATGGTAAAATTTAGGTAATTCGCTCAATTTCTCTCATGACGAATATTCTATCATAAGCTTGGCAAGGATACACATCTACACCACTAAAGCCAAAGAGTAACAAGTCTAAAGCGATAAATTGGGTTGGTTGTGACAAGGTTGTGCATAGCTTTTGTTCAAACATCTCCTACAAAAACTCAATAGATCACTGCCGCGAATCCTTGATTCCTCGAACAACGGATGGTCAATAGTGTGTATCTTGGATAGCTGGAGCGTTATTTACATAACGGATGGTCACCCAAATACACATCCAATCGCTGTTGCGTCATTTGATTCCTTAAAACCTCGGATGGTCACTACCTTATTCATGCATTCGACATTCTCATTAAGCTATTAAAGGGTAGGGATAAGGTAAATGTTGTTAAATTAAAGTCACAAAACAAATAAATTAAGTCCAAAAATGAAACAATGTGGTTAATTACTTCTCGACCTTCCCTTGAAAAAGACACAAATCATAGACTAACTCACGCTTTAATATGTAGACTCATGCTTTAATAGGTAGACATGAATTAGACTCAATAATGACTCAATCAAAGAATAAACCTTAGTTGGCGTTCCCATAACGACCAACTCCCTTGCAATCCATAAATATAATATAACAAATAGTGGCGATATCTCCACTTATACATAACTTACACTGTTGGTTTATAACACGTACCAATGAAAAATCGATTAGCGCATAATCTCACCTTTTTTTAACCAATAAAACTAATGGTGTAAAATTTCACCACTTCACAATAACAATAAATCTGGATAATTTTTTCCATACTTTTCAATACTTCAGATATAAAAATAATAGTGATACTAGTAAACACACGAAAATAAAAAATCGTTACTATCACATTCCCATTGCGATGTGCAATTCCCGACCAATACGTAGACAAGACACACACCCATTGCGATGTGCAATTCCCGACCTAACCATGATAAGAAACATACACAAAAACACAAAAAATACACACTTTACAAAAAGTAACCAACCACAGACTTAATCTACAGGGTAGGCTAAGGTGTATAGGTGTAACAAAACATATAATTGGGTGTAAGAAACGAAGGAATGGCTCTAAGAGTTTTTCTAGGGGTATCTTACTCTAAAAATGAGAGTAACAAAAGGGTTTATACGTGGGTTAACTAACCAGTGTAGTTAGTTAATAAAACATAACGTATAAATACTTTTTGGGTGTAATCTAGAAATTTACCAAGTTAGACAAGTCACTCAAATTATATCAATAATACTCATTATGGTGGTCTCGAATAGTATACAAGCCAAGTTCTAAAGTTTACTACAAGTCACCGACACACTCATATTTTTGTGAAATTTGGGTAAAATATTGGAAACTGACAAGGTTTAATTATCACAGTATGAAAATAAGGGTTATTGTGTGCGGGTCATGCAACTTTGATTTCATGAAAACATGCTAGAAAAAATATAAAATTTTCATATATTAAGCACATGTTACGCATATTTTTGAAAAATAAGGACAAGTAACGTTCTAATTATCCAACCCCCCCCCCCCCACTTAAGATAAACAACGTCCTCATTGTTTAAAATAAAATTAAAAACAAGAAATAGAAAGAATTAGAACAGAAAAAATCCCCTTAGATTTGCTCGGTATGATCCTCCATGATACCTTTGTGAGCAACTTTTTATTTTCTGTGTGTGAAGGGCGTCTGGATGCCAGCATGGCTATAACACACAGAAAATACAGGGTATATGTATACTACCATTTCCTTTGCATTCATACCACTCAACCTGTGTAATTAAGCATGAAAATCACAACTAGTGCATTGATAACATCAAATTATCCTGAATATTAAGTGTCAATTTCCCCCGATAATGCTTGTAATTTATATCATTTATATGGATTTACGCTTGTTTTCCATTATCCACTTTCAGGTAAATTACGAGCATTGGAGCTAAAGAGACGCGGAATTGGAGAATTATTAAAGATTTATCATAGTATGCTCACTTTGAATAAGTTACGGCGTAACTCATCTCTCACATTACGCCGTAACTAAAGCGTGACTCAGAAAGCCAAATCATTAGAAGATTATGGCGTAACTCTCCCAAAAGATTACGACGTAACTCTATTAAGCCAAATGAGGTTCCGCGCCGCTGATAACTAAGCCGTAACTCGTGCATAAACTACGGCGTAACCAAGAATTATTGAAGATACAACGTAACCACTTATAAGGTTACGCCGTAACCAGTTGATCTAGTGCAATTTACGAAGAAATAGATGGTTACGGCGTAACTATTTTATTAGTTACGCCGTAACCCAGATCTGGCATATAAATACCCCACGATTTCCAGCATTTCAAAGCATCCTATTTCACACACCACAACCAAAGAACGTAGGAAGAAGCCAGAGGCAGGTTTAGAGGAGCATACGGAGCTATATCCAAGGGAGAAATCACTCCCCTACGATAAGCATTAGCATTTTATCTTTTCTTTACTTTACATTCATGTATTTCGTTACATTAAATATTGAATTGATTTGTATGGTTAATATGAGCGGCTAAGCACCTCTTGGTGCTGGCCTAATTATGATTCCTTAATTGTTTTGTTTACGTTTACATTACTTCCGTATAATTATTTCTAAGTGTATGCATGCATAGTTTATTGGTAGCTACCCTTGTTTCGGTAGTTTTGAATGGCGGTAGAGGCTAGTTGCTTAGGAGATATGACCAACTGACAGTGAGTAGACTAAGACGGGAAGGGTAAGATATGACCAACTGACGACCCTTTCTACTTGTGCGATTTGACCAACTGATCACCTACCGTTTGGATGAACTTAAGAATTAGGGGGTGAGTGTTTAAGTTGCTAACGCCCGGTACTCACTATTATAAGTCTAGCATGTAGCGGAACTTAATGAATCGGCTTAGAGGACCAAGAACAACTGGACTTATGAAGGGACACCTGACTTCTCTAGTGGTGGCATCTTTGCTGATAGGTTAGGGCGAATTGACCAAATGCTGTCCTCTCGACTTTGACCCCACCTGAAGGAATTGGAAATAATTAGATGTAGACATTACTAGCTAGGATGAATGACTAGGTTAGCACCACTCTCCTCTATTTGATCACACATTTGCTTTTACTTGCTTTCGTAGTTTATTAGTTAAATCGATATTAAATCATATTAAAATCTGTGACACCTAGACTTAGTATTAATCCAACACACATAGCTCTTGGGACGACCTCGGTTTTACCGAATACTACACTACACACGACCGGGTACACTGCCCGTTAGTGCATTAGGGTAGACCATAGGTATAACGAGACTTTATAAATATTAAAACATGGTCAGTAAAACCTGCATCAAGTTTTTGGCGCCGCTGCCGGGGAGTTATATTAGGATTGCTATTAAGTCTTTCATTTTTTTTTGTTTTAAAATTTCTCAAATTCTCACGATCACTATTCAATTTTTCAGGTACCATGGAAGTTGTTAACATTGATGACCTCACTCTTGAGGAATATTTGGCGTTGACAAGAGTAGAACAAGGGCCGGGTCTCGTAAGACCGACAGATGGAGCTGATGTTCGTTTCAAAATTAAAGACAAATTTATGAGGGAGCTTCGTGCTAACCCTTTTTCTGGAAACAGGGACGAAGATGCGTATAAGCACGTTGAAAATGTCTTATACATCGCAAGCCTTTTCAAAATTCTGGGTGTGTCTCATGACGCTGTTATGCTAAGGGTGTTCCCCATGACTCTTACTGGGGCCACCAGAAGATGGATTGAAAGATTGCCCGCCGGGGCAATTAATACTTGGGCTCTACTAAAGAAGCACTTCATTCAGAGGTATTGTCCTCTGTCGAAGATTTCTAACCAGATCTTGGAGATCCATAATTTCAAGCAAGAAGACGATGAAACGTTGTATCTAGCCTGGGATAGATACAACGGTCTCCTTTACAAATGTCCTACACCTGATCTGAACAACCAGCAAAAGGTCAACATCTTCTACAAAGGAATCAACGTGACTACAAGACAGATGCTGGACTACCAAGGACCAATCCCGAACATGACTCCTACTCTTGTGATTGAAGCTATTAAAAAAATGGCTGATCACTACCAAAAATGGCACGATGGAGGAAGCAAAAGAAACCAAGGCAGAAGTTTTGACAGAATTGCAGCCATCGCTAGCAAAATTGAAAATCTAAGTCGAGATATGCTAAAAATCAGAGAAACCGTTCATGCCATCTGATTGTACAATAGATTGCACTACCAGGCTTCGATGATGATCAAAGGTATGAGGGGTGTATGTTCCAGCCAAGACTTGCCTTTCACCTGAGAATAAGAAATACGAAACACTACGTGAAGTGATTACGCAGGGTATGACCACTGCGAACCACCTCCGGCGTGAGAGTAAGTATGAGTTATGGTTGTATAAGTGTGTGTAAGTAAAGAGATGAGTGTGAAATGAGCATACCATAATCCATTGCCCGTCCAACCTATTTATAGTGGATGAAATAGGGTTGAGAGCACTTCTGCATGAATGTCGGAGATCATGGGGGCGTCACATGATTGTGGGTAACCGCTAGGGCTTAGTGACCCACATTCTCGGACTTGACGGGAAGCCAAGAGAGAGGGAGATCGTGGGTTTGACCAAGTCAGGAGGTTCTCCTATCCAATGCTTCTTCGTCAGCCATACCTCGAAGGGCTTAGGGCTTCGAGTGGTGAATTCCCCTAAGGTAACCTTCGTGATAACGAATGGTTTAACTCCTATGGATATTCTGGAATCCTAACTTGGACCTTCGAATAGAAGGGTTTCGACACGTCTCGGAGGAGTGTCCTTCGAGGTACTCGGAGGGTAGATCATTAAGCCCCCCAGTCGAAAGTGATGTATATGAGCGAGGAGACATTGCTTTCGACTTCATGCTTCGAAAAAATACCATCCTGCTACGAATTGCATTAGTTAGAGGATAACAATGCACCTAACTTAGCGCATTTAATGCTAATTACTCTTTTCGGCTGCCCGCTACAGGAATCACATTTTCCCAACTTACCCGGAGACCAAAAGTCTTCTTTTTTCAAAATTTAAAAAATTTACACCAGATAAGAGTTATCTCTGGGACACGTGTGCGGTGTTTAATAGATGCAAAAGAGAGTATAAAAAGGGGAGTAGATGAAACCCTAACTCATTTTACTCTCTCCGTCTATTTCAACACGCAGTAAAACGCCATCGCCATCACTCCGAAATCAAAAGGTAATCCTTCCTTCTCACTGGTAGCTTGTTTTTTTTTAAAGTGGATTCCAAGTTTATTATAAAACAACAAAAGTGTACATTATCTGCAAAAGATTTACATGATCATTTAGCCGATTACCCCATCCCACTAGAACACAAAGTGATGTTACCCAAATCTAATCAGGGTATTTTTGATGCTCCCCAAGCTTTCGTAGGGCTATACACACATGCATTTAGCCATTCTAACCTTAGGATTCCTCTGCACCCACTGATATTAGAGTTCATGCAATACTACAAGGTTCATATCTCTAGGTTCAACCCCTTTGGTTTAGCCAAACTGACCACATTCATAGTGATGTGTAAAGCATACGGCTACGAACCAACATTAAAGGTTTTAAGAGGATTTCTGAACTTGTATCCTGGGGGCAATTGGTTAACTTTAGCAAAAAGGCCAGAATCGGATGTTTCAAACCTATTTGGGAGGGTATATACAAACATAACAGGTTGGAAAGGTAGCTTTTTCTACGTGCAAGACACTATTGTTCCTCCTAAATATTCAGAGTTGCTGAATAAGGAAAATATGTTTGATGCAAAACGCTATAATGACCCTTTGCCATATGAGGTGCGAAGGGATCCCTGTTATCAGCGTTTGGCCAAATATCCTGTGGATGTGCAAGTGTTCCCCGAAGCCATCTTATACATGGCTGGGATTGCCCAGAGCTGGGAGGGGTCTCCCAAGAAGCCTGTGATCATATACCAAGGACAAAGTATGTTTATCTACTTCTATTTAAGTAGGACCAATGTAGCATTGATATTTATTTCTTCTTGTTTCTATTTTGCAGAGATGTCATTCAGGAACTTCATGTACCAAGATTTGGATGAAGATTTAAGCTTTATGCCTGCTGAGAAGGTCGAAGAGTCTTATGGTGTTGGCTCTCCTTCGACATCTGTGAACAACAATGAGGTAGACACTCCGAATCCGGAGCCCGTTGCATCAGCACCCCCTCAAGCTGCGTTGGAGGGTCCGTCCCAACTTGTTGAGAATGTTGCTGACTCGGACGATCCTGCGGATGAGGATGTCCCAGTTATAGGTTCAAAAGGGATAGCTGACAGATTGAAAAGTAGAAAGGGAACAACAGCCAAGGCTGTTAAGTCTACCAATAAAAGGAAGAATCCTCTCCCTGCCTCCGGATCAAGAGTTATGAAGCAAAAGAGTGCTGAAGGCAGAAAGTTTGTGAAGTCAGCCTTCGAGTTACCAGATGAATCCGTGGAGGTTCATGGTAAGCAGTTTTTCCTTATGAAACATGTGAAATGATTAGTGTCAAAATTAACTTAACCTTTATACTTTGTATTGGTCGCAGGCCTTCCAGAGACGAAGGAGCTCCCCAATGCTTTGGCCTGTCACCGAATTGTCGATCATGTTACCCCCCTCAATGGAAAGGTTTGCTGGATAATATGTCCATTGAGAAGGTTTGTGATATGCATGACAATGGTGTAGCGAGGCAAGCAGTGTTGGATAATCACTTAAATACCAGGACCAGGGAGTTGCTCAGGGCTGTGAGCAAGGCTAGGCAGGAGATGGATGTGATGTTGGAAAGGGAAAAACATAGGGATAGGGAGTATGCTGAATTGGAGGCCAAGTGTGATGAGATTGAGAAGGACCTGGAGAAGAATCCCCTCGTTCAAGACCTCCGTCAAAAAATTGAAGAGTTGACAACAGAAATTGTTAGACTCAAGGTAGAGGAGGGTAAGGTAACAACTCTCATTGGTCAAAATGATGTGCTTGACGCTAAGTGTGCTAGTATGGAGGGCGAGAAGGCTAGGCTCGGAGAGGTAGAAGTAAAGTTGAGGGAGGAAGTCGATGGCTTGCAGATGAGGTATAAAATGCTACAAAAGGATCGTGCGGAGGTCGTTTCAAAGGTGGTACCTTACATAGCCATGGAGCTCTACCACAGTGATGAATTGGGAGCTCAGATGTGGAAGGTCATCAAATCAACCATTTTTCATGGACGGTGCTTGGCGTTGGAGGAGGCTGCCAAAACAGGTAAGCCCGTGGACCTTTCCAAGATTGAATGCTACCGTCCCACTTCGAAGGCTGAGTATGATGAGGCAGGAAATGCATTCGCAACCGCAGAGTACTCCTTCCTTGCTGAGGCTACCAAAGATCCTATGGCACCCCTCGAAGACCTCCTCTCCAAGAAACCTTGAAAGCTAAAGCCTACCACTCCCACCAAGAAGACTATGTCTACCAAGCCTGTCTCAGTTCAACCATCCCCCACTCCATCTCTAAAAAAAGGAGGAATGAAGGCTGCCATGTCGGCAGTAATTTTTGTTTCAAGGGTGGCATGTACCCTTTAAGACAATTTATCTTATGTGACAATGCTTGTCTTGTTCTCTAAACAATTTAAATGCTTGTGATGTATGGCCATGGGCCAAAAACAATTTAACTAGGGCTTAGGCTCCTCGTGCAGGTACAAGGGCACTAGCCCTTATTTTGAATGGTATGGTGTAGGGGGAATACCTCTACACACTTAGTTATTATTTGTGTTTGTTTTGTTAACTTCTCGTACGCCATTTTTCTGACGCCTAAGTTTTACAACCTAAGGTTAAACAACCTCATTGTGTGTAAATTACAACACCAAGAATATAATGACCAAATTTGATCATTGACAGAGGGTCGCGACCCACTCTATCTCAAATCCCTTAAGTAGTATGACTTTGTATATATTTTACAAGTGCCAAAAACTACTAGGAGAGTTAATGTGAATGTTAAAGTTGGCTTAAATGATAAGGCATGTATTTCACCTTGAGCCATTTTATTCGACATTGAAACTCATTAACGACTTGGCTGAACAAATCTTTGTGTTTAAGAAATGAAGCAAGAGAAAAATGTCTTATTTATCATTGAATTGGTAGGGAGGATTACATCATTCTTGAAATGAAAACTAAGACAACTACCAATAATGTTTGCTTTCCCTTGAGAAGCTTCTAATTACAAGAAAAAGTAAAAGTAGTTCTTAAACATAGAAATTTTGAAGGTTCGTACCATTCCATGTACTGTCGATGGGTTCTCCGAGAAGAGTGGCCACTTTGTAGGCTCCGTTGCCGTAGGCCTCAGCTACCATGTCCCAAGTTGGTCCTAGCTTTCCCTGGTACTCTGCTTTGCTTGCACTGTTGAGGCGTAGCACATATTCTCCAGGCTTGAAAGTGGAAGGTCTGACCCTTTTGTTATAGTAGCCTTCGATCTTATGTTTGTGTATTGCTTCTCGGATGGAGGCTATTTCTCGTCTTTCTTCTAGCAGATCAAGGTTTTCCCTGATCCTTTCGTCATTTTGGGAGGCATCATACGTTGCCACACGCTCCGTGTGTACACTTAGCGCCAAAGGGATGACCGCTTCTGTTCCGTATGTTAGGCTGAAGGGGGTTTCACCATTGCTTGACTTAGGGTGTGTCCTGTGAGCCCATAGTACTTGAGGGAGCTCATCCACCCATCCATGATGAGTTCGTCCCAGCCTTTTCTCGATCCCTTTGACGATGTCTCTATTTGTAACTTTCACCTGTCCGTTACCTTGTGGATGGTAGACGGATGTCCAACACTGCTTTATGTTGAGCCCTTGACAGAAGTCGTAGAAGACTCCTTCAGCGAACTGCTTCCCGTTGTCAGATATGATTATATGGGGCACTCCGAATCTGCACACAATGTGCTCCCATACAAACTTCTCAATCTGTCTCCCTGTTACGGAGGCTAAGGGTTTAGCTTCCACCCACTTAGTAAAGTAATCGATTGCAACCAGCAAGAATTTGACTCCTCCGGGAGCTATAGGCATAGGTCCCATGATATCGATGCCCCACTGAGAGAAGGGCCATGCGGATTTCACACTTGTCATGTCCTGCTTCAGCATCTTTGAAACGTTTGAGTGTATCTGACAAGCTTCACATTTGAGAATGATTTCTGCCGCATCCCTGTGCATCGAAGGCCAATAATAGCCCAATTTCATTATCTTCGAGACAACTGAGCGGGGTCCTGCATGGAGGCCACAGGATCCTTCGTGGACTTCAGAGATAATGCTTGTAGCCTGCTTCGGTCCCATACATCTTAACCAAGGTGATAGAAATGACCTTCTATATAGGGTTTCGCCTATTAGCCAGTACTGTGGGGACTTAACCCGAATCTTCCTTGCTAGCTTGGGATCTTCAGGGAGAAGACCACTTATCAAGTATTCCCTGATGGGAGTCATCCACGTCTCTCCTTCTTCGTGAACCACATCTGCAACTTCCTTTTGAACGATTGTCTTTCAGGAAGGACTTCGACAAGTACTTCTTTAGTGAGATGAGCGAAGGCGATAGTGCATCTGCCTTCTTGTTCTGATTCCTACGAACATGCTGGATGGTGTAGGAGTCGAAGCTCTCCAGCATCTCCTTTGTTTTTTCCAAGTACTATTTGATGACGGGCTGCCTTGCTTCATAGGAGCCTGTTACTTGGTTTGCTACCAATTGGGAGTCTACGAAAACAGCGAGAGCTTTGACCTCCATATCTTTAGCCAGTCTGAGGTTTGCTAGCAGCGCTTCATACTCCGCTTCATTGTTTGTGGCTTCGAACTCAAAACGTAGAGCATATGTATGCTTCTTCCCGTCGGTGACCAAAGCATTAGGCCTGCTCCAGAACCATCGGAGCTGGATGCTCCGTCTGTATAAAGCTTCCAGTCAGCCTGTACTTGAGTGAGGTTGGTTTTGGGTCCTTCTTTTTATACGTCAGGCTCGGAAGGTGTTTTTGCCAAGAAGTCTGCGAGAATTTGTCCTTTAATAGAGTTTCGTCCCTTGAACTCTATTTCGTGCTCTCCCAATTCAATAGCCCATTTAGCCACCCTCCCAGACTTTTCGGGTTTCGACAAGATCTGTTTGAGTGGCTTTTCGGTTAAGACTGTGATTGGATAGGCCTGGAAATAGCGTCGGAGCCTCCTTGCTGCGTAGATTAGGGCTAGTATTAACTTCTCCAATGTTGGATAGTTGATCTCTGCCCCTTGTAGGACCCTGCTGACAAAGTAAATGGGGATCTGCTCGTTTGTCTCGTTACGCCATAAGGACTACGCTAATACTCTCCATTGAGGATGCTAAGTACATGAATAACACTTCGCCTTTGATTGGGGCTGTAAGTGTTGGAAGGATTTCGATGAACTCTTTCATCTTCGAAGGCGCTTCAAGATCCATCGACTCCATTGAAAAGTTTTCTTATCCACGCATCCCTTGAGTGTTTTGAAGAATGGTAGGGACCTGTCAGCCCCCTTCGACAAAACCGCTTAAAGCTGCCAGCTTCCCATTCAGGCTCTGCACATCTTTTAGACACTTAGGGGCTTGGAGATCTGAAATCTCCTTGACCTTGGAGGGATTAGCCTTTATCCCCTGCTTAGTGATCAAATGCCCTAGGAATTTTCCCTCTTCGACACCGAAGGAGCATTTCTTAGGGTTCAGCTTCATGTTAATCGCCCGAAGTTGGTCAAAAGTTTCCTGTACATCGAGGAGTAGGTCCTCCTCCTTCTTGCTTTTGATGACCATGTCGTCAACGTATGCTTCGAGATTTCTGCCTATTTGTTTATTGAAGGCTTTATCTACGAGACGTTGGTAAGTGGCCCATGCGTTCTTTAATCCGAAGGGCATCTTTCTGTAACAGTAGACACCTTTGATCGTGTAGAAGGTCAGTCTTTTCTTCATCCTCCTTTGCCATCTGGATCTGATGATACCCTTTGTAGGCATCTAAGAAGCATTTTAACCGGAAGCCTACTAAGGATTCTACCTTCGATCAATTTTTGGTAGGGGTAGCAATCCTTCGGGCATGGTTTGTTGATGTCGATGAAGTCAACGCACATGCGCCACCCTCCGTCGCTCTTTTTGACCATTATTGGGTTGGCTACCCAGGTTTGGTACTTAACTTCCCTTAGGATGCCTGCTTGTGTAAGTTCGTCCACTTCTTTGCGGTGCATCGTTTCTTTGGGGGCTAGGCTCCTCCTTTTTTGTTTTATCAGCTCAATGTGTTTGTACTCATTGAGTTTATGCTCTGTTCCGAAGGACTGTCCGTCTATCAGCAATGTTCTTGGTACCCCTGTCATGTCAGAATATTTCCAAGCAAAAACATCAAGGTTAGTCCGCAACAGTTCCGTGAGCTTCGCCTTGAAATTCGCCGGGAGTTGCTTTCCTACTACCACCGTTTGTTCAGGGTAGCTATGGTTAACTACTACTCGCTCCTCCGCATCTGTGCAGCTTAGAATTGCTATCGGAGGCTCCTCTGATTCTTCTTTGATCTTTTTGACACCATATACACCCTTATCCGCCCCATAATTAGAATGAACAGTTCTTACTCCGAAGGGGGTTTGGAACTTAATAGCAGCATGTATGGTGGAAACAACAATTCCCATCTTTTGCATAGCTGTTCTCCCTATTAACAAATTATAGGGAGAGTCTGACCTGACTATAACGAAGGTGAGTGTTTTCGTGCGGGATTTCTCCCAGGGGCCATGAGTGTTCGCCGGAGAACCCTACCAGTGGTGTTTTCGAGTCCACCCTTAGTGAGCGTATGGATGACTTGAGCTTGATGATCACGGGGTCAGTCGAAGGTGTCTGCCCTAAGATGTAAGGGAAGGTTATTTCCCCTATGCTTCCCAGCTCCCCGTATGCTTCCTTCCTTTACAAGGTTGGATCGTGCCTTTGCACCATTAGTATCGGAGCCTCTGTGGGCGTAGCCTCCTTCTTGTTCCCCTTCCATTCACCCAGTTGGGTGTCGGAGAACTTGTCCTTTCCCTTTTTGATGCCTTTAACCAGATGTGCTAACTGTCCGGACCGCACTGCTTCTTCGATCTGCTTCTTTAGTTCTCTGCAGTTGTTCGTTTCGTGTCTATGGTCTTCATGGAAATGGCAGTAGTTGGACATGTCTCTGGCTTTGCTTTGTGCTGTCATCCAAGGTGGTGGATCGAAGGACTTTGCGGCTTTCTCGGTAGCCAGAATCTCCCTGGGAGATTTGACTAAGTTCGCCAAGAGTCCGTGGTTCGAACCTTTGTTGTATGGAGTGAAGTGGTCTCTGTTCTTCTTCTTGTTCTTGGATCCTTCCCATGAGGACCCTCGAGAGAATTTGTCAGAAGCTTCCTTTTGCTCTATCGGAGCCCCGTTAGTTGCTACCTCCTTGGACTGAATCCAAGTGTAGGTCTTCTCCATCAGCGCTTTATAAGTAGTGGGAAGATCAGTGGATAGGAATTCCACCAAGCTTCGCGTCTGAAGGCCATGTACAAAACCTGAGATCCTCTGATCTTCGTGCAAACCCAGAATTTGCAAAGTTTCATCTGTGTACCTCGTAACAAAGGCCCTTGTGCTTTCGTTGTCCCTTTGCTTAATGGTGTGCACGGCTAGATGGGTCTTGGTGTACTTCTTCTGTTGGCTAAAGTGTGATCGGAACTTAGCCTTAAGGTCGTGTAGACTTACAATGCTTCCCAACTTCTGTCCATTCCACCATATTCTCGTGGAGTCTCGGAGCGTGTAAGTGAACATGTGGCATGCTACGGGCATGACCCACTTTTGCATCTTGATAGCGCCTTCGAATAAGTGGAGGAAGTTATCAGGATCACCTTTCCCATCGTAGGTGCCTATATGAGTAGGCATCTTTACACCGTCAGGTAGGGGGTAGTCTTCGATCCACTTCACGAAAGGTGTGCAAGCTCTAGAGGCTTCGGCATAGTACGGGTTGTATGGAGGTGGATAAACAGGTGTAGGATTATATGGGTTAGGAAATGGCTGTGTGTAGGCAGGGTAAACAGTAGAAGGTTGGTACGAAGGGTTTACACCCATCGATTGCGTAGGACCATGTCCATAGGGCATTTGCTGGTAATTCTGGTTGGGGAGTGAACCATTCGGAGGGTAAGTGTTGTAGGTTTGAGCAGGTAGGTAGGGGTTCATTCCCGGAGGGGGTAACTGATTCATGCCTGAGTATGGAGGAGGGCCTCCAACACTCGAAACATATGAGGGGGTACTGGAGCCCACATCCCCTCTCTTCCTAAATGGGCAGCTAGGAGAGGGGGTAGGTTTACCCCTCCGTTCCCTACCGGGTTGCTTCCTCCGCTGGAGTTCTCGCTCCTTCTTTCACCTTGAATTTCTTTCCCTTCTTCCTGGATCTCCTCCGGGTTCTTCTTCAAAGCCTACAGTCCTTCCGTTTGGCCTTCTGATGGAAGGAGAACCATTTCGCAGGGCCGAGCGCCCCCTGCTAACATGTCGAGGCCTCTCCTCTATTTCAATCTCCTCATCATACTCCTCACTGGGGTATTCCAACTCTCTTTGCATTTCAGTGTTGCGAACCTGTCTTTTATTAGCCCTTAGTAAATAATCCAAGGCTTCAAAGTTTGCCTCAACGAAGGCGGGGCTAATATCAGGAATAGGGTTAGCGGATGTTGAGGCGTGATGCACGGGAGTAGTTTCCAAACGAGATCGTGTGGTAAAGGTTGAGGCCGTTATGGGGGCGAGATTATCGGTGTTAGTTGTGTTGAGAGGGAATAGGGTAGAGAAACCTAGTGGAGGTGTATCTTCTCTTCCTGGTTCCATGCCGGAAATGTAGTGTAGTTGGTTAGGGTTTTAGGACTAGGTGATTACGGGACTAATAGTAGTCGTCCCACGGATGGCGCCACTGATTGTACAATAGATTGCACTACCAGACTTCGATGATGATCAAAGGTATGAGGGGTGTATGTTCCAGCCAAGACTTGCCTTTCACCTGAGAATAAGAAATACGAAACACTACGTTAAGTGATTACGCAGGGTTTGGACCCTGCGAACCACCTCGGCGAGAGTAAGTATGAGTTATGGTTGTATAAGTGTGTGTAAGTAAAGAGATGAGTGTGAAATGAGCATACCATAATCCATTGCCCGTCCAACCTATTTATAGTGGATGAAATAGGGTTGAGAGCACTTCTGCATGAATGTCGGAGATCATGGGGGCGTCCCATGATTGTGGGTAACCGCTAGGGTTTAGTGACCCACGTTCTCAGACTTGACGAGGAAGCCAAGAGAGAGAGAGAGATCGTGGGTTTGACCAAGTCAGGAGGTTCTCCTATCCAATGCTTCTTCGTCAGCCATACCCCGAAGGGCTTAGGGCTTCGAGTGGCGAATTCCCCTAAGGTAACCTTCGTGATAACGAATGGTTTGACGCCTATGGATATTCTGGAATCCTAACTTGGACCTTCGAATAGAAGGGTTTCGACACGTCTCGGAGGAGTGTCCTTCGAGGTACTCGGAGGGTACATCATCACCATCCAAGTGGGTTGTGAAAGCTGTGGGGGAGGACATCTCACCAAGAATTGTCCTCACGTTAACGAAGAAAGCATAATCGAAGAAGCTAAGTATGGAGAAAATCGACCGTTTAACCGAAATAATAATGGGTATCGTGGAAATTACAACCGCATGCCTTATGGAGAAAAAAGGCCCAACCTTGAAGAAACCATAAACAAGTTCCTGGAAAGTTCAGCCCAGAAGGAATAAGAACAAGATAAATGGCTTAGGGATTTCCAGGAAAACACAAATAAGAATCTCTCCAGGCACGACGAAACCCTAAAAAACCTTGAAACCATGGTAGAAAAGCTCAGTGCAGAGATAGAGATGAGTAACGTTGAACCGGAGAAGACCAAACCTATGGTATTGTGCAATGCTTTTTTTGTTGATAATAATTCGAAGGAATTGATTGAGGAGTCCAAATCTACAACAGAAAATTCTGAAGATGCGATTGTCGACAACCAGGATCGGTTACGCCGTAACTATTTCCCCGAGTTACGGCGTAACTATGTCTCAGAAAGTATAACCAGGTCAGAAAGCGATTTGTTTTTGGTTAAGGATATTAGCGCAAACGGGTTAGTCATTCCATGTTCAGTTGGGAATTATGATATTTTGGGGATTGTTGATGTTGTATCTAGCGTAAATATCATGTCACTTTCCACATTCTTAACACTCAAATTAATTCATCTTTGGAAAACAGATATCGTGATTGAGATGGCAAATAAGACCAAGGCTATTCCGTTAGGAATTACAGGTGGTACTTGTGTGAAGGTCGATAGATTCTTTTCTGCCCCAGAATTTGTGGTTATGGACATGGAGAAAAACACAAAGGAACGTTTGATTCTTGGTAAACCGTTCCTCGACTCGTTGGGATACTATGGTGATAGAATAGAATTTAAATTGGACAAAACTCTATGCCATGAGCTGGATGAAATAGTAACAAATGAGGATTCACCGGAGGTTCATCTGGATTATTCCGATAGATTTCCTCCTTAATATTTTGGCCATTTTCAAGGAACCGATTCAAGTGATGATGACAACAGCGGAGGGGAAGATGATCATTTTCGGCCTTCGGTACCGAGTTATGTTGTTACTGGGAAACTTCACTGTTGTACTCCTGAAACCTCTTTGATTGATGGGTCTAAAGTTACATTACCTACGTGTTCTCCTTTTCAAAAACGATGTAATGGAGGAGGACAGTATCTCATCCGGATAATAAAAGAGGTTGCAGAAGTTTGGTGGTGCTGGGAAGACGAAAAGCTTATCATGAAAAAGTGGTTGCATGGGCATAATATTCTAAACGAGTGGTTCATTGAGACTAATTGGACTATTCATTTTTTTGAACCAACTATGATGTCTGATGAATTCACCATGGTATGGCCTACATGCGACCCCAACCGCAAGATCTGCGATGGAGGAGAGTTCCCCGATCCTGACTCGCTCAAACGCAAGGAATGGGCATGTTTTGATGAGGAAAAGAGAAGGGAAGTTGGATACAAGGGAATCTCATTTGAAAACTGGTTACGAGTAAAGTTTGGAGCTGTTAAATTGAAATGGGAAGGAGAGACTAAATTTCGTTGTGAGTGGGCAAAGGCAAATTTTTTGCAAGAAAATCGATATTCCATAACTCGGTTTATTTTTCCACGTGTTTGGGACAAGCCCTCTTCAAGAAAGAAAGACATGGAGGAGGTTGGCCAAGTCCAAAGGACACCATAAAGCCCCGAGGCTCTGAGTCTAACTTTTTGACTCGTAAATAAAGAAAAGTGCTCTTTCAGGAGACAACCCGAATTATCCCTTTCTTTTATTTTATTTCCATTTCTGTTGGGTTTTGTGTTTTTAACCATTTTTGCATGAAACGATGAGTGATTGCTGCTGCAGCATGCTGATCTGACTATAGTTACGGCGTAATTCATCTCAGTGGTTACGCCATAACCAACCCCTTGTAGCAGAATTTCGGATGCATCACCAATTACGGCGTAATTCCATCTCAGTGGTTATGCCGTAGCTACACTGTTACAGCGTATGCCAGGTTTTGCCTAGTTACGGCATAACTCCTTCTAAGAGTTACGACGTAACTATCCTCTTCTTTATTTCTTTCATTTTAAACACAATAACCTTGTATTAGTCTTTTAAATGAACTTTGTGGGTGTGTTCCCTGTAAACCCTCATGAGACTTCACTCGTCCACTTGGGACACCAAGTGGTTTAAAAGGCTTGTTGAATATGCTAAATGCAACCGTGATTCCTACGAAAGTGAGTTAGGTTTGTTTTTCATTTTTCATTTTTTCTTTTTAGAATTATGCTTGTCGGTAGTGTGATTTCAGGGATTGAAGTTTGCTCATGGATGCTTATACGAAGGCACGACTCTTTTTCATGAGCCTTCTTTCGTTTTGAAGCAAATTTCAGGGAAGTTCTCGCTCTAATTCTACTTTTCTCTTCACCTTTATATAACGCTTAGTACAAAAGGGACTTTGTACAATTCAAGTGGGGGGATGGGAGTAGAATTGTCTCTTGAACTTTATTTTGCCTTCGTTTTTCTAGTTTATTTTGAAAAATTATGCCATTTTTAAAATTTTGACATGTTTTTCTTATATGATGAGATTAGCCTTATCCGTTTCCAATATTTTACCCCAAATCCACCAAATTATGAGTGTGCCGGTAGCTTGTAAACTTTAGAACTTGGCCTTTGCATCATTTCGAGACTATAGACGAGGTATGTTGAGTTAGCTCGATGTATTTGGACTTTTCAGTTTAAGAAGGCAATATTATAGGATTATCACCCAAAAAGCCTACCATTGTATCCATTGATTAGTCACCTCGATTTCTCGACCCCCATGTGAAACCCTTTTGTTGCACTCACCTTTTGTGCAAGATACCCTTAGATACACCCATCTGAGCCATTCCTTTCATTTTGTTAACCCAATATATTGTTTCGATACACCTATACACCTTAGCCTACCTTGTAGTCTTTATTTGTGATTGGGAAGTCATCATTTTCCTAAGTTCAAGGTTCAAGTGGAAAGGTTCGGAAATCACTCTTTCATCGACGACATATTCTTAAAGATCATTGAAGACCCCCCGAAGTCCCGTTGTTCATCTCAAGTGGGGGGATGTTATGTTGCTATATTTATGTTGAAAAAAAAATTATGTTATTTACTTTATTGTAAAGTACGATGTTATAAGCACTATGTTATGAGCTTTATATAGATTTAGTATCGAGGAGGCCACCTCGGTCACATTTGAAGATTGGAGTTGGTAATTACGCCAACAGTTGAAGAAAAGGTAGTGTGCCCATCACGACATCCTCTAATGATACATCTACCTAGTATTTCATGATCCGGTTTCTTAACTTCAAAGCTTGAACTTTGGGCGGACGGTAAGTGGTGATGACTTGGTTATAGATTTAGACTATCTGCTTGATTTTTATTTTACACCATTTATATATCCCTTGTGTTATCCTACCCTTTAGTCATTAAGCGTGTCTAGGTGATGTAGCGAGCAATCTTTGGTGTCTTGGCCATGGATTTGGTCATGTGTCATTGATTTTGTCCACTTCGCCGTGACATGTTAGTAATGACGAGTAACCCTTAACCTTTGTCGTGTCTACCCATATTGCCTTCGAAAATTGTTTAGTCCTTAACTCTAGTGGTGGAGATTTGTGTAATCGCCAAGCTTATGATAGAATACATGCTATGACTGTGCGATTGAGTGATCACCCCGAAATTGACACTTAGAATAGTTGAAAGATTTGAGTGTTTAGTTGAAAGATTTGAGTGTTTCGTTCTCATTTCATGAGGTGTTCGACTTTGTTTTATTCTAGCATAAGGGATTTGTAAACTTATATTTTCCACGTAATGGGAGATATCTTTTTAGGAATATTTCTAATAAGGTCTACTTGCGGGCAAATAGAGTTCAAGTGGGGGGATATTTGATAACATCAAATTATCCTGAATATTAAGTGTCAATTTCCCCCGATAATGCTTGTAATTTATATCATTTATATGGATTTACGCTTGTTTTCCATTATATTCCACTTTCAGGTAAATTACGAGAATTGGAGCTAAAGAGACGCGGAATTGGAGAATTATTAAAGATTTAATATAGTATGCTCACTTTGAAGAAGTTACGGCGTAACTCATCTCTCACATTACGCCGTAACTAAAGCGTGACTCAGAAAGCCAACTCATCAGAAGATTACGGCGTAACTCTCCCAAAAGATTACGACGTAACTATATTTGGTCAAATGAGGTTCCGCGCCGCTGATAACTACGCCGTAACTCATGCATAAACTACGGCGTAACCAAGAATTATTGAAGATACGGCGTAACCACTTCTAAGGTTTCACCTTAACCAGCAGATCTGGTGCAATTTATGAAGAAATAGATGGTTACAACGTAACTATTTTATTAGTTACGCCATAACCCAGATCTGGCCTATTAATACCCCACGATTTCCAGCATTTTAAAGCATCCCATTTCACACACCACAACCAAAGAATATGGGAAGAAGCCAGAGGCAGGTCTAGAGGAGCATACGGAGCTATCTCCAAGGGAGAAATCACTCCCCTACGATAAGCATTAGCATTTTATCTTTTCTTTACTTTCGATTCATGTATTTCGTAACATTAAATATTGAATTGATTTATATGGTTAATATGAGCGGCTAAGCACCTCTTGGTGCTGGCCTAGTTATGATTCCTTAATTGTTTTGTTTATGTTTACATTACTTCCGTATAATTATTTCTAAGCGTATGCATGCATAGTTTATTGGTAGATACCCTTGTTTTGGTAGTTTTGAATGGCGGTAGTGGCTAGTTGCTTAGGATATATGACCAACTGACCATAAGTGAGTAGACTGAGACGAGAAATGGTAAGATATAACCAACTGACGACCGTTTCTACTTGTGCGATTTGACCAACTGATCACCTACCGTTTGGATGAACTTAAGAATTAGGGGGTGAATGTTTAAGTTGCTAACGCCCGGGCACTCACTATTATATGTCTAGCATGTAGCGAAACTTAATGACTCGACTTAGGGGACCAGGAACAACTGGACTTATGAAGGACACCGACTTCTCCGGTGGTGGCATCTTTGCTGATAGGTTAGGGCGAATTGACCAAATGCTGTCCTCTCGAATTTGACTCCACTTGAAGTAATTGGAAGTAATTAGACGTAGACATTACTAGCTAGGATGAATGACTAGGTTAGCACCACTCTCCTCTATTTGATCACACATTTGCTTTTACTTGCTTTAGTAGTTTATTAGTTAAATCGATATTAAATCATATTAAAATCTGTGACACCTAAACTTAGTATTAATCCAACACACATAGCTCTTAGGACGACCTCGGTTTTACCGAATGCTACACTACACACGATCGGGTACACTGCCCATTAGTGCATTAGGGTAGACAATAGGTATAACGAGACTTTATAAATATTAAAACCTGGTTAGTAAAACCTGCATCATGCATCTACGCTAATCGATGGTTAGTAAAAAATAAAATAAAAAATTTAAAATAAAACTATAAATTATCATTAGGTCAGTCGATACACAGCATTCATAAGAAGGGATGTGTCGTATCGAGCCTAGAATAAAAACTAAAATAAAGTACGAATCAGATATGATACGTCGCATCGCAAAACCAGGATGTGCCGTATCAAAAACCATGTGACAGAAAGTTTTAAGCGTAGATATAAAATTAAGATGCAGAAAAATAAAATCTGGATATGACCTATACAGTCAATACGCCGCACTCTTTTTATGTGATGAGCCATATCAATGTGCAGGTCTAACAGACTCGAAAACATAAATAGTAAACATTCCGGGTTGTCTCTCGGTAAGCACTTCTCTTTATTCCAAAGTCTTTAAGTTAGACTCGTCTTCAGCTCTTAATCCATCTCATGCATGCTCACGTGTCCTCTTGTGAGCACTTCTTCCATCTTTTTGTCTCGAATGTATTCGGTTCCCAAATCAAAAACTCCTTTGTAGAACCCCTTAAGCTTTTGATATGGATGCTTGATTCCCTGTAATATATCAAGTGTGCTAACCTGTAATATCGGCCAAATCTTGTTACATTTATCGTTGGAGAGGTGTTTAAACCTTGGATTTGAGCGGGCCATCTGGAAAGTAGCATATCTTGACCATTGTAAAAGGTGATGATTCCCGCAAACCATTTTTCTTCAACACAAGCAACATTTCCAAATGGTTTTCCTACGATAATATCACCCATATCTTTGTCGCGATACACATCTATATTTTCCACCACTACAAAATCTGTTATGATAGAAAAATTTCAAACAAAAATAGGCACATTCATAAAGGCTCCAACCATATTCTTCCCCTTATATTCAAGATTCTTAATCATAATTGAGTTATAAAAATCCTTAGACATTACATTAATTGGAAGCATGGGAAAATAGTTAGCGTTAACGTGTTTATAACCTATCATGCACGAAAATTTCAAATTATAAGCACAATTAATGTGGATCCGTCTACCCTCATCGCAAAAACTAGGATATCCTTTGAAAGCATCACAATCCCTATTATTAATCATATTGACTACTGGATTGTCCACAATCTCACCATCCTCAATCTCGGGTTCTACATCCTCCATTACTTGATCATTAAGCTTTAATGGGACATTAAGGTTATTTAATTCAATGTAATCTCCATAGAGTGGGTCTTGTGATCTATTTAAAATCAATGTTTCGCCCATTATCCTATCTTCTAAATCAAGTTCCATACGTTATCTTAATCCTATTACATAAACACTTTTAATAATACTCTTAATAGGATCATCACTCTTAAAAACTAATTTGTCATTCCCTACTTTTAAAGAAAATTTTCATTTAAATGCATCAATTTTAGCATGAGCAGTAGACAAGAAAGGTCTTCCAAGGATCAATGGAATTTTGATGTCCTTGGGCTTATCTAAAACCACAAAGTCTATGGGAAAGACAAGCTTTTTCATTCAACTAAAATATTTTCAGCAATACCCTCGGGTCGTTTCACAGTCTTATCAGCCAATTCAACGATTAATTTAGTAGGAGTTAATTTACCTAACCCTAGTGTGGTAAAGGTCTTATAAGGCATAACACAAACACTAGCTCCTAAATCAGCTAAGGCATTATTAAAAGACATATCATTAATACTACAAGATAAAGTAAAACTCCCTGGGTCTTTCTCCTTGTGAGGCAAAGCATTCTGAGCAATTGAGGAGCATTCTTCTTTCATGGTAGCTTTGATATCCTCTTCCATTCTTGACTTCTCATTGAGCAACCTTCTTAGGCTTATGGAAGAGTTAAAGAAGTATTTTGGCTTTTCAGCATCAACAGTGTCTAACGAACGTCTAGGAAAAGGTACATTAGGTGAAAATTCTTCAGCAGTGGTGATGGCCTTGAAATGATCTCTTGGATTGGTTTCAGTAGAGCCAGGTAAACGTCCCGATCCCCTTTCTTGAAGTACCTTTCTTATTTGACCAATTTGTAGTTCCAATGCCTTAATCGAAGCTCCTTGATTTCTGATGGAAGTATTGGTAGACGAACGGATTTCTTTGATCAAAGTATAGTTTTCTTTATGTCTTTTCGCAGCATCATCCACGAGTTGCTTTATAGGTTCTTCCAAATTTTGTCTTCTTTCTTGATATGATGGATTTTCGTTGTCTCTTTGGTAAAATCCTTGAGTAGCTGCTCTATAACTTCCTGGTGGTTGAAATGGCTGGCCAAATTTGGTGTATTATGTTTCTTCAACTGTCTCTCCTTCCTTCTTAGATGGATAATCTTAACTGTAGTGAGGTCCCATGCACAATTCACAACTAACCTGAGCAGCTATACCTTCTCATCAACCTTCTTGAGATCTCTACTAAGCTTGTTCAGCTGAGCTTGAATAGTAGCGTATCCATCAGAAGTATCGCCGCTTTGAGTTCTAATAGAGGTCCCATCATGCCACTTTTGAGAATGATAAGCCATTTATTGGATAGCCTTCCTAGCATTGGCTGCACTCATCTGAGGTACAACCCATTTAGAATCCAAAATCTGTCGAGTAGGCACATCCAAACCCAGATAGAACAAAATCACCTCCTGCATAGTAGTTAAATAATTTTGAGAACATTTTAATCAAATATCCTTGTATCGTTCCCAAGAATGATAAAGAGTTTCATCGGGATTTAGCTTAAAGTTATTAGTAACCTCCATCTTCTTAGCAGTGCGAGCAGGTGGGAAATATTTCTTCAAAAAATTCTTCTTAAGGTCTTCCTACGCTGTAATTGAACCAGCAAGTTCATTCTTTAGCCACCAATTAGCATCTCCTGTTAGTGAAATAGGGAAAACACGAAGAATTAGTTGGTAAATAGTCACATCCTAAGTTGTGAATAAATCCGCAATTTCAAGGATCCTTTCCACATGCTCATTAGCATCTTCTTGCTCCGATTCCACTAAAGTTGTTTTCGATTAATTCCTTGAGAAATTGGCCTTTCAGCTGTAACATAGTCTGTTTATCAAACTTAGGCCTAGCAACACCCGAACCGTAGTCATGTCGGGTCTTAGTCATGTATTCCTCCATAGTTGGGTATGTCATTATTTCTGTGATCTATTCTTCAAACTTAGCTTCTTGATCAGAAAAGTAATCGAATTCTAATGAATCCGATAAATCAAAGTTTTTGCTCTTAAAAATCTTCCTTAATGAATGAAAGGCTTTTTCGAGTTCTTTATAAGGTTCAAGGAGCTCTTGCTTGGAACTTATGGTCATGCACTACCTGAAAACAAGACAACAATCAACAGTAGGATAGGTTTGAAAAAGTATAACTATAGAAAACAAAGAATCTAAACGGAATACGAAAAAATTAAAGCTGCAGATGTCTGCAGACGATATGCCGTATCTAGTTACCTGGGTACGCCGTATGCTAGAAATAAAAATTTAGATCAGCCTTTTAATCAGATAAAAATATACGCCGTACTGACCAAAATCAATGTTCCATATCTTTGATTTTCTAATTTGCTTATATAGCAGAAAATAAATACGCCGTATACGCAAAAGCTAATACGCCTTACTCTCGTTATGTTTAAAATATAAGCTTTTTATTTTAGAAAATAAATATGCAGTATCGAGATAAATCGATACGTCGTAGATTTAAAAATTCGGACATGTTTTGGAAAATAGATTAATGCGTTGTATAAGCAAAAGCTTATGCGCCGTATGACTTTTAAGGGTTTTAATTAATTCTGATTAAAAAATGAACGCCGTATCTATGAGATTAGATGTGTCGTACCCGAATAATTAAATAAGATACGCTGTGCGAAAAAATAAAAACGCAATACGCCATATATATGAGATTAGATGCGTCATACCGTTTAGTTCAAAGAAAATACAACAGACAGTAATAATGCATAAAACACAAAAACGAAATTAAACAAACACAAAAACAAGAAAAATGCATAAAAACACAAATACACAAACAATAAAAATATATAACAAAGTTAGTCAAATAAAAAAATAAAAAAGATAAAACAAATGTTAAAAACCTAAATTAAAATACTAACAAATACGCAAGTATTCAACAATTTGCTCCACGTTAGCGACGCTAAAAACTTGATGTGTCATTTAGTATAGGTAATTATCGTTATCAAGTTTTATTATTTGTATTTAGCCGACTTAACCTATAAAAACACTAACGAGAAGTATACCCGATCAATGTAGCCTAGTTGGTAAGTAGAGTGTCGATCACTAAGAGTGAAACGTTAACACTTAAATATCTACCAGTATTTTAATTTTAAATTTAGTTTAATTAAACCTAATTTAACGCAAAGGGGTTTTCAGCCTATGAGAATGACACGATTGTGTAGATTAATAAAACTAATAAAAGTGAAGACAACAAGACACACACGTACACAGATAGAAAAATAATAGCAATAAGAGGTCAAGCGAATAGTAAGGAAGATATGTTCGCTAATCATTTAGTTATATATAATGAGTACTAAATAGGCACTTTCTCTATGGATGCTTATTGTGTAGTGTACAAATTTCCTATATTTCTTGTAAAGGCCCTGTCATGACTAATTAGAAATCCGTATTAATCTTTCCTTAATGATATTTAGTTTAAATTATTTATCCCTTTCGGACTTACATTAAATATGCAAACGATGTTAATGAAGTAATTATGGGAGACGGATGACGCAAACAAGCCACGATAAAAAAGGTATCAGTGCTTACACAAAAAAATTAAAAACAATAAAACACCATATAATCATTAATCCAGGTGGTATGTTTAATGCGAATTTATGAAAGAAAAGGCACGCTAACCAAACGATTAAAGAGTACTACTACAATTAAGTGAATATCCCTATGTAGTTACGCACTTGCAAGGCCTTCTTATGCTTTCGAAATCATCCTTCAGGTTGTGTCTTGTAGTGCTCGGTCTTCTGTTCTCGTGTGGTATATTGTGTCTTGGTATAATGTATTTCAAATGAAACAATCGACCTCTATTTATAGTTTCTGGAAACGGCATCGATACGGCGTATCAGTTTACTCAATACGCGGTATCTAGGTAACTTTACGTGGGGTCCAAGATTATTTTATTCTGGAATATTCATACACCGTCATAGGATATGGCGGATCTTCAATATACATACAACGTATCTCTTCTTCGTAATCTTGGATTGTCTTGGTGAAGTCTTTAAGTTGATACGCCGCATCTCTTGGATGTCAAGCGGCGTATCTGGAGTAGAATAATTCAGATCTTCTATGTTGACCAAGATTTCATATATGGCATATGGGAGAAACCCATATGGAATATTCTTCAAAGTCAAGCTGCAATGGTCTTCATATTTGTCTAAGTCTTGATGTAGAATGATACAACGTATCTACCTTCAGTTCAATAGACTTTTCCAACTTGATCCATTTTGCTGTAATTTGCGTCTAAAATAGCAAACTTTCACCAAATGCTTGTTTATAACTAAGATTTACAAAAGTAAGCGATTAAGTATCAATTCTCATATAAAATAATACAAAACAAGCAATATACATAGGATAAATGATGCTAATAATATGTTGTTATTTGATATCATCAATTATTCCTTAGAAAGTGGTGGAAGAATGCTGGAAAACACCTTAGGATTGAGCCCTAATCATCCTCTGAGAGTTGTGTGAAGTAGAATGACAAAATCAGTTGAATTAGGGCTTGTATTTATAGGCTCAACTCTGCTACAGCGTAACCATAAGTGAGGAGTTACGCCGTAGCCTCCTCAAGGCTCTAATAATTCGCCGTAATTGTCTCGTTAATTTAATTCCTTCTTAGTTGTGTCGTAACCACAATGGTCTTGTTACATGGTAGTTGTGACATCAGCAAGATCTTCTTGTATCTTAATGCCAGTTATGACGTAACTTTAGCTAGGTTGCTACTATGTAATGTCCGGTGACTAGACTTATCTTCTTTCAGTAGCATAAGGAATTGTGGCATAGTCCTTACGAACCAACTATGCCGTAATGTATGTCTGATCGAGCGTGTTAGGTCACCATGTTAACACAACAATATGTATTTCTAGAGAGAGAAAGTTATAGAGAGAGAAAGTGGAAGGAACTAATGAATGATTAGTGAAAATGATAATTGCAATTAGAACCAACAACCCTCTCCCTTCTAGGGAGGGGGTATTTATAGTGTTTACATAAGTAGGGGTGTTTCCCCTTGGTTCTAGAAGAACCTTCTATCACAGCTCATGGGCTTACTACATGAGCTGAGAAACTAATTACAAACATTTATAAACCATAATTATTAACGACCTATTACAAATGAAATGACCTACACTTGATAATAAAACATGTTCCTAACAATCTCCCCCTAAGGGTTGGTCATCATTTGTTGTCTTGCTTAGGTCGTTTGATGTCTTGAACTTCTTTGGCGTTCATAGCTTGTGACGTCTTTGATTCTTTGAATCTTTGTTCTTTGTTCTTGTTGTTGTGATCAGTTGTGAAATCTGCCTTTTATCAACATCTTTGTTGTTAGTGATGAAAGTCATTTCCGGCATGCTCATACTTCGATGAAGTTTGTGATTCGTATATTTGAAGCTCTCAATTTTTAACTTTGATCTTTATCTCATAACTTTGCAGATTCTTTGACTTTGATGTAGAATCTTTCTGAAATTTTCTTTGCCTTTTGAGAGAACTTCAATTTATGTTGATGTTGGTATGAGCATGTGAAGAGTGTGCACGATCTTTTCCACCCGTGAGCATCCATAAGAAGAAAACATAAAACATGGGTTAGAAATAATCCAGCACTTACAAGTTTGAACTTCGAGAGTGTTAACAGCATAGTGTGAAAACACATCTCTAATTCTCACAAAGGCTGTTCCTGAACTGGAGTCCCACAAGGGAGATAACGCGATTGTAGAAATACACCTCTGATTCAGATGAGTCGCTGAGGTACACCGAAGCATCACCCCACGAATGTAGACCGTTTGAGACAACACTAAGCGTAACCCACAAGGAGTTACCGAAGTGACCTGCTGTCGGGGCTGTTTGATGTTGACCCTGGCAGGAATTTCCATTCAATCACCGAGGATCACAATTGTGAATCCCCTCATAAATGTTCTGGCAGATTGCTAAGATCTGCGTAGGACTCTGGAAAAGTGTCACTTGTGTTCTTATTGTTTGAACAACAAGTGATGAAATATTTAAGTGTTCCTAAGAGATCTTTTGATAAATCTCATGGCTCTAGACTCGATTAGTGCGCTTTGATTTTCCTAAGCGGAGACTAAGGAGAGGGTCTCCTTCTTCAATACCAACAATCTCTAAGAGAGAGTCGATAGATTACGTAAGGTTCCCTGTGAGAATGAAACAAGCTCTTTTAAGAGAACTTGAGTGGTTAAGAAGGTTTAGTGCATTCGTCATCGGGTCCATGACGACTTTGTCTTCAATACGGTGTCATCTTGTGACAACCAAGTAGCATATGAATTGAACCCTTATCCGCCTAAGTTGAATAATTTGGAGGGCTATTTCTTTTCACCCTTTTCTTTAACTTTTCTTTTTAATTCTTCAACTCCTTCTTTCTCCGATTCTCATTTTCTCCTTTTTAAATCATACCTAAGGACTTCTAGATACTAACTATTTGTGATGTCCTTGGGTAGATCCCTCCAGCTCTGGCGGATCATAGGACGTTTATTCCTAAACTTAGTCACCTTATAACTCCATGACTATCCTATGTTGCCACAAAACCTTTTCTTGAAAAATCTCTCAATATGTTTATGATGAAAAACATGTTTTGCCAACACCTTGAGAGTTTTGGTTTTAAATACTCCCCTCCACATGTGCTTATGAGTTTTGGACTGAAATCTGCAAGAGAGGGAAGAGCTCGCACTTTTGAATTGATCGACTCTTGATAGACAATTCCCCATGAGACACGGTTACGTTGTATAGTTAAAGAGTTCCATTATCAGCTTTTAGGTGACAACTAGCTCTAATAACTACCTTGAAGATGTAAACTCTCCTTGAAAAGGAGGTTAGACCCATCAAAGTTCATGTCAATCAAGAGTGTCTCGGATTGGTACATTCTACTAAGATAAGTCTTGGAAGACAAATCTTTTCGACATTCTGACATTCAAAGATCGTCAATTCATTGGTGATATCTGAGTCGAGCTCGTTATGAGATTCCATAACTTCACGATCAACAATTTTAATCACATTTCTCCCCTCAAAATAGCATATGAATGATGTTTTTGAAAACATGTTGATTAAAATATGCTTTTTGAGGCATTGGAAATTCATTTGGAAAGAAATGGATTTCAAGAACATTTGATTTAGAACAAAGATTTTGCAAATACTTCCCCTCAACAAGTGATACTAACTTTTGAAGTTTTGAAAACATAAGGGGAAGTACTTGTTCTATTGAACAAAACTTTGAAAAATGAAATTTTTGATAAGTTTTAATCAAGTAGAAGCTTTGGCTCCTTTTATAGGATTGTGGGGTGATCGTACCACCACTTTCTTGACAAGAACGGGTTATTGTACATAATGTGTGCACAAGCCATTGACATAATCAAACAAGCAAATTCACAATCAAGAGAATACCCAATGAGTTACAGACGATCGACTACTTTCGAGGACGTTGGAGAGTCGAGGAATCGGAAAGTTTGGTCATCCTGCCACATAGCTCTCCAACTGTTGCATCTGATCCCAATGAATCCAACATTCATCAATCATAGTGATAAATCAACGAACATCCTTGCGATCCTTTGAATTCCATCTCTTCGTCTGAATTATACCCAACTCAATGTCCTTCAATCGATATGCCAATCCATCTCGAACCATCTCCGGGGTGGCGTCATAGAACTTAGTGAGTTTCATCAAAAGCCATGAAGCAAGTATGATGATTTTCACATTAGTAGACAAACCCAAACTTTTGTTTATGAACGATTTTGTGCCCGAGCTTGATTGATTCGATGAAGTGTAGAATTTAGGTAAGATTCGACCAGGAGAGAACTTCAACACGCTCTTTGATTTGAAGCGTATGAAAACAAGGAGTGCAGTAATGTACTTGATCTGAATTTCGGTTGAGGTTCGGGCTCGGGTATGTGCGTGATCCTCACCACCGTGTATGTAAAGTGATCAACGGTTTTCTCCATTGGTGGTGTGGATTCGAATCCCTTGGTTGATCGGATGGTGGAGGTCGGTAGCTTGTTGTGTATTGGTGATAACCCGCTTAACCATTTATCAAATCATTGGATGGAGTTGCCTTCTTACAATTTTGTTGTTGACATAGGTGTTTCTTATGATGATGGAGGTGATGATTGAGATGATTTTTTTTGGGTTTGGTGGAAGTGTGAGAGGTGTTACGTAAGACTGTTGAGGTTTGTGTATAGGATTGTCAACTATGTAGTTGTGTGATTCCTTCTTTAACTTTTCCTCCTCAGCTCTCGCAGCTTCTTTTGCCTCTTTTCGAATCATTTCCTCTTCAGCCACCAAATTATCATCATCGGTGACTCTTTCATCCTTATCATGATCGTAATCTCCTTGATAGATATTTCCACATCTTCACCATGCTTTTCTACTTGCGATTGTTTTAGTTGTTGTTGTGGTTGCTTCATTTCAATTGTAGAGAGCAGTGACACCCGATCCTTATCGGGTTGATTAACCGGATCGGATGGGGTAAGAGATGTTTACAATGGATCTTCCATAAGTGGAGAACTACTGCTTGACCCTCCCGCTTGCGGGTTGATTAACGGAAAAGGTTGAAGCATGGTATTCCATCCTTTTCTTCTTTAATGACTTACGAAATTGTATTTCCTCATCCATTGAATCTTACTCATTCAGGGATGACTTTGTGAGCATGAATTTGAATGGATGAAGCGGAAGGATGTCCACAGCAATTAAAAAGATGATTATGAGCATATGAAGTTGTTGAAGATGACACGGAGAATGTTCATGCCAATTGTTTTGTCGTATCCAGCTGGGAATGTGTTTGCCATCAAGAGCTCTGCTGGGTCATTGATGATTGCTTGATTTGCACCATTTTGTGATCCGAAAGACATTAGACAAAAGACAGACGATATGGAAACACGATGTGTTTGATTTAGTCTGATTTATTATCTAATTCCTTGTTTGATGGTAACATGTTTATGCTAGTTACAAGTCCAAAGTCACATTTAACCAATTGATGAAGTTGATGTGATAAGTTACGTGAACGTGTTGAGATTTCAAAGTCCAATTTTTCACTTAACACACAACATATTAACTTTTGAAAGCTTATGCGTAACTTAACAAGTAACATATATGTAACGGGCAAAAAATGTAGTGAACAGGTGGATTATGTGTACGAGGATCCTTATGCGTAAGAAAGGAGCTTATGCGTAGGGGTATGCTAAAGCGTAAGACCAAGCTTATGCGAAAGAGTTTCTTACGCGTAAGACAAGTTCAAAGGCTTTAGGCATACTCGTAGAAATAAGCTAGATGTTACGCGTAAAGTTTGCTCGTAAGAGTAAAGCTTATGCGTAGCAGCGTTGTTCTGAATATCTTTCCAAAGATACTCCATTGTAGACATCTTATGCGTAACATTATAAACATAAGCATGAAAACTTGATTGCGCTTAATTCCAAACATCTCTTAGATCACAAAATAAGCATAAGAACATATCGGATACACACAGAAAGACTTAGGCGTAAAATTACTTAAACGCTAAACCCTTAATCTAAGCTGCACGAGATATAGCTACACAAATCAAACAAGAATGTTTCTGGAGTGTCCTAGATGTCATATGGGTGCTATGGAACAAGATATAACACATTTCCACCACAGAATCAGAAGATTCATGGGATATGAACCCTAATAACCTAAAACTTAAATTCTTACAGTTTAGATGTTTCTGGGCTAATTTAAAGGTTCAAAGCATGCATATATACTTATTCTAACACTTTCTTGACCACCTAATAACATATCACAGAATAGAAAAAAAAAAAAACCTTAGATGAGCGCAAGAACCCTATAATTCAAATTAATGAAATTTAAGATTCTGGATGGTTTTGGACGATTGAAACAAGTTTAATAGAAACTAAGAAAGGTTTTAATATAACTCATTTCAATCCAACCACTTTAATGCATAAAATACCCAGTTCGTTCGAGTGAACAGTTTTCCAAAATCAGTTTAAAGAGTTTTAACCGTTGGATTTGAAAGATTTGTAAAATCCTTGATTAGAATCTTGATCAAAACAATTTAGAACTTTCAGATTATGAACAGCTTGAACGGATTTTGAAGATTTGATTTGGGCCGTTTGATCTTGGTATTTTAGGAGTAAATGATTTTTAATTTACCAAGTTGACACATTCAGTCCCTTAACCTCAAATAGGTTCCAACCAAGATCCTTTAACTTCCGTTTAGGTTAGACAAAACACTTGTAAGGCAAGAAACTTAGCGATACTCCCCCTTGACTTTTGAAATAATGAATTTTGAAAAACATTTGAGTCTGAGGAGAGTATTTGACAAGAAACGTATCCACCATTTTAGAAGAAACAACATATTTTTGGTAAAATGCAAGTACAAGGTTTTATGAAACCGAAAAATATTTACTTTCTCCCCCTCAACACTTGTTCAGGAAAAAAAATGAAAGATTTGATAGAACAAAGTGTTGATTGAAGATTTGTACTTGCGATGTTTGAAAGAATATAGATAGAAGAATATATATTTTTTTTTTTGAGATTTTCTGATTTTATAATTTTGTATTTTGTTTTGGAAAATAATTTCAAAAGATGATTTGGTGTTTGACAGTTTTTAAGATCGTTTTAGGAGGTCATCCAATTCCTCTTGAGTCAAACACCTCATACCAATCCGGTGGACCAACTCATTAAACCTAGAAGGAGGCAAGGCTTTGTGAGAAGCCAATTGGTATTGCAGCCCTACGAAGTATAATACAACTGTACCCTGTTCCACGTGGTCCTTGATGAAATGATAACGAAGATCAATGTGCTTTGATTTCGTCTTTGAGGCCGAGTTGCACGAGATCGCAATGGCACTCCGATTGTCGCAGATACATCGGGATTCGTCAAATACGTAACCATAGTCTTTGAGTTGTGTTCTCATCCGAGATGACTTGAGGCTGACATGGCTACATATTGCCTTCGGTTGATGACAATGATGTACAATCCTGCTTCTTTGATTGCCAAGACGGTTTATCACCAAGAAATTGTAAAGCGCCTGAGGTACTTTTCCATGAGTCTAAGCATCCTGCGTGGTCAGTGTCACGAAAAGCGATTAGTTCGAAACAGAATCCTTCGGATACCGATTCCCAAGTTAATGGTTCCCTTGATGTATGGGGATTCTTTTAGCCTCAGAGGTGGGTTTCATTGGACGCGGCCGATAACGGAGCATAGATACACGGCAAAGACAATATCAGTGCGCTAGTTGTTAGATACATGAGACCCAAAATACTACGGTATTTGGTAGGGTCTACTAATTTCCCATGTAAATCAGCGTCTAGCTTCTTGGTATGTGCCATTGGTGTGGCATAAGTGTCACAGGGTTTCATTCCAAATTTGTTTAACAATTCAAGGGCATATTTGGAATGACTCAAGAAAATACCACGGGGTGATTGATGAACTTGCAGTCCTAGAAAGAACGTAAGTTCACCCATCATGGACATTTCAAAATTTTTCTTCATTAGTTTTGCAAAAGCGATTGAAAACTTTTTATGTGTAGACCCACAAATGATGTCATCCACGTAAATTTGAACAATTAAGATATGTGCCCCGTGATATTGTATAAAAGAGTTGGGTCAACCGAACCTTTGGTGAAATTATTTGCAATAAAGAAAGATGATAGCTTATCGTACCATGCCCGAGGAGCTTGTTTGAGACCATGCAGAGCTTTGTTGAGTTTGTAGACGTGGTTCGAAACTCGGGGTCAACGAATCCATCACGGTTGGTGACATAAACCCGTTTCTTTAAGTTGTCCATTGAGAAACGCAGTTTTGACATCCATCGATGACCGTCATATTCATATGAGCAACGCTAGAAATATCCAAACAGCCTCAAGGCAAGCAAGGAGCAAAATATTCTTCAAAGTCTATTCCCTCTTCCTGACGATAACCCTTAGCAACTAGACGTGACTTGTTTCGGATAACATTTCCTTCAACATCCAATTTGTTTTTCCAAATCCATTTGAGACCAATGACGTAGACCCCTGGTTGGTCTTTCCCGATTCCCATACTTCAAGAATTGGTTGAGTTCTTCTTGCATGGATTCAATCTAGTTGTCTTTTGTCATTGCGTCCTTAATGTTTTTAGGTTCGATTGGCGGACGGTGAGTGTATGCAATGTTCACCATCCGAGTGAAGAAGCGTTGTCGTAACGATGGTTGATTCGGGTTGCCAATAATGTTTTCGGAGGATGGTCTTTTGTCCATCTATGTGTGGAGGGTTGATGTTGGTATACATTGTGCAGATTTCGAGGATTCAAATGGCTTGTTGAAGATTCCGCGACATCCTGGTGCGGATCTCATTAGCAAACGGGTTGAAGAACGCATTTGGATCAAAATCTGCAGGTTGGGGTACTTCATTAAGAATATCATCAGTGGTTCATCATTGTTGGAAGCGGTTTACATATGATGCTTTAAGCGTATTATGATGCCTCGCACATGATCATTTTATCATATGTAGGTAACTTCACACAAAATAACCCAGTGAAAGTTGAAACGATAACACCGAAGTAAGATGTTTGAACCACGTATCGTCTCATTTCTTCCTCCTGATTATAGAAACTCGTGAAGGAAAGAGTTTTTAAGAAGGGCAAAGAAAGCACATGACATATACTCTCTCTTCCCCCCCGATGTTTTCGATGAATTGAAACATACACCACGTATGTTGATGATGAAATCGGAGACAGCATAACCATGTACGTTCAATTAATCAAAGAGGTATGAAGTACCATAAATATCTGTGAGAATCAATTGCGATAAAACTTCTGACTTGTTCATTAAATATCTTATGTTGATCATCAGTTGTGTCATTGTTGTTGGAAACAATTTGATCTACTGTTATCATGGATTCGATTGAAGGTGCATCTCGAGCAATGGTTGTTGTTGTAGATTCAGGGTGTATCTAGAATTAGAATATGATCGGGGTTGTGCGCGGAAACATTAGATACATCGGCACGACTTTCTAAAGAATCTCTAAACAGATGGAGCAAACAAAATTTCCAATTCTTGGCGATTGAGTACAATGGTGATGCAGGTGATGGATCATTATGTTTAAGGCAGGTGAGAGACGGGTCGAAGTTTATTTGTACTTAAAGCCATAGCGAAGTGCGGGTCAAACTGAATTATTCAAGCCATTTTGTTGTACTGTATAGAAAGTAGGAGGGGCAAGATAGAGAAACATGGATCCCCAAGTGTAACCGGGTTCCAGATGTTAGAAGCATAAAGATGTAGTGTCAATTATCTTCTTGACACTGAACGGACTATTTTGATGATTTCCTTTCTTGCCTCAGGGGATGGATGTAGAGGTTTCACACTTGTTATGGTGCAACTACTTAGTATCTTGCCCGTAGGAATCCACCTAAGACCAACAGTGTTGAAAACTCTACCCGTTGGAATCCATCTAAGGTTAGATCTAGGGGATGTTGAAACTTCTTTTGGGAAGAGTCTGCATCCTATATTTATCCACCTATTAGGTTTAGAATTTTACGTTTAGATCAACGGGTTTATTTCTAACTGTTTGTTGATTAAACTTAGGTTTTGGTTTGCTACTACAAGTAGTGTTATGCAACACACTAGAAGGCATCACACTAGGTCGTGAACCTAAGATTCCATTCTTTTGGAGTAGTGCCCTTTTCCTAGCCTTTTCTAGATCATAGTTCTTGTATGCGTCATGTGAATCATATGAATTTTTAATGTTAATGCTCGGTTTAGACACTTTTCTCGAACTAATCCTAGAAGAGCCAGGTGCAGCTACTTGTTGAGGTTTAATAGAGCGAAACATTTCCCTTAGGCCAAGAATGTGGGTACTTGGATTTGACAAATGATTATTCTCAACAACTTGGGAGGCAAACCGTGGTTTTGAAGGTTTTGATCGTTCATATTTAAAAGCAGTTGGTTGTTTAACTCTGATTGGTTTTGATTGGTTGTAGTGACGATTTCCCCAAGATTGTTGGTTTTGTAAATTTATTATCCACACTCTTGCCGCTTAATCTTCTCAATTTGTTTTGTAAACCAACATGCAAGCCCTTTGCTTGAATTTGAGCCTTTAGATGCTCATTTTCTTTTACTAATGTATCCACACGATTACTTTGCATTTTAACTTCAAGAGATTTGCAATGTGCCTCTAGTTTTGAAAAATCTTTTTGAAATTGAGCAATGGTCTTTTTGAGAAGAATGTTTTCTGATTCAAGATTTTGATTTGATGATTCAGTTGTATTGTTTGCAACTAAAGGCTGGACATGAGACAGCTTGTGCGGACATTGTGCAACACACTTCAACTCTCTCCATTTTCAATTGAGGTTTCTCGGTTTGTTTTACATTTGCAGGCAGAATATGAACAACATGAGATTGTACCTCAACCATACGTTCTTTGTCAAAGATAGGCTCAGTGTCATAGGTGGGAACGATATCTTCCTCAACCATTTGTTCTTCATCAAAGTTGGGATCGATGTCATAGTTGGGTATGATATCTTCCCGATCTGCGATGTCATCCTCTTTTCCAATGCTACAACCTCATTGTCGTATCTTGACATTTGTAGTATTCTCATCATTCTTGACAAGCCTTTGAGCATTCCTTCCTTGTACATCATCTCTTTCACCTTGCACTCTTGCTGATTTCGGGGATCAGGAAGTCGACTCTTTGAATTCTTAAATTGTGAGAACATCTTAGTCAAAGTATCATTTCTTTGTTTAATTTCACAAATGGATCTTCAGAATCATCAGTAGTAAGGTTTGGTGAAGAAGGTTTTAAGCGGTAGATGGAAGGTGAGGAGATTTGTGAAAGCATTAGAGACATTGATGTAGTGAATTTTAATTTTTCCTCCAAAAATGATTATGAAAAATTTTCTCCCCCAAAATTTGAAATTCACTATAAAATGCAATTCTAAAGTTGTAAGAAAATTTGAGATTTGAAAAATTTGACGCAAAATTTGACGAAAAATTCAATTTGGGCCAAAAATTTGAAATTTTGACCAAAAATTTCCAGATTGAACAAAATTTGAATTTCGTAAAATGAACGTTTAGTCTCCCCTAAAAATTAAATTTTACTCAAATTTTCCCGCCAATGTGTTACGGATCTTTAAAGGATGTAGTGATTTTTTTTTTACATTTGTGTTGATGATGTGTTATGGATCTTTAAAGGATAGATGTTGTTTAGGTTTATGTAGATTAGTAGCAAAAATCCAAACTTGCGAAAGAAACTTGCGAAGAAACTTCATGAAGAAACTTCAAGAACGAACTTCGCTTGAGAGAAGAAACTCGCAAGAACCAAACTCAGCGAGAGAAGAAGCTAAAAGAACCAAACTCATAAGAACCAAACTTCATGAGAGAAAGAGACTCGCGATAAGAAACTTCCTTGAGAACCAAACTGTGGAGAAAGAAACTTCCTTGAGAACCAAACTTCATGAGGAGAAGAAACTGCAAAGAACCAAACTTCGCAAGTACTCATGAGAACCAAACTTCATAAGAACCAAACTCGCAAGAATTCGCAGAAACTCGCCAACTCGCAAACTCAAATTCGGACAAACTCGCCAACTCTCGCAAACTCGCAAATGCAAGATGAAACTCGCCAACTCGCAAACTCGCAGAAATTCGCATTGTAAACTCGCCAACTTAAACTCAGAATTCAAGACGTAAACTCGCTAAACTTCAAGGAGAAACTCGCAGAAACTCATGAGAAACTCGTAGAAATTCATAGCTAACTCGCCAAACTCGCAAACTCATAAGAAATGCGCAGTAAACTGGTAAACACGTATTCACCCAAAAATTCCATAAATTTCAATCTAAAACACGCTTTTAAGTACCTATTTCTATTAAATCTAAGTAATATTAACCTAAACTATCCCTTGGCTCTGATACCACTTGTTAGGTCACCATATTAACACAACAATATGTATTTCTAGAGAGAGAAAGTTTTAGAGAGAGAAAGTGGAAGGAACTAATGAATGATTAGTGAAAATGATAATTGCAATTAGAACTAACAACCCTATCCCTTCTAGGGAGGGGTATTTATAGTGTTTACATAAGTAGGGTGTTTCCCTGGTTCTAGAAGAACCTTCTATCACACTCATGGGCTTATTACATGAGCCGAGAAACTAATTACAAACATTTATAAACCATAATTATTAACGACCTATTACAAATGAAATGACCTACACTTGATAATAAAACATGTTCCTAACAGAGCGAATTATGGATTTTTCTTCAAGTTACCCTTCCATTTCCATGTCTTTTAATTCTAATGGTCAAATATCACCTAATACAAAATATGAAGTAATTAAATACATGTTCATACAAAAACATAACAAATATGAGCACTTTCTAGGGGAATCTGATACTAAAATACATAGAACATTTGATGTTATCAAGTATCCCCCCACTCGACTTCTACTTGCCCTAAAGTAGATCTTTAGAATAATTTATAAAAAGATATCTCTTATGTTATCTTGTAAGATATGTATTTGAAAACTTCCTATGCTAGAAACATTAAAGTCGAACACCTCACGAAAGGGGGAACAAAAACACTCTCACTCTCATTAGTCTCGTGTTTCATTTTTAGGGTGATCACTCAATCGCATCACCATAGCATTTATTCTATCATAGGCATGGCGAGTATACAAAACTACACCACTAGAGCTAAGGTCAAGACAATTCTTAGAGGCAATATAGGGTGAAAATTATATGGCTAAAGGGTAAGACAAGGATGGATAAGGACATGGGATGCACATTTAAAAGGTGTAAAAGTTAAAATTGAACAAACAAGTAGTCTAATCTCCATAATCTCCCCATCACTAGACACCGTTCATTCAAACATACCAACTCTAAATCTTATCATCATCAATAATGAGCTAGTGTCTTAAAGTGTAGATGTTCAAAAAATATGCCAGCTCAACCTTCAATCAAACTAGTTCGTTTATAAACATACCAACTCTAAATCATCCTCGAACTACATATGAGGTAATTACTAAATCATAAATTTTAGCTGGTTTTATAATCTAACTGACACACATATACAATCATGCCATAGATAATAATAATAGTTTTTATTTTATTTATTTTTTTAGCATGAAGTATTCATATAAGCATAATTCATCCCCCGGTTTAGATAAAGCATGTCAAAAATAATAAGAATATGTTATCGATCAAAAATGGTAAGTCTTCCATAAAAGAGCAATTCTAATCTCTTTACTAGAACCATGAATTTAGGCAACTAACAACTCCCCAACTATGGATCATAGACTACACGGTAGGTTAAGGTAAAATGGTAAACGAACAATACATAAATGGGTTAAGAAATGAAATAATGGCTCTGGAAGGGTTTTTCTAGGGTATCTTGCACTAAAAATGAGTGCAACAAATAGGTTTTTTACGGGAGGTCAACAAGTCTAGGAGACAAGTCGATAAACACACAAAATTTAACACATATGGGTTGATATGGTATGAATCCTAAAATATTGCCTTTTTGAACTATTTATCCGGATTGCACTAAGAAACTCAATGCAATACTCGTCTATAGTTTTGAAATGATACACGGCCAAGTTCTAAAGTGTACATATTACCCAAACACACTCAATATTTTGTGGATTATGTGTTATGAGAAAATGGATATAAGGCTAAATACTCACCAATGACATAAAGGTAGTTGTGTTTCAAGAAAGATCTATTCTAGTTTTGGTAAAGAAAAACATGAGAAATTTTTTAAAAATTGGCACCATTTTTGAAAACAAACTAGAAAGAATGAAGGCATATATAGGTCAAGTTATAATTCTACCCCGCTTCACTTGAATTGTAAAATGCCCTTATTGTACATAAAATGAAATTAATAAAGAGAACGAGTAGAATTAGAACAAAAGACTGCTTTTGCTCGGCATGATCGAAGATGTACGTATGAGAACGTGTCTTGCTTTGAGATCCTTGAGCAAAATTAAAATCCCTATATTCACTAGAAACAACCATATGCATGATACTAGAAAACAAAAAGTAAACAAAACAAGAAATTGAAAAACCTAACTCACTTTCGTAGGAATCACGGTTGCATTTAGCATATACAAGAAGCCTTTAAACACCTCGGTATCCTGAGTGGACGAGTGAATTATCGTGAAGGTTTACAGGGAACACACCCACGAAGTTTAAAATAAAAAATATACAGAGTTTGGAAATGTTTTGAAATCATTTATTTTGAAAATGTGTACTACAGAAGACAATTACTACAGAATTCAAATCGTAAGTTACGTTGTAGTTAAGTTGAACGGAAATTGTTTCATTGAAATAACATTTGTGGTGTAACTCGAGTACTAGTTAACCGTAGTTACTACTAATGTTGTTTCCCAAAATTTCCATCTTCTTGATTTGCCTAGAGGATATTTCGACTCCTATCGATTTCCTTGTTGTAGAAACTAGTAAGGATTTAAAACATAGGTTTTAGGGGTCATTTAAGCCCTAAATCGTTACATTTTATATCATTCTTGATTAAAATCGTTTCTTTTCACATTTTAGGTCTTTTGGAAGCAAATTTTTAGAATGAAGCATTTTGGATCGAAAAGTTTAAAACATGAAGAAACGACAAAGTCAAGAAAACAAGGTCGTTTTACAAGCCCTGATAGTGTCCTAACTCCAAGGGCTTATTTCGTCATCACAAGGTCTTCTAAAAAGTCTCAAGCAACCATCAGAACTTATTTTGGTCCTAACAACCGACAGCGTAACGCCTAAACTATGAAGATCGTCACCCTTACTTTCTTCACCAAACGACCAAGACTCTATCCGTGACGACGCCCGTAGCAAGCCGACGGCGCCACTACTTCATACCAAGCCGTCCCAACGATGACTTGTCCAAAACGAAACCCTAATTATGGCGACCCGTGAGTATCACCATCAAAAAGCGACGCCATCGCAAGTGTAAAATCTATATATAGACTTCGAATTTTCTTTATTTTGTGTGCATTATTTTGGAGAGCAAACCCTAGTTCATTTGAGGTCCGACTTGGGAAGTATTTTAGGGTTCCAAACCCTATTGTACACTTAAAGATAAGTTTGTTTATCCAATCTATCACCATTTTTCATCAATGTTCAATTGTTTGTTTATGTTCATGCTTATCTATCATGCATAACTAAATTAATTAAGTGTTTGATTAGATCCAATGAAACCTAGTTGTTGATTATTATTAGGTTGTCTCTTGTTCGAATTGGTAGACGCTAGAGTAAGGAAACCGGTTTCTTCTTTAATTGTTGCGAGCTTGAAAGTCCTAGATAGCAAAAAGCCTGAGAGTGCACTTAGGCCATTGTTGTGTTTATTGAGTGAGTTGTAGGTTAAGGATAATAGAGTATTCGGGAGATACTTCGTACTTGGCGATCCCTGATGTTCTGAGAGAGTTACATTCATAAAATTGGGAATTAGGCACCATCCTATGACTAACATAGAATACAATGCACCAATTAGAATGAGGATGTGAAAATTCAACCGACCAATAAAAGATAAGTAGGGAGTAAGAAAAGCTAAGGGAACATGTTTTTAATTATCATAAGAAACACTCTCAATCTATCCATAGCTCTTCCTTTTCCTTAATTAGTGAATTTTAATTTAAATTGTTAAGTAGTTAAATTGGTAGAATTACCAACCCCCACTCTTTAAACCCCGAGATTTTACTTGCTTTCAATATAAAAAGAAAAAAAAGAATCTTCCTTATATCACTTTTTCACATACATCTCGACTAGCATCTTTATTCCTCTGAGAACGACAAGCCCATGGGCTTTTCCATACTACATCTGCAACGATTAGGTACATTGCCTAGTGTGTTGTAAAGCTTGCTCGTTGAAAAGGAAGTCTTTCGACTCGAACAAGATCAAGTTTTTGGCCATGAGGAATAGAATAGCTAGTTAGGTTTCTATCTCGATTAGGTCCACTCGTTTGATTCCTATCAAGTGATTTTTTTATTTTTAATAGCTTTTTAGTTTATCCCCTTCTTTGTACTTTTGTTCAGATCTCATAACTTTCCATGATTCACATTTTTATCAAGAACTTTACACTACCTAATCCCTCGCTATGGAGAATGCGAATCCACCATCTCTCACCCGCTCATCACTTTGGTAATTGATAACATCAAATAGTCCTGAATATTAAGTGTCAATTTCCCCGATAATGCTCATATTTTATATCATTTATTTTGATTTACTTTTGTTTTCTCTATATTTCACTTTCGTGTAAATTACAAGCATTGGAGCTAAAGAGACGTGGATTTGGAGAATTTATTTATTGTATGCTCATTTTGAAGAATTTACTGCAGAATCCCTCTCTCTCACATTACGCTTACAACTAAGCGCTGCTAAAAACCAACTCAATCAAGATTACTACAACTCTCCCAAAGATTATGACGTGAACCAACTATGTCAAATGAGGCTCACAAGCCGCAAAGCAACGCCATAACTATTGTCTCAATTATACGTAACCAAGATTTATTGAAGATACGGCATAACTCCTT